>JAJJWW010003982.1:0-392893 GCA_023531295.1 Papaver armeniacum | reverse complement strand
TATGGGTATACTTTGGTTTAGAACTCGATGATTGTGTTGCACTTGTTGGATGGGCGAGTGAAGCTTGAGCCGGTGATTGAGGAACCGAGGCTATTGGCCGGAGAAGATAGAGGTGGCATGAGATAGATTGCAGGTGATGGCCACGGTGGTTCGAGTCCGGTTTGGTCCGATGTCATAGGTGCTAGGGTTATAGCTCGGTTTGCAATAAAGTTAGATTCTCGCAATGTAGGTTACAAGGGTTCTGTGGAAGATTGAAAGAGGATCAAATCTGCTGGAAAAGCTGAGCCTGACAATTGCATTTGGAGCTGAAATAAGGTGTTGGTGATCTGAAATGAGTTTGTATGGCAGTGTCTCATGGACTTGGTGATGACAGAGGCGGCTCAAGATTGGGTTTGTGCTCGGTGCTTGGCAAGGAAGAGATTTCACATATGCGGCTACAGAGTGCACGTGAGACTGAAATTGAAGCTGTGATGATAAAGGCAAATCTTGTGTCGCAGTCTGTGATTGGTTGTGCTTGTGTTGCTGTTGGAGGTGCAACCACAGATGGAAGAAATGGTGGCATCTGAGCTGTTGCTGTTGATGTGAAGCTGAGGCTTTTGAGTTGTTACAGGATGGAGCTGCAGCTGTGGTAGAAAGGCATGCTAAGTAGCAGGTTGCGGCATTTGAGTTGATGGTTGGTATGAGAAGAACAAGGACTAAGAAATGGTGGTTTCTGTGGAGGAATGGGTTGGCTCAGCTGCTTTTGTGATGATGCTGCTGTGTATGTTGACTGATAATGCTGTTGTCTCAATGGAGTTGGTGATTTTGTGTTGGTTATGAGCTGCAGATGGTGGACAGAGCTGGAATTGCAGGTCTGGGTTCTTCTGGTGTTGCTTGTGAATCATGAGTTGGAAATGTTGCAGGGATGTGCACTTTCTGGCACTACAATGAACTCGAGTCGCAGCAAGAAAGGTCAGTGGAAGTGATATGCTCAGGTACTGTTATGGTGGAATGATGGCTTTATGGAATTGCTGCAAATGAGCTGCAGTGAGGCACTGGTGTAGTCGCTGCCACTAAGGCTGATGGCAGGGGGTTGTAGTGTTGGCAAATGAGATGGTGTTAGCTGTGTAGTTGTGGTGAGACAGAATTGGCAAGTGGTTACAGAGAAGCTGTTGGTCACGGTGGTTCGAGCTCAAATGGTGATGGGTATGGAAGAGATAGGTTGTGGAGCAGCTGAGTAAGCCTAATAAGTGATTGGGTCTGCCTGAGATGGAATGGTTGTTACAGGGAAATGGCTTGAAGTTATGGTGGTGCAGCATGTTGAGAGTCAGCTGGTGGCTGTTTTGGTGGTTTCGCAGTGATCAAGCATTGGAGGAAGTTCAGGGTTGGTGGTGAAGCTGAGTAGTGATTGAGTTGAGAATTGAAATTGCAGGTGCAGGCTTGAGACAATGGGTTTTGAAAGTAGGTTGAGCTCTGGGCTATTGATGTTGCTTGTGAGTTCAGGGGAGAATGGAGAAGAGCTGTGACATTAAGTTGAGCTGATGGAACAGCTGTGTTACAGATCAAGCTGGTGATGCTGTGTACAGGGAAGATATGGTTTGATTGAAGTCGCAGATTTGAAGGCATAGCCCTAATGGTCGGATAGGCAGCTATGATGCACAAGGATGGTGCTTCACAGTGTCTGGCCTGGCCAAGTTAATTCAGCCTTGTCACCCAGCTGACTCATCCTGACTCAATGATCTGACTCTCTCCCTGACTCGGTACTTGACCGAGTTAACCCGCTGATCTGGACTGAGTTGACCCGCCGGTCCTGACTCGTTGACCGGTGGCCGGGTGGACTTTGCCGGCCACCTGAGATATATTTTCCGGCCAAGTTCCGGCCACAATCCCAGTTTTCTGGCGACCACTTTTGGGGCGTATTTTCTACACGGGTTTCTCCTTCTTATGGGCTTGGTGGATTTTCACCTAATGGACTTTGAAGACTAGACCTAATTTTAGAAGTTGGAGAAAAGCTATAAAGGGAAGGTCTTCTACATCTTATCTTATCATCTTATTCTTGGAACTTTGGAGAGCGACTTTTGTTTACGCTTCTAGGGTTTGCTTTTGTTCATCTTCTTCTTTAATTCAACCTATATTTTTGTGATGAACTCCATAGCTATGAGTAGCTAAATTCTCTATTATTGGTTAAGGATGTAATCCGATTTCTAAAACTTGTGTTTGCTTTATGCATTAGTTTTCTCTCTTGATTATCGTTCAATTCTCTACTCGTTTTTATGATCACATGATTGAAGTATTGTGATAGGATTATGGTGTTTGATTAGTTAAGTGGCCAATTAATTGAACTCGCATCTTAGTCCATAGCTATTTTAGGGTTTTTCATCAAGCGATAACCTTGAATACAAGTAGCATGATATGTTTACTGGTTTGTAGTTATACACTCTCGTAATCATATGTAGAGTTTGACCATTGTCCGAATTGTTATGTGCAACGCATGACAATTGCATTGATTAGCCTATTTCGAAACTTAATGCTCCTAGGAATTGAACTTGATTAGCACAAGGCGTTAGGTTATTCTTTAGGTAGAATTCACATACTGCAACCCTAATGTGTGTGTTGATGAACTTGGGAAATTAATAGATTATCTTGCTTTCTTGATTGTCTAGGCTTTTGATAACACAAGAGATTAAATCGTAATTCTAATCATATATGCAAGCACATGTCTAAGATTGAAGATGAATTCATAATATCCGTAAATATGCTTTAATTAATGGGAGATTAGAGGCATATAAATTTTCAAAATCACACAAGATGGTACGAGTAATATTTCGGTTTAGGATCTCACCTTCAAGATATGTGTGAAGATACTTGAACATTAAGTAATAAGAGTTAATTATATGTTCAAAATATTATGTCGACATCTTGTGAACTTTCCATGATAACCAAACCCAACTTCCGACAGCTAACAAAACCTTAAGACTATGGCCGGCTCGAAAAAGTGTTTAAATGGTTATCATTAGAAACCGGTCCTGCTATAATCCCCCAAATAAGGATTGGTCCCACTATAGATCCCTGAGACCTGTCTTATTATAGATCCTTAAGGGATCGATTGTAAAATATATCCTTTAATTCCTTCCAATACGAAACAAGTTTCGCAAGTCTACTTCCTTAAACTCATATGATTAAATATAGTTTTCTAGGCATGGAATCAACCCAAAGTTCAACATACTAACTAGTAACGAATTATAATGATAATGTTATGCCAAATTTTCGAAGTTCAAAATATAAACGTTATACTTCGTAATTCAATACACCAAAGTTGTATGTTAACAACTAGTATATACTTCATTGACAGTTTGATCATAATCAAGTCACCATCGAGTGCACCCATATCATGTATATGACATTTACCTTAAGGACTTGAATATGGCTGTTTCAAAGGGTTGTTTTATGAGGATCTAGTTGTTGAAGTCAGTTAAAATGTTAAGCAAACAATTAGATTAGATAGATTCCTGCAAGCTCAAGTGCAATGCACTAATGCGGTATGGGTAAAGAGAAAAATGAGACCAAATTTTCACCAAAACACAATTATATTTCAAACATAAAACTAAGATCTCTTATAAAATACGGAAGGAATTATTACTCCTTCATATTATTAGCGTTACATAAATTCATAATTCAAAACAATACCACGCAGATACATGAAAACTACAAAACATAATCGTACTAACCAACAAACGCCTCGATTGAACAGGATTAACGATTGCTCGATTGCTCGTTTAGTACGTAATAGAACATATTATACAGAGACCAATTCCAACGTAGAATAGCAAAACAGAAGAAACCGAGATAATTTACGAAGTCCGATTCGCCCGCACGTAGCTTCCTCAAAATCTTATATATTATTAAGTATCCGAAGAAAGAGTAAAAATGCCAAAGGATCCAAGTTGCCCTATATGAGAAACCGCCCTTCAAAAAAGACGATTCAGTCACCACCACCATTATATATCACTTCCTAATCAAGTAATTGACGTAAGGAAGCATATAACAAACACAAACCACCAAGCAAGCTAGACACTACTAGTCGACCAACGTACCACCAACACCACGCCCACCACCGGTGGTTACGTGGTGTTTCCGAGTTCATTACATGATGATATAGAATTAATGAGATGAGTGCAAGAGGGTGAATGAAGTAGTAGGGTTTGGGTTGTTATATAGGATTTCATTTGTAGGTGATGACTGATGAGTAGTGAGCGAAAGTCACAGACAGTAATGAGAAAAAGTTATTTGAGGTGGCTCTAAACAGAGGAAAAAGGCAGTTTTTCTTCTTTTCTTTTTAGTTATTAAAGCATAAAACACAAAAGCTGATGTATAGGATAGCAGTGAAAATTGGTTGATTGCAACTTCACCTAGCTAGCTACCTCTTTAAAGCAGCATCTTCCATAGCATATGCGAAGAACCCCCTTTTCCGTACTACGTGCCCATTTCGAGATCGTTCGATGATTCTTGAAGAACTTACAATGATTTTGATCCATTATCTGTGAATGATGTAATGTTCGACTTTCTTTTAACAGTAATAATTAATAATACATTAGTTAAGGCTAATTATGCTTGATGAAGATGGAACTACTGTTCCTTAGTTCTGTTTTGAGGTTTGTTTAATCAAAACTAGTGTTATCACATGTGATTGCCATCATATGTTGTGACTTAACTGGTATCTTTTTTTGATTTCCTTAAACATTTTATTAATATGCTGTATTTGCTTTAAACTATCGACATTATTCTGTCATATGTTACTATTAATGGAATATCCATTGGTATTTACTTGATTAAGAAGATAAAAACTTCTATTTATGGTATCAACTTATTCCTTTTTATTATTACAATGGTGAATTATGACTTCATTGATCGACCATTGATGAACCTGAAAAGCCAATACATTCAAAGTTCTTCTTATACAATTATTATTGTATTCGATGCCGGTTAGATGCCATTGGCTAGTGCAAGTCCTCCGTTGCTTTGCAATTAGGCTTTATTGGATCCGTTCATAGGGAACAAGACAAGTTGTCTAAGGCATTTGTAAGTAGGCTTCAAATCTTGAACACCAAATTCAACTTGCTTTAACAGATTTTTGCTTGTTAGTATATCTTCGACAGGACAGGTGTAAATGGAGTGTAAGAAAACATAGTTTGAGTTTAGGGTTCAGAAAGAAAATGGCATAAGTGGATATTCCAGGTTCCAACTTCCAAGCCAAACATGTACTCGCCTTTATTTTGGCAGTACTGTACAAGGAAATCTGCTGGGAGATTGCAATGTAGGTATGGTGGTGGTACATTGAGAAGCATATTATTTGATGCCAAAAAGCAATCAATTCCTTCCTTTTTAGTGGCTTCTGCTTTCATGTGTGGGCTATGAACCTCCACTACTACAAAGAAAACACTGTCATAGTGTGTTGTGTTGTGTACATGGTGTAATTGGTAAAAAGGCCAGTATACTCATCTAACATTTAAGAAAATTTGTGTACTTTTTAGTTGCTGGCCTAATTAGTCCTTTTTTCTCTCCTTTGTTGTTGAACAGCCACTTTTGATACAGTTTCAAAGATGTTTTATTACATAACTACAACCAAAAAGTTTCTTTTGTGTCGTTAACTTGCTATTGGAATACAAGTTAAAGTGTCTTATTAGTGTCAAAACCATGACACCGACGGCATAATTAGTTAAAACTAATAAAATTAGTGAAGTTGAATAGTCTTAACTAGGGCTGTCAATGGGTCCGGGTCCTCCCGGGTATCACTAGATCCGGACCCGGACCCTACTTATAAAGGTTGGGTCCGGTTCCTAACGGTTCCGGGTCCGGTTCCTAAATTTGTGGACCCAAAACCAGACCCGTTTAAAGTTCCGGATACCCGTCGGTTCCGGTACCGATAAGTATTAAAAACAATAAAGAAAATCTTAAAAACTTAAAAACTTAATTTCTTTCTCTTTTTTAACTTGAATCTAAATTATTTTTATAAAATTTATTATTATTTCTTTATTAATGTACTAAATTTATATTTCAAACTCATCATCAACAACAAGGGAGGACTGAATGAAACTAGTTGGAATCCGAGCAACAAGCTGGGCACCAACCCCCTTCTAAATCACAATCCCTAGTCTATGAAAAAAGAAATTACATCGCTTAGCGTTAACATCAAATCTAGACAGGTGATTATGCAGTCTCTTTAAAAATTCAACCGTATCGTCTCCAAGTTCACCAAACGTGGAAAAAGCCAAAGCACCAAACCCATAACCTTGAGCTACACATTTATCAAGATATTTTTTATTTTTACGCATAATGGCATTTCTTAAGGCAAGACCTGGCGGAAAGCACGAACTCCACCACCTAGAAGGGGACACCCCCTGCACATCAAAACACATGTCACGACCATTATCCCAATTATAGACAAAAATATCTGCAGTGTCGTAAATCGGCACCCTCATTAGAAATAAGACCCAAAGAGACTTCTTTCCTAGCGGGAACACCAAACACGAAAAACACATATCAGCAATGGTATCACGAACAAGGTCATGCCGGAATTTAAGCCCCACCTCATGGGCACAATGCAAGGCATGGTCTCCAAAACAATCCATGTCACGATTGCAGAATGCACACTGGCTGCCTTCAGAAAATAGGGGAATACCCAACCGGTAACAGAGGATAGCACTAAATTGTCGCGCACCCACTCTCTGATTAAGGCCCTCGATGGGAAGAGCTTTAAGGAAGTATTGAGCATGTCTGGATTTGTTACATTGCCACAGAGCACAATCACGCTGAGACATTGAGAATTTCGTAGGCATGTCCTTCATAACAACCTCAAAATATTTAACCGCCAGTACTTTCATGGGATGGGGGGCGGTAAAGTCGATGTTGGTATCAGGACACACACTGGAAAACAAGTCAACGGCTCGTTGCAAACCAAGATCCAAACCTTGCAGACAAGAGTTTCGCAAGATAACAGATTGGAGAGGCTGAGTTTGGATAACAGACGCCAAATAACAATAATGTAAAGCATCAGCCATAAAATATAAGCCCAGCCCCCCATGTATGAGAGGAAGCGAGGCTAAACGAAGTTGTAACGGTCCCATACCTGGTCCATCATTCGCTACAATGTGACGCAGGTGCAAAGCAAGGTGGGAATCGAAAACATCTTGAGCCTCCTTCAGGTATTCTCAGTGAAGTGGTTCTCATAGAGAAGTAAAGCTTCAAACCCCCCAACTCCTTAACAAGTGAAGCTCACATTGAGGATCATCTAACTTTTCACCGCATCCATAAGACCATTAGTCTTACGAACTCTTGACCGAATCAAATTCTGAAATAAATACTAAATGTAAGAAAAATATGAAAAATGGAAAAAAAATCAAAGCCCAAACAAGAAAAATACCCATAATTTTCCTAAAAATATGAATGAAAGAATAAATAACCGAGTACCCATTACCCGCGGGTACCCGACGGGTATTACCCGTTTGGACCCGTTAACATTCGGATCCAATCGGGTAATTACCCATCGGGTCCTAAGTTGTTAATGGGTCCAACTTTAGGACCCATAACCGGACCCGAAACTAGCAGGTCCGGTTCCGGTTCCGGGTAATGGGTACCCATTGACATCCCTAGTCTTAACACATGGTTTAAGTTCAAATATGCGCTGCTTCTATAAAACACTTATGCTCTTAAGAAACCTTGCAGCGATATTCGTAAGCAATGTATTTAAAATCTCACTGTAAGTTTGATCAGTTCTGCCGGGGGCTAGGTAGATTGGTAATATTCCGTATCTCATGATACACAAACCCTTGCCTGAATATGCTACATTTTGTTGCGAGCCCCGATATGGAAAATGTGCATCACCAGGGGATCCTCAACATACTGATTTCTATAAACAAGAAAGAATATATTTGCTTTAACAACAAAGTCAGGTTGGCCGAGTGGTCTAAGGCGCCAGACTCAAGTTCTGATCTTCGAGAGAGGGCGTTGGTTCAAACCCACATCTGACAATAATTATTTTTTGTTATTTTTATTTTGTCAATTTCGGTTTTTTATTCTCCTTTGTGCCTAAAGGAAAAAAAAATCACGAGGAATAACTTGTAAATTGGTAGTAGTTACGTAAATTTTATCAAAGTAGGAATTTTTCTTGGCATAATTAGGAGTGTTGTTTTGTTTGTTTGTTTGATGATGAAAGTGTTGTCGTGGAATGTTCAGGGTTTCGGTAATAAGAACCCTAGATATTATCTTAGAGACCTTATTAGGTCTAATGATCCTGATATAGTGTTCCTGGAAGAAACCAAAACCAAAAACAAGAAAATGTCTAGATTCACTAAGCAGTTTATTTTTCCAAATTATCTGTTTGTGAATCCAATAGGATTATCAGGTGGCTTGTATCTTCTGTAGAAAGATGGTGTTCATTTGTCAATTTCGGTTTGCCATTCATATATGCAGGCCCATCTTTACGTCGTTGGGCTAGTCTTTTGGTGTAAACTTCACGTCGCTGGGTTCTAAAGACGGTCTTGTGATAATCCGTTGTTAACAGACTCCGTTCTGTGCGTGATTGATCACAAGAGATTCAAGTGATTGTGTGCAGGTTTTTATTGAAGATTTAAGAGGATTTGAAGACAAAGAAGATATTGAAGATCTGACTTGGGTTTTGTAATATTTGGTGTGCACAATACTTGTTTCGGTAAAAGACGATCCAATTAATAATCGGTTTATCCTTGTGGTAGATTGGATTGATTAATTAAGTAGATTGGCATCAATATGTTTCCTTGTGATTAAAGGTATTGATTGGATTAATCTTAAATGATTACCTTTGGGTGATTGAACAAAAGATAGATCTAAGGACCCGACGAAGGAGTTTAAGTTAAGATAAACAGAAGAGCCTTTGTCCGACTCATATCACTTGGTTGAATAGAGTTGATACCAAACAGATTTGTTGTTCCTTTATTGTTTGGAATACGAACCAAAGGAATTGTTCCAAGTACGTGACTTATTCACAAGTCAAAGGTGTGGGAATACAGACGGAACTAAGTGAGCTATAGGGTTAGTTACTTGGTCTCAACAATACGAAGTTAGGTGTAATTTTGTGTAGCGGCTTAATCCTGAGAGTATTCAATTCTGGACAAGGTCCCGGGGTTTTTCTGTATTTGCGGTTTCCTCGTTAACCAAATCTTGCTCTGTCATTTACTTTTATTTTCCGCATTATAATTGTTTTATTATAATTAAAGTAAATCACACAAACGTTAATTCCTATTTACTTGATAAGCAATCCTATTGTGTTTGGTTAAGTCCGAACCTTTGTATCAAGTAAACATACTTCGTTGTTGTATTGTCTCGATCTCGTATCCATAGACGATCACACGAAGTGTGAACCGATTAGTTGTATTGTCTCGACTCAGTCCATAGACAATCACTTTCGGAGAAAGGACTTATAGGTAGGAAAAGTTTTAGCTTGAGGTATATTTGGGTACCCTCGCATTTTCAATTGGTATCAGAGCAGGCAAACACGAAAAGATCTAACAATCTGTGTTTGCTGCGATCCAACCTATAAGAATGAATCCAAAGGATGATTCAATTAACGTAAGTCAAGATGATAAGTCCGGTCTTAAAGATAACACCCTGTGTGAATCTACTGATCAAACTGATCTCTACAATGTAGACTCAAGTGATTGGGAAACTTGCCTTCAAAATCAACTTGATGAGATTTCTGAAGATGGTGATTCAGAAATTGATCAAGATGTTGAAGAAGATTTGTATGAATACTGTTCATTACTAGAGGTTGTCTCTACAAAGAAACTATCTTCTTCGGATGTGATTGGACTTCTTGCTCCTCTTAGCAGAGAAAACAGAAAATTGAGAAAAGTCTTTTCTGATTTTTTCCATGGATATCAGACCTCCAGATATCTTCTTCAAGACTACAAAGAAAGTCTTTACTCAAAAACCCTTGAGTTTGAGAATCTCAACAGGAAACATTTCTTGTTGAATAAAAAACTTCCTGAGACAGACGCCTTGATTAATTCTAAACATTCAACATGTAATGTTCAGCAGGAGTCTGATTTTGTGAAAGGAAATCCTCTTGAAAATCAACTAGCTGAGGCTCTTGAAAAAATCAAGCTGCTAGATAAAGAATTTGTGAAGCCGAGAAGACTTAATGATAGCACAATTAACTTATCTTCCATGTTAGACGCAGGTAGATGTCATGGCGAAAAACGAGGATTAGGATATGATGGAATTGATACTACATCGATCAACAAAGAAGTAAAATTCGTAAAGGCGGTCTGTCAGCCTACTCCTGAAGATCCACCGGTACAAGCATACTTATATGATTCACCCACGTGCTCGAGTGAGATTCCACCAGAAAAGGTCTCCGAATACAAACAGAAGAAGAGTCCAACTAATAAGCAGTATCTTGACCGAAATTCTCATAAAGGTAATCCTAAAAACTACACACCTTTCAATAAGCATTGCTTTTATTGTAGAGAAAAATGTCATAAGAAAAGGGAGTGTATGATTCGAAAGATGCAGAATGCTCTATCATATATCTCAAAAGAGTTGAATAACTTCTTTTTGGAAAAACTCTCAGATCACCGTTGTCCAATGAGACAAACGAATTTTTACAAAAATTCAAAATCATGTCCAAAAGGAAACAATCCTAAAAGTAGAAATAATGTAAAGGGTAATACCTCCTTCAACAAGGATATGAGATCTGATGTTTCAAGGTGGAAAGATGCAATGTCTCTAGAAATGAAGAACATTCATTCAAAGTCTACCTACAAATTGGTACCAAAATCTGAGAAGGTATCAAAAGAAAAGTCATCTAGAACAAAGTCAAAAAGGGACAATCCTGTTTTAATCCTAAACAAAGATGACTATGAAAGTCTAGTAGTTAGACTCAAACAGGATCTAGAGATATCCAGTGATATCAATGTAAAAACATCTTTTGATAATTTACTGCAAACTAGAAAAACAAGGGAAGGACCGAACAGGGTTCTAAAATAATTGTTTCCTCACTCTCGTCAGGAAAGTGTTATTCTTAGGAATTTAAAAAAAAAACTTGTAATATAGTATTACAATGTTTTCACCGTTTGAAGAAAATAAGGAGGATTTGACAAAAGAAGTTTCAGAAATAATTAGCTCTTGTATTACCTTGCCTCGTTCAAAAATTCTTTACATGATCCCTTTCATGGTAGAAGGAAAAGAACGGTATGATGTTGTGTGTGATTTTTGTGTGGAAAATATTGAAAGAACTCTTGAGTCTAGCTGCACATTTTATGAGAAAAAAATATATGGAATCTATTCCGATTATTGTTCCTTTCCTATCAAGACTACACTCTCAACAATTTCTGCTCAAAATTTGTTTGAGGGAACAATGGAACTCATTGGAAGAAGAGATCTTCTTAAGGATGATCTTCTTTATGCTAAAACAAGTATCACTGGATACAAAGAATCTATTGCAAAATATAGATGGCCTGAAGACCTTGGAGAATTTAGAAGAAATTTAGATTTTTCTAAAGAAGAAGAAACAAAAATTGAGATTCTTCTAAATGAGTTCCCCAGTAAGGCATGCAATGCAAAGATGAGATTAGATTCTTATTTGAAACTAGGTTACTTTATGTAAAAGCTAGTATGAATAAAACTATTATGAATAAAATTATTTGTTTGAGTAATTTTTCTTGTGATAGTTTTTGGTTTACATAGCCTGTGCTTAATTGCTTTTACCTTATTGCTATGTATGTTTATGGGATGTTTGATTTCGGTTTTACTACCTTAATATTCGATCTCATATTTTGTGAACCCTCATGGTTTGGGTGACTTTTTGATTTAGCGGGATTAAGTTCTAGCCCTTGTAGGTAGGCTTTATCAAAGGATTATGAGGGGTTCTGATAGAAACAATATGTGAAAAAGTCATACTATGTTGAATCGTTTTTGGTTTAGCATAAAAGCATATGTGTTTCGACGGTTTTCAACCTTTCCTTGCAATTGTTAAAACCGGTTTTCAACCTTTCTCTGGTAAAGGTTGAGGTGTGTTGTTATTCTTTTGTTCACTCATAAGGATGACAATGTGGTGATATTTCGATATCAATTCTCCCTGGACGAAGATGCAATCATATTGGAGAAGTGGATGCGAAATTTGAGGTAACAATCTTGTTAGTTAATTGTTTTCCTGTTTAAGAAAAACCTGAGTTTATATTATATATATATATATATATATATATATATATATATATATTTGTTTCTTTTGCTTAACAAAATTTCGGTTCAATTGATATTTATTCCATGATGTGTGTGTGGATGTGTGTTTCAATTGGTTCCGGTTAAGAAAAACTATTGTTATCTTGTTTTATTGTGTGGTATCAATTGTTTAGGCTTACAAAATTTCGGTACAATTGATGTGTGTGTGTGTGTGTGTGATTCAATTGGTTCCAGTTAAGAAAAACTATTGTTATCTTGCTTTTGTATGGTATCAATCGTTTAGGCTTACAAAATTACGGTGCAATTGTGGTGCTTATAATGTCTATGTTGTTTCAATTGCTTCCGGTTGAGGTGAATAATTATGCAAGTTGATTTATTTTGGGTTGTATGAATTATTTATGTCTTAATGAAATAATATGTGTACTGGATGAGTTGTTTAGTCCAATTCGATTCCGGATAAGATAAACTAAGTTAATTCTAATCTTAGTTGGACTTATCGAAGTGAGGTTTCGGTATTCAAGTCTAATCGAATGCCTAAACAAGAAATGCTAGTTAACTAAACTAGTACTTGTCTTGTTTAAAATTGAAAGGTCTAAGTTTATGGATAATTAGAACCTGATGAGAAAAATGGAGTTTATCTTTATTTTTGTCATATCGAATTAAGCGGTTGTTTTTGAACAATCGGTTTAGCAAAGGGACTAATATGCTTAGTTGTTTTTGGTTTGCTAAACTAAATTGGAAAAATTGTTTCGGGCAATTATTTCTTTGGTAACATATCAAAATAAGACTACTTGCAGTTTCGGTTTTGATATTGGTTATCAGAACATGATGTGTGGAACCCTCGAGGTTTGCAAGTCTATTACGAGATTTGTAAGATTCTTTTCGTGTTGTCCTTTATTTTTCGTTTCTTTGTCATTTTTGTGACAAAAAGGGGGAGAAATATATGGAGTAAACAGGTGATGCTGGCATTGATATTCATACTGATTGGCATCGCTAGGGAAAAGAACATTGGTACTTGAATGTTTTTATCTAACGAAAGAGTGAAAGCACATACTAAGGGGGAGTAACATGTCATATGATTGGTATAACAAAGATGTGCGGATTGAATATCTACCTATCTTCCTTAGGGGTAGTAATAGCTTTGTTATTATAATGTCAACAACGACATTTTCAAGGATTGAAGGTAAGCAGTTTCATTTGTCTTTGTTGAATCGGGAATCAAGCGGATTGTAATGAATTATTGTAATTTGTTTATCCATATGATGTAAGAGTTTTGTCACTAAAATTGACAAAGGGGGAGATTGTTAGAGCATGGCTCGGTTGAACCAACCAAGCATTGGTATGTCAAGTTTGGTTGTCATATTTTAGTGAATCAAAACTCATGTTAAGAGTCGCTTGATTATGTATTAGAGTTAAACTTCGTATAGGTTATCTTGAAAGTATTAGGATATGAGACATTACAAGTATTGCGAAGACTTGAAGATGTGAAGAAGCAAGGAGCTACAATGACAACAATCATCCTTCCACTTGAGGTTAGTGATATTTGACTTGAACTGTTTCATTTCCTAACGTATCTTTCAAGTCGTGCATATTGAAAACATAACTGCGAAGCAATTTGAACTCTAGATAGACATAGTATTAACGAATACAATACGAGGTTTATTGCTTAATCATTAAACTTTGTAGATAAGACATCGGCATAATCATTTGAATGCTATTGTGATTATGTATGGGTATGAGGTGAGGATTTCATCCTAGGGAATAATGTTTACATGTGTTCTAAGGAAGTAAGTTCATAAACTTGTTTGTGAACCGAAAAGGAAATTGCCCGGTGTTATTGGTTTTGTTATTAATTGCATATCTTATGAACAACCAATATGTGTGATAGAGTATAACCGCTCACAACTTGTTGTGTTCTTGGTAGAACTGTTCACAAAGGCTTGACTTATGTATTGGTATAAATTTTATTAGTAAAACCGATCTTAAGTAATCACATATGGTATGATAGGATTTTGTATGTTTGACCTTGTAAGGGAAAGGGAACCGATCCTAGGAAGGGAAAGGGAACCGATCCTAGTAAGGGGTGCAGTACATCAAAGGGAACCGATCCTTGTATGGGGTGCAGCAAGGTTTATAGCAGAAAGGGGAACCGATCCTATGGACATGTGCAACACACATAAGTTAGATACCATATATATGTGAGGAACTGATCCTAGTACCTAGTCAACCGAACTTTTGGGAAGCTAGTGTGACTATGCACAGTACTCACATGGAGGTAGAAACGAAACTTGTTTTGGTAGAACCGTAAACCCATGATTGTGATTGAATGGTTTGATCAATCACATAGTTCTTGAAAGTCATATGAACCAATTCTAAACTTGTTTGGAAGTGTGGCAAATCGGTTTCAAGGTTGTAAGTGTGAAAGAGAACTTACAAAGTTAAGATGTAGACAAACTTTGAACACGTGATGTGAATGTTTATTTCTATAATTGTTCAAAGATATTCCTTAACGGCTAAGGGAAGAGAATCCCAGGATCGAAACATAACTAAGTTAAGAATCTTTTAGTTAAGGTTATTAATTTTATTTTGTAGTGAAATTACAGAATTAGTAATGTGCATTTACTAATTTAGATTTTCCGAGAGATTTCGATCGTTATTTTTGGACAGAGCATTTCCAGGAATTATGAAAACCTAATCTTTGCTTTTATGAATATCTTGAGAATATTTTCGGTTTTGGAAATTCCTTGGTGTCCAAACTTCCTTGTCTATAAATACACGAATTTTTCCTTTCTAGCAAACTAATCCTTCGTAACAACAAATTTACTCTTTTGTTGTTATTCTTAAACATGATGTGTGGAACCTGTAGGAGCAAAATATCGCAGCAAGGACATAATTGCGAAGTCCTCACCAATGACACTTTACAAGTGTCGCAGACTGATGACGCAATAGATGGTGGTGATAGAAACATGAAGAAAGCGCGAAGATCTTGCGAAAACTAGAGTGTCCCATGAGACTTAACATTTATACTCCTGCGAGATGTCGCAAGGTAAATCCGAAATTAAGGGAAATATTAGTTGTACATGAGCTGTCATCCACTATGTAAACACTATATAAAGAGGAGAGCAGGAGAGAGAAAGAGATAATAATTTTGGAAGAGAGAGAGAGATTTTATTTCAGAGAGAGATATTTTTAGAGAGAGAAAGACTTTATTTTCTTTATCATCTTCTTCCCCAAATAGTTAGATCTAGAGCTCTACAAAATATCCATTAATGGAGATTGTAAATGTAATATTAATGTAACCTCAACAATCATAGTGAAGAACCATGGATGTAGATCACATTGATCGAACCATGTAAAAAATCCTTGTGTCAATTTATATTTCTAGTACTTATATTTGAAATTTAGATGATTAATAAGATTTAGATCTACAAAATATTATAGGGGGTGTGTTGTAGGAAATCCTGCAACTACATTTTTGGCGCTAGAAACAGGGAAGAAATTTTTTTTGTTTAATTATTCAGATCTGAGAATTCATAAGAAAATTTTTGAGAAAATTTTACAGAATCAATGGACCACACACTTAAGATCTTCTCAGAGCCTCAGGTGAAGAATAGCATCATTATAGCGCGAAGGAATACGCAAACGCAGCGAAAGAACATACTCCAGAGGAAGAATATATCATGCAAAATTAAAGCACCATCTTAAGGCTCACCAAGGATAGCAACAAACGAATAAAGGAGATTCTGCGAGCAAAGTAACCACACCAAGAAGAAAATTCTCAACTGAAGTACAAAGAGCATTCTCAACAAATACAAGGGCGATAAATTCGCGGAAGAAATAGAAATTGACAGACAGAGAGCGGGGTATCCCTAAGGGTGAAGAAGTCAAGAGTTCCAGTACTAAAATTTCGCAGCAAAGTAAAGCTTCGCAGGTTCACGGTATAAAAAAGTGAAATATAACATTAAGGAAGAAGAAATTTTGTCAACAACCAACAAACTAAACCAACGAGTCATTCAAACTCAATTAGCAAAGCAGATCAACCGATGGAGATTCAATTCGGACTAAGAATAATTTTCTAACAGGAATAAGCATTGATTAAAGGGAAAAAACGAGAGTTGTTAAGAGAGAACGAGAACACAAAGACTCCAGTTTGAAAAGTTCTTTCATGAGGCGAACACAACAAACACATAGAAGAATTTCACGCATAGAAGAAGAAAATCAGGGAGGATTCGTGCAGCTTAAAGACTGCCAGCAACACGTGATGATATCGATGTTTTTTGCAACATAAGTTACGTTCCCCACTATAGCACCAATGGAAGATCTTATCAAAACTAGCAGTGAACTTGCGATATCATCGCAAAGGAGAAAATAAATTCATTGTTCGATTAATGGCACCAGTTTAGGGGACTATGGCAAGAAGAAACAGATGGAAGCAACTAAATAGAGCCGCAAATATTTGACCTAACAACGGCAGCTACAATCACGCAAAGCAAAGTTAACAACATCTCTTTTCATAAGCAATTAGAAGCGAAGAAGGATAACAAAGAGGAAGCCTAACTCTATAGAGGATGAGCATGTATGATACCGGTGAAGTAACTCACTTAGTACTACACGAAACATTATACTTCGGAGAAAAGGGAAGAAAGTGAGAGCTTAGCTCACTTCGTTATCAACTTCAGAGAGTTGCCAGCGAACCAGCGAACTATTTCAAATAAAGAAATTTACAAAAGAAATACGTTGAGATAAAAGAAAGTTCTCAGCAGCAAAGAAGAAAGACACTCGACTCGAGTTTACGTCATCAAAAACTCAGACAAATACTAGGATAGAATGTCTACAACTTCATGGAAACCGGCAAAGTAAAGCAACTTGCGAAGGAAGATAACACAAAACTCATGAAGGGAGCTTTACTTTTCGCAAACTTACAAAATTTAACCAGCGAAGTTGGATGTACTTGCAATCATTTAAGAAATACGAAGCAAATCAGTTAGAAGCACTCATCGGATTCTATAATGGAAATGAGTTATCTCTTAGCAAGGGAAACTAAATTGAAGCATAAACTTAGCGAAACAAAGAGCAACAAATAATGGAAATGAGTGAACTATTAATGGCGGAGAAGCAATGAAGTTGCTACTTCGTCATTTCATCCAAATCTTCACAGTTAGCTACGCCGGAGCACATTCGAAAATACGAACTTATAGTCAGAGAAGACAAATGAAAGAAAAGATAGAGAAGGAAGCAAAGGAGAGGATTCCATATAAAGTCCATGAAAGAAGAATAAATAAACTTTGATATCTTTGGAGAGAAACAACTTCTTGGAAGAGGAAATTCAAGTGTAATGAAGCAAAAGTTTCATTCGCAGGAATAGCCAAGGAAAAACAACAGAAGAACGATAGAAATCCAATCTCGGGCGGGCACAAATAAGAAAACTTGCGAGCTAATCAAAGACTTTGCGAAAAATTTTAAAGGCAGAAATGAAAGTTATATGAAGTTTTTGCATCTTCAAACAAGTCACAAATGATGGGAAGAGATTCTGGTTTTGCAGGCAAAGAAATAATGATGTGGAATTCAAAGGCTACGCAAGGAGAAGACGAAGATAAACATTATTGAAAGAACGGTTAAAGAAGGAATGAATAATGTGAACTATACCTCTCAATCCCAAACAGGAAGCTGGAACAGTTGGTAAGGGGAGTGCTGAGTGAACTGGAGAACTTGCGATCGAATCCAATCACAAGCACACTTTTTCGCAAATTCTACATATTTTTAGATTGATACAAGTTTACAATAATTTCGCATATGAGAGGTAGCAAAGTTGGTCAGGCTTCGCAGAGCGAGTTGCAGTGCTTGGTTTCGAATTTCCCCAGTCGCAGAAAATTTTTTCCCTTCGCAGATGATGACCAAATAATACATACAGATGTTAACTTCGCAAAGTCTTTGATTCTTTCGCAAGAGGGCCTAGAACAGTTGGTACGATGCGATAATATGCAAGAGGCAGGTCAAGGGTTCAAATCTCATTTCTCACACTTCTTTTTGCTGCGAGATAATTATATTTTGTGCGACCTTTATACATTTCAAGGATGCTAGCTTCGCAAGCAAATCATATACTTTGCAAGAGACAACAACATCAGCAAACCACAAAAGCTAAGTATCAAATTCCTTGAACATTTTACTTCTACAGAAAATAAAAGATTTTTGATTTGATTATAAAAAAGCGATTCAATCGCAAGATTACAAATATTACTAAGATTTCAAGATTATAAAGACTTCAAAATTACAAAGATTTCTAGATTTCAAAATTACAAAAAACCCAGAAAATTCAATTTAAATATTTCTTTATTTCTTTTATAGACAATAAAAGATTTTTGATTTGAATCACAAAACGCGATACGATCGCAGAATTATAAAGATTTCACAACTACAAAGATTCCAGGACTATGATGTATTAGAATTTCTCTTGAATATTTACTTTGCTTCAAATGATATGATATTATGAGAATGAATGAAAGAAATGACAGAAATGAAAGGATGAGTGAAGGAAGTGACAGAAATGAAGGAATGAATGAAAGAATGAAGACATGCGATAATTTCGCAGAGATAATGGAAATGCGATAATTTCGCAAAGATAATGAGAAGAGATAATCAAAAATGAATGATTGAACGAATTGACAAAAATGAATGAACGAGTGAATGGGACGAACCTTTATGGCGTACACCCTAGTTCGCGAATGATATTTCGTAAGAGGCAAATGTAAGACCTAAAGTGCGTCATATAAGGGTTATCTCTTGACATGGCTCGGGGAAAAGGTTACACCGCTCCTGGAACCCGAGTCATGTAGATTTGGGGCCCATGAAAGCCTATCCTAGAGAGATACCTTGGATTTCCAACTATATATATAAGGTTATACCCTGGTTGGATGCCCGAGGGTCTCTTCCAAGGAGTCAGTGTATGCTCAAGGCGTCGAGGTACACGGTTGAGCCAAGAGTGCCTGGGGCATTTGAAGTGTCTCGGCCATTCTTGGCAAGTCTTGGCACATGCTGCACTCGGCCCGAAGAAAACTCCACTTAGGGTGCAGTCTCGTAACCATAAGCCCTATAGGTATAAGGGATAAGAGGACACGAAAACAACCAGGTTGTTGTTAAGACCGGATGGGAGGAGCTAGTCTTGTATGGCCGATGTACGCCTCCTTGAAGGGGCAACCAGGAGATGATAAGGACGGCACCCTCCATTAGGAGCCGATAAGTGTCTAAAGACGCAAATGTCATGAGGCTTTATTTTCGCAAGAAAATTTAGGCTTGTCATATTTGTGCGATGATCCTGCAGAGGCAATAATACTAACGCGAGGATAAGACGAGATCAATGGGTCTTTACATGAAAATGTAAAGACGTCCTGCGATTTCGTCGCAAGACGACAATGTCATGGGGCTTTATGTTCGCAAGAATATTTAGGCCTATCATATTGTCGCAAAAATGAGGGGTGGCAAAATAAGACATTTAATTAGGAAGGCAAAATAAGACCACACAAGAGAAATGATAAGGCAAGGTCAATGGGTCATTACATGAAAATGTAAAGACGTCCTGCGATCTTGTCGCAATGACAAAATTCAACATAAACAGTTTGAATCTAGGTAACAGAGATTTTTCATTCAAAAAAAAAAAAAAACAAAAAACAAAAAACAAAAAAAACAAAAAAAAAACAAAACAAAAAAAAAACAAAAAAACAAAAAAAGATTACATGATAAGATCGCGAGCTTGAGAAAATGGTTAAATGATAAGCTTGCGAACATGTACATAATAATGAGACTGAGGCAATGCAAATTTCGCACACTTGATATTATGATCATATTATTATGCGATACTAATAGTACAGGAATAAGAAAAGATGAAGCACAAGTAAGAACTTGCGAGGAACAATAAATACGTGAAGAAGAATGCATATATTAAAGACAAAGCCAGAGAAATGAAGAATGGAAGCAATTTAAAGCTACATCAATTCTAGAGCGGCAAAATGAGCTAAGTAACACAAACATTAGCTATACATTGCAATAGATAAGCATTCTCATCATATAAGCATCATACTCGCATCATGAAAGCATTGCATAAGCATTTCATGGCATAAACATCGCATACACATTTCATAACATAATCATTACATAAGCATTATATTCGCACAAGTATTTTACAAAATTTCGCAAGAATATTCAGAATTTCGCAGGATGTGATTATTTCACAAGATGTGATTATTTCGCTCAATTATTTCACACAATTATAAGCAACTTGAAGAGATTATACTATCACATGAGCACAAAGCATGAGGCAGAGGCAAGGTGAGAATAAAGACACAATTCGCTCAATCAACACTTTCTCAAGGATTCTACCCTCATTGATAAAGAACAGAGGCAACTATGGATAACCAAGAAAACATTTTATGTTCTTCATCTTCTAGGCAAGAATCATTTCCAAAGTGTATGTTCACTAGTGAATAGCAAGAATCCTCACCAAAAATGGAATAATAAATTCGCATGAACAGAGGCAATACTTCTCATTCGCAATCAAGGACGGATACTTCTTATATATTTCGAGGATTGAGTACTTCTTATACTACTTCAAGGATACTTCATACTTCGCATACTTCAAGGGTTGATACTTCTTATTTATTTCGCAAAGCTTCGGAACTTCGCAAAAGAATAGAGGCAAGTACGTACTTTTCAAGTCCAGTATTCTTCCGCTCGTTCCTTCATCAACAAAGATCAAAGACTACTACAACAACGGATTTTTTCTTAAAGATCGCTCTTCAAGCAATATTCAAGAAAAAGAGGCAAGATGTAGGAGCAGAATATCGCAGCAAGGACATACTTGCGAAGTCCTCACCAATGACACTTTACAAGTGTCGCATCGATGACGCAATAGATGGTGGTGATAGAAACATGAAGAAAGCGCGAAGATCTTGAGAAAACTAGAGTGTCATGAGACTTAACATTTATACTCCCCGCGAGATGTCGCAAGGTAAATCCGAAATTAAGGGAAATATTAGTTGTACATGAGCTGTCATCCACTATGTAAACACTATATAAAGAGGAGAGCAGGAGAGAGAAAGAGATAATAATTTTGGAAGAGAGAGAGAGAGATTTTATTTCAGAGATAGATATTTTTAGAGAGAGAAAGACTTTATTTTCTTTATCATCATCTTCCCCAAATAGTTAGATCTAGAGCTCCACAAAATATCCATTAATGGAGATTGTAAATGTAATATTAATGTAACCTCAACAATCATAGTGAAGAACCATGGATGTAGATCACATTGATCGAACCATGTAAAAAATCCTTGTGTCAATTTATATTTCTAGTACTTATATTTGAAATTTAGATGATTAATAAGATTTAGATCTACAAAATATTATAGGGGGTGTGTTGTAGGAGATCCTGCAACTACAGAACCCTCGTGCCTAACTCTACATGTTTGCAAGTCTATTCTGAGATTTGTAAGATTCTTTTCGTGTTGTCCTTTATTTTTTCGTTTCTTTGTCATTTTTGTGACAAAAAGGGGGAGAAATATGTGGAGTAAACAGGTGATGCTGGCATTGATATTCATACTGATTGGCATCGCTAGGGAAAAGAACATTGGTACTTGAATGTTTTTATCTAACGAAAGAGTGAAAGCACATACTAAGGGGGAGCAACATGTCATATGATTGGTATAACAAAGATGTGTGGATTGAATATCTACCTATCTTCCTTAGGGGTAGTAATAGCTTTGTTATTATAATGTCAACAACGACATTTTCAAGGATTGAAGGTAAGCAGTTTCACTGTGCTGTTGAATCGGGAATCAAGCGGATTGTAATGAATTATTGTAATTTGTTTATCCATGTGATGTAAGAGTTTTGTCACTAAAATTGACAAAGGGGGAGATTGTTAGAGCATGGCTCGGTTGAACCAACCAAGCATTGGTATGTCAAGTTTGGTTGTCATATTTTAGTGAATCAAAACTCATGTTAAGAGTCGCTTGATTATGTATTAGAGTTAAACTTCGTATAGGTTAGCTTGAAAGTATTAGGATATGAGACATTACAAGTATTGCGAAGACTTGAAGATGTGAAGAAGCAAGGAGCTACAATGACAACAATCATCCTTCCACTTGAGCTTAGTGATATTTGACTTGAACTGTTTCATTCCCTAACGTATCTTTCAAGTCGTGCATATTGAAAACATAACTGCGAAGCAATTTGAACTCTAGATAGACATAGTATTAACGAATACAATACGAGGTTTATTGCTTAACTATTAAAATTTGTAGATAAGACATCGCCATAATCATTTGAATGCTATTGTGATTATGTATGGGTATGAGGTGAGAATTTCATCCTAGGGAACAATGTTTACATGTGTTCTAAGGAAGTAAGTTCATAAACTTGTTTGTGAACCGAAAAGGATTTTGCCCGATGTTATTGGTTTTGTTATTAATTGCATATCTTATGAACAACCAATATGTGTGATAGAGTATAACCGCTCACAACTTGTTGTGTTCTTGGTAGAACTGTTCACAAAGGCCTGACTTATGTATTGGTATAACTTTTATTAGTAAAACCGATCTTAAGTAATCACCTGTGGTATGATAGGATTTTGTATGTTTGACCTTGTAAGGGAAAGGGAACCGATCCTTGTAAGGGAAAGGGAACCGATCCTAGGAAGGGAAAGGGAACCGATCCTAGTAAAGGGTGCAGTACATCAAAGGGAACCGATCCTTGTATGGGGTGCAGCAAGGTTTATAGCAGAAAGGGGAACCGATCCTATGGACATGTGCAACACACATAAGTTAGATACCATATATATGTGAGGAACTGATCCTAGTACCTAGTCAACCGAACTTTTGGGAAGCTAGTGTGACTATGCACAGTACTCACATGGAGGTAGAAACGAAACTTGTTTTGGTAGAACCGTAAACCCATGATTGTGATTGAATGGTTTGATCAATCACATAGTTCTTGAAAGTCATATGAACCAATTCTAAACTTGTTTGGATGTGTGGAAAATCGGTTTCAAGGTTGTAAGTGTGAAAGAGAACTTACAAAGTTAAGATGTAGACAAACTTTGAACACGTGATGTGAATGTTTATTTCTATAATTGTTCAAAGATATTCCTTAACGGCTAAGGGAAGAGAATCCCAGGATCGAAACATAAGTAAGTTAAGAATCTTTTAGTTAAGGTTATTAATTTTATTTTGTAGTGAAATTACAGAATTAGTAATGTGCATTTACTAATTTAGATTTTCCGAGAGATTTCGATCGTTATTTTTGGACAAAGCATTTCCAGGAATTATGAAAACCTAATCTGTGCTTTTATGAATATCTTGAGAATATTTTCGGTTTTGGAAATTCCTTGGTGTCCAAACTTCCTTGTCTATACACGAATTTTTCCTTTCTAGCAAACTAATCCTTCGTAACAACAAATTTACTTTTTTGTTGTTGTTACTGGTGTAGCTACCTATTCGGAGAGGAGAGTAACCTAATTAGGCTAAATCTATTACGGCCGCTCAGTTTAAAGTCTTCTTTGGGATTGAGAAGCTCTAGTGCGACCCGTTGGTGGGAAACTAGATAATTGCGGTTTATCTTTGTTTTAGATTGATTTGATTGACTAACGGTGGTTGAAATCTGATTGCACCTAGTTTGTTTATTCTTGAGAATCTTCTCTTCTGATATAAGATTCACTCAAACTAGTTCGAGTTTCGACAGGGATCTTTAGACTGTTGTTAGTTCTAAAGACGATCTTGTGATAATCCATTGTTAACAGACTCCGTTCTGTGCGTGATTGATCACAAGATATTCAAGTGATTGTGTGCAGGTTTTTGTTGAAGATTTAAGAAAATTTGAAGACAAAGAAGATATTGAAGATCTAACTTGGGTTTTATAATATTTGGTGTGCACAATACTTGTTTCAGTAAAAGAGGATCCAATTAATAATCGGTTTATCCTTGTGGTAGATTGGATTGATTAATTGAGTAGATCGGCATCAATACGTTTCCTTGTGATTAAAGGTATTGATTGGCTGACTTTAAATGATTACCTTTGGGTGATTGAACAAAAGATAGATCTAAGGACCCGACGAAGGAGTTTATGTTAAGATAAACAGAAGAGCCTTTGTCCGACTCATATCACTTGGTTGAATAGAGTTGATACCAAATGATTTGTTGTTCCTTTACTGTTTGGAATACGAACCAAAGGAATTGTTCCAAGTACGTGACTTATTCATAAGTCGAGGCGTGGGAATACGAGACGGAACTAAGTGAACTATAGGGTTAGTTGCTTGGTCTCAACTATACGAAGTTAGGTGTAATTTTGTGTAGCGGCTTAATCCTGAGAGTATTCAATTCTGGACAAGGTCCCGGGGTTTTTCTGCATTTGCGGTTTCCTCGTTAACAAAATCTTCCTGTGTCATTTTGTTGATGGTGGATTTTCGTTTAAGGTTAAATTTGTAAATAACCGGAAAACTCATGCGCTGACATCTTGTAAAAGATAAAGCCATTTATAAGTGACGGATACTCCTCACTTAATTCACCAAGAATGGAGCATGTAGCAACAATCCCATTCTGTGAATACATGAAATTCCTCCAGGTTGGAGCATGTAGCAACAATCCCTTCCTATGAATTTCATATCAACCTTGTATTTCCAAAGACTCATTATCGGTGTGGCATGACGATCGAGTATTACTCTTACGAGTAACACGAACCTCCAAGCACTATAATGAATCATTATCGATGTGACATGACGATCGAGTGTTACTCTTACAGAGTAACATGAACCTCCAAGCACTATAATGAAACCATGTACGAAATACCCGTGTGCCGATTCTCGGTGTGTTATACTAGCCCGAGCCCTCTCGGTGTGTTATACTAGCCCGATTGAGCCCCTCTCGGTGTGTTATACTAGCCCGATTGAGCATCCGGCAAGACCGACCATATCAGTCCGGGATATGATCTCGATTGCATTCATCCAACTCCACAAGCATGATTGATGACCCGCATCAATTCCATCACCCCCAAGCAGTATGGAATACACACGGCCGACCCCGCATGGTCGACCATTGGCCTTTGCTTGCCAAGAAACCGTCCATACCAAGCATTATGGACGGAAAACCCTAAATTAGGGTTTGCGGCATATTACATGTGCCGCAAAACGGTCTCAACCATCCATCTTCGCAGGTATAGATGGAGGGTGTAGATGTAGACTCAAAGGGCCCGGAGCATGTCGACACAATCACCATGTGACCGCCTACACACTTGACCAATCGGTCAAAACCAACCATGATTGGTTACAACACATTTGTCCGCCTGAAAGAGCATGGTCGCACGGCTTTGAAAGCCAAAATTAGGGTTCAAGCCATCACGCGCGTCCATCTTCTCCGGCATGAATGGAGGGT
This sequence comes from Papaver armeniacum, assembly GCA_023531295.1. Lineage (NCBI taxonomy): Eukaryota > Viridiplantae > Streptophyta > Magnoliopsida > Ranunculales > Papaveraceae > Papaver > Papaver armeniacum. The sequence continues at coordinate 367,286 of JAJJWW010003982.1, read as the reverse complement.
CACATATCAGATCGAGCAGGTCCGGTCATACCAGCATGACCACCGTGGGCCCATCTACCCTCATGCAATCGGCCAAGGCATATCATGCCCGGCTAATCCAAAACGCCCGCCCAAACATGCGTGGATACACTTCCCAAATTGCAAATTGATCTCGACCGCTCAACTTCACCGGACGAATTGAGTGGCTTAGATCACTTTTTCGTGGGATAGTCAGGTATAGGCGTGAACATCAGCCTACCATCTTCACGTCAAACCAGCCGCCAAGACCGACCAAGTTAGGTCGTCTTGGAAAACGCGCCGAAAAAGAGTGTGGCGCGCGCTTCTTGCGGTATCAAACTTCTATCGCAAAATCAATCTCGACCACTCCTCTTTGCCGGTCAAATTGAGTGGCCCAGATCGCGCTTTCATGAGGGAACGGAATACAGGCGCCTACACCATCATGCCGTCAACACGCATGTATGGTCGGTCCTCTCCAAAATCCTTCCCATGCTTGGTTTTGACCAAGCTGGAGAGTGATGCTTGCGCACCTCTCCAAAAACACTAATATTCATTAACGGTCGCAGATGAGTGTCTCAAAGCTCATCTCATCCGTCCAACTTCACCAGCTTGGTTATACAACCCTGGTCAGGAGTCAATTGGTCAGTAAGGCGTCATTACCTATCACCTTACCACACCACAATGCAAGACTGCATAAAATACACACGATACTTCACAAGTATCGACTTCCCGAATAACGCAGCTTATTCAATTCAAGATTACATGCTATCTTTCGTGGATCCACGATCCACACATTCCGGACATCAATCATGTCACAAACCGGGGATACATACTGGGGTATTGGTCCTGGCGGTTTACGCGTGCAGCGTGCAACGCGCCATCACAAGAACGTGTCGGGAAGTCATGGACGGTTAGAGATGAACAGAGAAGTGGGCAAGACCGGTCGTGTATCACCGACACACAACTCCACTACTCCATCATTCCACTACCTCCACTTCCCACGAGAAACGTGAATGAGGCTCAATGACTTGTATAAATAGGTTCTCCGCCCTATTTCAAAAAGGAGACAGAGAACAACACAAGTTCAGACGACAGAAACCAAGTGTTAATACAAAAACCGTATTCAAACACCCGTGAGCCTGCTTGCATCAACCGTAAGCTTGCTCATCTTTCTGTCACAAGTCATAAGCAAGCCAACACCTTCACAATCTCAACACCTTCTTCGCTTCCCTCCCTAAGATCAACCCCATCTCCTTCACTTTGTGACCGAAACAAGTCCGGAACGGCCATTTCTTGGTTTAGGCCGGACTTGCACTTATTGATCTCTCGAATCTACAAGAACTCACCGCGCAGTGCATTTGTTGAAGGTTTAGATTCATTCCTCATCCACACCCCAAATTACCAAATTCTGCAGGAGTAGTTTTCACCCATCAACAATTGGCGACCACAGTGTGAGATTAATCTCTCGGTCCGTAAAGTCAATTTCTCCGAAATTCAATTTCGTCAGTTCAAAAGGGTAGATCTTAGAATCAATTCAATCAAAAATTCATTATGGTGGAATTAAGGTCCTGGTCGCAATCAATTCTGATGGAGCCGGTGTGGATAACAATCCTGGTGTTGAAGTACCTGTCGCTGGAGCTACCGTGGTCAACACATCTCGTGGAGCCGTCACTTCTATCACCAACACTAGCGGAGCAGGAGACATTCCAAAGAGGTGTAACGCCTCCCATCACTGAGCCAGAGCAGCCGCAAATCCCAAGATCTCCTCAAGTGTAACACCTCCAAAGTAGTCACCAGAGCAAAGAACTTTCACTCCCCCATCAGACGAGGAGCCGGAGGCGCAAGAGGAGGACCACCGTCTATTACCATTTCGGACTTGATGGAGAAACAGGAAGTTCTTGCCAGGACTCAAACAGACATGGCCGCAACCCATAAAGAGGTACTCACTTTCCTCAAGACCTTGACTGAACGATTACCGCAGGATTCATGTCGATCTTTGGAGACAACAAGAGATGCCTTCAATCCACCCGGAGCAAGCGTTTCCACTCGGACCCACATGAGTGAGGGAGTTCGTGCTGCTCCTGAATGCTCGAGAGAAAGGGACCAGCCACCCAACTTCATCACACGTGAAGATCTGGAATGACTCCTCCAGAGCCGAAGCAAAGGAAATCTGACTGATGCACACCAACACCAACCGTCATACCCTCAAGATATGCAGCGAATCCCTCTTCCAAGAGGTTACACCTCTCCCAGCTTCTCCCTCTACGACGGAACCGGTAATGCTCGTGAACACATTTCTCGATTCTTGAAGCCTTGGGGGAACATGAATACAATCATGTTTTACGCCTAAAAGAATTCTCAAAATCACTTACGGGGAGGGCATACACTGGGTACAATAACATTGCGCCTAACAAAGATATCCAATTGGAGCGAGATGGTCAGTGCTTTCTACAGAAGTATTTCTTCGTATCTCGAACAAATCACGTTTTCAGCACTGGGAAGAATTCTCCAGCGAACAATGAGCATCCCAACGACTTCGTTAAAAGATTCAGACCCAAGCACCGGATTGTCACGACCCAAATGTCACCGAACGGCAATTGGTGGAATCATGCATCAATGGGATGATACCCATATACCGCGCCTCGTTAGAGAATCTGGCTTTCAAACGTTCTCTCGAACTCCACGAAGCCGCAAAACGCTCAAAGAACAACTGCACTGGGCGCTGCTAGAAAGAACCGAGTTGTTCTGAGTGAAGATTCCCGTGAAAGTCGAGGAAGCAGGCGCCTCACGAACAAGCAATACAACACCGGTCCTTCAGTAAGCGTGGTGGGCGGAGGAGAGAAAAGGAAAGCTTCAAAGGATGTGAGCCACAAACAAAGCGAACATTCCTGGCACACAAGACTTCGTCTCGAAAAGGAACAGACAAAACTCCCGCACAAAACACTAAGGACACAGGTTTTCCTTTTCCCATGAATGAAGTGATAGAGCTCTTGGAAGCGTGGGTCCAAGACGACGCCGTAAAGCTACCCCCTATCGACGTCCTCCGACCGAGGAAGAAATGGAAGATCCCGCATATTGTTGCTACCACAGGTTCGTCCATCATCCAACCAAAGATTGTAACAAAGTTGAAACAAATATTCAGGGAAAAGGTAGAGACAGCGAGCTCCAAACTTGGAAACGAAGGTGTTCATAGAGACCCTCTACCTATCAGAACCGCATGATTTCGGGGATTCTGTTTCGCAAGACCGTGCAATCTATGATGGAGCACATATGTGAAATCTTGTACTTCTCCAAAGGACAGCGTCAAGACATATTTGCGGCCCTCAACCACGTTGTTTCAGAAGGCGTTTGCATCCAAAAGAGCGGTCCGGAACCCCGCCTTTCCCGAAAGACATGAGCAATGGAAACCGGGGACTCCTAACCGTCACTGCTTGAGAAACGTTGAATTCGATAGCGTGTTGATTGATACGGCTTCCGAATTTAACATCATTACTGTCAAGACCCTGAGAGCGGCAAAGATTTCGAAGCAGGAAGCTACTTGCCACCCGATTATGGTTAAAGATTCAGCAGGAAAGCCTAGAGATGCATACGGATATATTGATCTGGAAGTCAAATTGGGTGATGCCTCGACACGAGCAAAGTTCTACATAGTCAAAGATCATCCCAACTACAACATGATCCTAGGGACGCCTTGGATGCATGACAACAAAGCAATACTAGGAGTCCGTCCTCTACCGGTTTCGATACTCGAAAGAATCTCCAACATGCCTTCTCGGACCTCCCGATGACTGTTTGTTGCCGCACCAAAGAACTTACCAATGTGACACAACTTCCTGAGAGAGCCTCACAAGATACATTGAAAAGTTCCGATCTCAAGTAAGTCTCGTCACGCAACCTTCCTTACAACCTACCGCCCTTCATTCTGACAAGTCCTGGGGACTGACTCCAACCAACGGACCAACCTCGACTAAGAGATGTGAATGGGAAGCCGGCCCTTTCAAACGTTTTATCAAGAGTGTAGAGGCTGTCTTGGTCAAAGGCGATGAGAAGAATGTCCAAGTATCTGCACGACCAAACCCGTTTGGAATTGGAGACCTGGTGACGAAGATGACTGCGCTCAATGTTGGGAGCATGACGGTGAAGATGACCACTCCACCCGACTCACCCACCGAGAGAGAAGATGAACCATACCTGGTAGCAGATGTTATCCTAGGCGGCTACTGCAAACTCATCAACGCTGATAAACTAGAGGGCATAACAGTTCACTCACGATGGCTCAAACCTTACCGAACTTAAGATACTTGTGCTACCACTTTCCAGCATCCTCCACACCTTAAAACGCTGTGCTCTATTTTTCCAGATGTTTTCCTTTTATAGTTTCATGTCATATTTATAATTCCTCCAGAAAATGATTGCAATACTTGCATTCATAGTTAGGGTTTCAATTTTCAATTTTCAATTGAAGCATTATTTTCATCTGAGAACCTCTTTACTCCTAAAAACACAAAATCCTGAGTCAGCCTAAATCAACCTACTGAAACAAGAAAGGAAACCCTAAGCAAACATCTCACGGAAAGAAGGAAATAGAACGTGTGCACTAAAGGAAAATGATTTGAGCCATCTGCCCCAACAAAGCCAGGAAGATCTTGCATCAGGAGCACAGGTCCGTAAATGTTCTGTCATGATAATTACTTCTTTCATCACTAAGGGTTACGTGTGAAGGCGCACCCTTGCGCCTGAGAAAGTTCTGGTTGCGGTCTTGACAAAGGATTATAAAAGAAAAACTTTATTCAAATAATCAAATGGAGGAAAAACCTTGAACCCGCCGCCACCGAGTACAAGGAAGATGTTCAAGCGTACAAAATAAGAAGAAAGAATAAAAGAAGTTTTAGCCGTCAAGAGGATCGACATCGCCTGCACCACCGCCGTTTCGCTCACCGCCGTCACCCGTTGATGCTCCTCCCTTCGAATCTACCTCACCTGCTTCATCGACATCTCCGCAGCAGCAGCCGCATTCCATTCCAACATCATCGACGGGAGCATTTAAAAGCGCATCAACATTAGAGCCGTACCAATTGCTTTCTGTGTTTTCGTGTTCCTCTCGTGTCGAGTCAAGAATTATCACGCCGTCCCGAACCGGGTAATCACACTTGCCTTCATTCGGAGGTCGTTCATGCTCAACTCTCCGCCTCTTCAACCGCCCTGCAAATCTCTCTCGCCCTTGCGCTTACTAGTGTCCGCAGCGTTTCCTCGCGCCTCCGCCGCTCCTCCATGTCAATTGCAAATTGAAAGTGCACGATACGTCCCTCGACAATACGAAGGTGGGAGATAGACATCCCCTGTATAGCACGGCCGACTTCGCGAAGTGGAAGATCAATCCTAGCCATTACTTCTTCGTGCGCATGGTTTTCGGGCTTGTCGACTTCAAAACTTCTTTCCGGGGAAGCAACAGAATGAGCGTCCACCGCTTCCATGATAAACTACAAAGGAGAGGGAGTTATGAGCACGCACAAAAAAAAAAATCATCAAATCAATTGATCGCTTAATCGAAAAATCGAGCAAGATTCGAGATACCCGGGATATAGAATAAACGACCACGTTGAGATGATTCTTTATAATCTCACAAGTCGATATAATCCCAGAAGGAAGAGAAGTCCCTACTTACCACCTATGAAGGCTACTAATTCGGGATAACAATCAACGAGGCTTATCAAATATACCTGAGGAAAGCCGTGTATAACTAAGGAAGTACACCTGAAGGAGCGGCCGAGCTCATACATGTACAAGAGGAACCAAAGCGACTCACCGGATCAAGTCCTCGCTTCCTTCGCATCCTTAATCAAGACCGACCAGTTCCAGGAAACGCCCGACAATGTGAAACTATCCTAAAATATGTATTCACTCTAGCTTGGTCATTTCGTATGTCACCATCTCATGCCTACCACACAATAGTGTAACCATTATGTGCTAGGCAGGGGACTTAATGTTGATGGTGGATTTTCGTTTAAGGTTAAATTTGTAAATAACCTAAAACTCATGCGCCGACATCTTGTAAAAGATAAAGCCATTTATAAAGTGTTGATACTCCTCACTTAATTCACCAAGAATGGAGCATGTAGCAACAATCCCATTCTCGTGAATACATGAAATTCCTCCAGTGTTGGAGCATGTAGCAACAATCCCTTCCTATGAATTTCATATCAACCTTGTATTTCCAAAGTACTCATTATCGCGTGGCATGACGATCGAGTGTTACTCTTACTGAGTAACACGAACCTCCAAGCACTATAATGAATCCATGTACATGAAATAGTGTTACTCTTACGTAGTAACACGAACCTCCAAGCACTATAATGAAACCATGTACGAAATACCCGAGCCGATTCTCGGTGTGTTATACTAGCCCGAGCCCTCTCGGTGTGTTATACTAGCCCGATTGAGCCCCTCTCGGTGTGTTATACTAGCCCGATTGAGCATCCAGACTGACCATATCAGTCCGGATATGATCTGATTGCAGTCATCCAACTCCACAAGCATGATTGGATGACCCAGATCAATTCCATCACCCCCAAGCAGGTATGGAATACACACGGCCGACCCCGCATGGTCGACCATTGGCCTTTGCTTGCCAAGAAACCGTCCATACCAAGCATTATGGACGGAAAACCCTAAATTAGGGTTTGCGGCATATTACATGTGCCGCAAAACGGTCTCAACCATCCATCTTCGCAGGTATAGATGGAGGGTGTAGATGTAGACTCAAAGGGCCCGGAGCATGTCGACACAATCACCATGTGACCGCCTACACACTTGACCAATCGGTCAAAACCAACCATGATTGGTTACAACACATTCGTCCGCCTGAAAGAGCATGGTCGCACGGCTTTGAAAGCCAAAATTAGGGTTCAAGCCATCACGCGCGTCCATCTTCTCCGGCATGAATGGAGGGTCACATATCAAATCGAGCAGGTCCGGTCATACCAAAGATGACCACCGTGGGCCCATCTACCCCTCATGCAATCGGCCAAGGCATATCATGCCCGGCTAATCCAAAACGCCCGCCCAAACATGCGTGGATACACTTCCCAAATTGCAAATTGATCTCGACCGCTCAACTTCACCGGACGAATTGAGTGGCTTAGATCACGTTTTCATGGGATAGTCGGTATAGGCGTGAACATCAGCCTACCATCTTCACGTCAAACCAGCCGCCAAGACCGACCAAGTTAGGTCGTCTTGGAAAACGCGCCGAAAAGAGTGTGGCGCCGCGGCTTCTTGCGGTATCAAACTTATCGCAAAATCAATCTCGACCACTCCTCTTTGCCGGTCAAATTGAGTGGCCCGGATCGCGCTTTCATGAGGGAACTAATACGTGCGCCTACACCATCATGCCGTCAACACGCATGTATGGTCGGTCCTCTCCAAAATCCTCCCATACTTGGTTTTGACCAAGCTGGAGAGTGATGCTTGCGCACCTCTTCAAAAACCCTGATATTCATTAACGGTCGCAGATGAGTGTCTCGAAGCTCATCTCATCCGTCCAACTTCACCAGCTTTGGTTATACAACCCCGGTCAGAGTCAATTGGTCAATAAGGCGTCATTACCCATCACCTTACCACACCACAATGCAAAGACTCGCATAAAATACACACGATACTTCACAAGTATCGACTTCCCGAATAACGCAGCTTATTCAATTCAAGATTACATGTTATCTTTCGTGGATCCACGATCCACATTCCGGACATCAATCATGTCACAAACTGGGGGATACATACTGGGGTATTGGTCTGGCGGTTTACAGCGTGCAGCGTGCAACGCGCCATCACAAGAACGTGTCGGAAGTCATGGACGGTTAGAGATGAACAGGAGAAGTGGGCAAGACTGGTCGTGTATCACCGACACACAACTCCACTACTCCATCATTCCACTACCTCCACTTCCCACGAGAAACGTGAATGAGGCTCAATGACTTGTATAAATAGGTTCTCCGCCCTATTTCAAAAAAAGGAGAGACAGAACAACACAAGTTCAGTCGACAGAAACCAAGTGTTAATACAAAAACCGTATTCAAACACCCAGAGCCTGCTTGCATCAACCGTAAGCTTGCTCATCTTTCTGTCACAAGTCATAAGCAAGCCAACACCTTCACAATCTCAACACCTTCTTCGCTTCCCTCCCTAAGATCAACCCCATCTCCTTCACTTTGTGACCGAAACAAGTCTGGAACGGCCATTTCTTGGTTTAGGCCGGACTTGCATAGATTGATCTCTCGAATCTACAAGCACTCACCGCGCAGTGCATTTGTTGAAGGTTTAGATTCATTCCTCATCCACACCCCAAATTACCAAATTCTGCAGGAGTAGTTTTCACCCATCAACACATTTACTTTTATTTTCCGCATCATAATTGTTTTATTATAATTAAAGTAAATCACACAAACGTTAATTCCTATTTACTTGATAAGCAATCCTATTGTGTTTGGTTAAGTCCAAACCTTTGTATCAAGTAAACATACTTCGTTGTTGTATTGTCTCGATCTCGTATCCATAGACGATCACACGAAATGTGAACCGATTAGTTGTATTGTCTCGACTCAGTCCATAGACAATCACTTTCGGAGAAAGGACTTATAGGTAGGAAAAGTTTTAGCTTGAGGTATATTTGGGTACCCTCGCCTTTTCAACATCTATTTTGCTTAATGGCTTGCCGGGAGAGGTTTTTTATCCTTTTTATGGGTCTTCGTCGGGTGAGACCCCTTATCTCTATATTTGGTTTATCATATGTATGGATGCTTTATCTAGGATGTTTATTCAGGCTGAGATGAATAACAAAATCCAAGGATTTAATATAACTACTAATAGCCCTTTTGTTTAATTTTTTCCTAAGGCTTTTGTTGATAGTGCTAGGAATTTGGCAGGTATGATTCAGTTGTTTAGTAAGTTTCAATTAATTTCGAGAAGTCGGGTCTGGATTTTAGTCATTAAGACTGACAATACAAAGAAAAGTCAAATTGCTGATATTCTTAACATTACTTAGGAGTTTCGCTTCTTGTTCAAAAAAAAAATGGAGTCATTTGGTCATCTGTTAGAAAACTTTGATAGTAGGCTTGCTACTTGGAAAAGTATTTACTTGAACTAGCCGGGTAGAACTGTTCTTACTCAGTCTATGTTAGTATCTCTAGTTTCCCATCACATGGTTGTGTTTCTTATGCCTAAGAAGATAACAGATAGAATTGACACTATTCAGAGTTAGTTCTGGTGGAATAAGAAAGACATTGTAGGGGTCTATATATGCATAATTGGGATGGTATAACTAGGCCAATACATCAGGGAGGGCTGAATATTTAAAAAACTGCTTATCTTAATAAAGGCTCTGCTAGTTAAGCTAGCATGGAGGTTACTTACAGAGTCTGATGCTCTTTGGGTTCAAACTTATAAGAGTAAATATTTTCCAACTCACAACCCTTTGCATTGTGTTAATGATGATACAGGTTCATGGGTGTGTAAGGGGATCTCAGAGGGCTAGAAATTATTCGTGAGAATTATTGTTGGGAAGTGGGAGATGGTAGGAGTATTTCTATGTGGAAGGATATTTGGATTCCAAATAGGAACATTCCTCCTTCTCTAATTTTATCTTTAATGCAATTCAAACTGTGGATCAATTAATCTTGAATGCAGGTGGTATGCAAACTTGGAATGTGGAGTTGTCAAAGGTTTTATTTGATAATAATATTGTTGAGGATATATGTGTTACTAATTTTCCTGTTGCAAATACTAGTATAATTTGATGGAAGCCGACTAAGAATAGCATGTTTACTGTTAAATCAGCCTATTTGGTTATAACCAATGCAGCTACGAGAACCATTGTTTCTTCATTCCCTTGGAAAAAAATGTGGAAGTCAGCCTGCCACCCAAAATCAAATATTTCATCTGGAAAATTATGAATAACTGCCTTCCTTTTAGGGACAGATTGTCGAGACATGTCCATAATATTGAAAACATATGTCCTTTATGTAAAAAACATATTGAAACTACTCAACTTTATTTATAGACTGTGTTGTCACTCAGAGAATATGGTTTGCACTTGATGAAGTTTTTGCAGGTAACTTAAATGGGAAGGTGATGCGTGACTGGATTACTAGTTAGTTCAGTGATGTAATTAACTCAATTGTTAGTCAGCAAGATCTAATTGTGTTTGCAGGTTTTTTTAATGGTATTTTTTATTTTTGCTAGGAAAAATAAGTAGATTAATCAAAAAAGGAGTTTCCAACTAAACTAGGAATGGAGGCACAATGTCCTTCCATTCTTCAGATCTTCTGAACTGCCTACAATGTTTGGCGTGAGAATCATTAATGATAAAATTCGAATTTCTACTGACATGTCTAACTTCATGAAAAGAGAAATTGTTCAGAATAAAAAGACTATCATCTAAGATAGAACTACTAAACCATCTAACCTGGTTAGCTTTATTTCGTAAATAAGAGACAGGATTTTCGGCATCACTGTAGATGCAGATCTTATCTAAACTCAAGCTTCTTGCCCACTTAGCAGCTTCAAGAACTGCACATCACTCAGCTTCTTCTGAATCTCTAGATACCCCTGTAACTGTTTTGCAGCCTCCATAGTTCCCTGTGCCATCAATAAGATAAATGACAATGCCAATATCAGTAAAGTTTTTCATGTAAGAAGCATCACAATATAACATCACACAATCATCTGGAAAATTCACATATGTTTGCTGAGGAGATAATGCTTGTGTTGTATGAGAAAGCATGTCACTAGTTCTTGACTGGATTGTCTCTTCTGCAAGCTTTAGTGCATAAGTTGTTGTAGACGCAACATTCAACACTTTTCCTTGGAAGACTTTGAAACACCTATCTCTCCAGATAGTCCAAGCAGTAGTAAGAATTTGACACATCATTGTCATGTCATTACTTGCAGAAATCCATTTACTTAAGCATGCATCTATATCCAAACCAGAATTAGCATCTTGTAGCACTAGATGACCATAAGGGATTAAGGCCCATACAACTTTGGAGAAAGATCATTGGAGAAGCAGATGATCTGTAGTTTCTACCATATTGTCCTCACAGAGGGGACAGTTAACATCTTGGTAAGAAGAATATCTACATATTATATACTTTGTTGGTAGGATATTCCTAACACATTTCCAGAGAAAAAGATGCACTTTAGGTAGAACTGGAGTATTCCAGAGATCTTTGTAAGTCTTAGTCTGTTGCTGATTTAGAGGCGACATATTTTGGGAAGAAATTACTTTATATGCAGATTTGACAGAAAAGTCTCCTGACTTAGTGTGTGGCCCGACTAGTCTATCATTTCCAGACAATGGTAATCTAATATTCTTAATTTTCTGGCAGTTCTCTTGGGTGAATAATGACTCAATCAGATCATTGTTCCATTGTCTAGTTTCAGGTATGATTAGATCTGACACTTTAAGGTCTGGGTTGGGATAATAAAGACACAAAGGAGTGCTAACTTGTTCAATCCAAGTGTCACTAAAAGCACTTATGTCATCACCTTTCTTCACTTCCCAAATACAATGATTACAAATAAATTCTAGACCTTTACAGATACATTTCCAGGACTCCAAGAAGAATCTTTTGTCTTAGGATGAAGCGAGCATTCACATGTCTAAAATATTTGCATTTTAGAATAACAGCCCACAAATCTTTGGAATGGCGGATTAGGTTCCAGATAGGTTTTGTCTAAGAAGGTCATGTTAAAATGTTTTAGGTTTTTAAACCCAAGACCTCCTCAAGTTTGTGACAACAGACATTGTCCCAAGCTAGAGGGTAGCTGCCACCCTGGCTGATTCTTTCCCCACCAGAAGTCTCTCTGAGACTTCTCCATTTTGTAAATAATATCACCAGGAAGTAAGAAAGTGTTCATTTGATAAGTTGGAGAAGATTTTAAAACATGATTAACCATAACATACCTACCCAGATTGTGTCATATGTTTCCCCTTCCACTTGGCGGCTCTTTGTCAAAGTGATCTGTTAGGTGAACAAAGGCCTCATTCTTTGATCTCCCAATAAAAGATCTCCCAATAAAAAGAGGAATACCAAGGTATTTTTCTTTAAGATCAATCTTTTAATTTTGAGCTGAATGAGCTTAGTCGCTTAGATAGGATTCCATGCAAATGATAAAAAGGTAAACACAAAACCTCTAGTAGGTTTAAAAGAAGAACATGGAGTACCTGATGCGTGTCGTAGGTGCAATCAAATTAATTCAAAATTTCCACTCAATTAAAAATAATATAATGGAAGAAGCAACTAGTTGTAAAAGTTGTCATTTAAAAAGCAAAATAAAAATAAAGAAAGCAATTAAAATCGAAAGTAAAGATGAAAGCAATAAGAGAGACAAGATCAAGGCAATGATTAAAGTTATGTTCTTTCTACTTGTTATTAGTCAGATTATCACCAACCGATCCAAAATCATTGATTAAAAAGAACGTTGATGTATTCAACTTCTTCATCCACTTTCTAGGTTTCTACACACAATTGCTCCACTAATCCCTCCCGAAGCACTTAAAGTGTCGAATATGAGGCAATCAATCTATCAATCAATCATAAGTGCTTTAAAACCAATGAGAAAAATCTCAAGATGCTGAAAACAAAAACTCAAATCATGTTAAGAACTAGGCATCTTTAGTAACCTTAATCCCATAATTAAAAAGAAAATGAGCTTAGTCGGCTTCAATATTCTCCAATTCTTCCAAGCATATTTCCAAATCAAGAGATATCTCCAGAAGTCTTCATACCCATGGGATTCCATGCAAATGATAAAATAGGTAAGGCCAAATGGTCAAACCGAATCATTTGCCTTAAACCTCTAGTAGTTTAAAAGAAGAACATGGAGTCCATTGACTTCTTCAACCACGAGAACAATTGGTATATTCAATTCATCAATACCTATCTGATTATAGCCATTCTACCTGAGCTAATTACGCATCATTCGCCAATACCTGAAAGATCACGTCTCTCCATTTGAGCCAATCGATACCACCATCGGCGATCTCCATCTCCTCAACCATTGAGACTTCATCCTCCTTCCAATCGATGCATTTTTCCCGTCCCGGATGAAAAATCGAGATATCTGGGTTGTAAATGATTGAGGGATTCCATAAGTCCAATGGTGTATAAAACATATATTTTCTGTAAGGGCTAAGGAGACTGTAGTTACCTTGCCTTAAACTCTAGAGAGTTTCCCTTTAGGTTTAAAAGAAATGACACATTAGTACCTCACAAAATATTGAAAGCCTAATCATTAGAATTACCACAAAAATATTGGTACTAATGCATTGAGATTAGATCACACCAATCATTAGAAAACCCAAATCTCCTAATGATGCTTAACATAAAAGACCACTCAACCCTGTCGAAAGCTTTCGACATATCTAATTTAAGACCCATATACCCACTTTTCCTTTTTTTCCTTTTCATAGTATATGAACCAGCTCATGGGCAATCACCACATTGTCATGAATATGTCTGTTTGGGACATATGCGGCTTGCAATGGTGAAATAATTTTGCCTAGCAATGGTTTCATCCTATTTACAATGATTTTAGAGATAATATTGTAACTAGTATTACAAATAGAGATGGGTCTAAAATCAGATGGAAAAGAAGGGTTATTAATTTTTGGGATTAAGCCGAGGAAAGTATGATTCATTTCTTTGAGAATATGTTTTGTCTCAAAGAAATTCTTGACCATGAGCCAGGCATCATGAATCAGAGGTTCTATGTTTTTCTTGTAGAAACCTGGTGGGAATCCATCAGGTCCTGGAGCACTCCATGAAGCCATCTGATTTATGGTAGCTCTAACTTCCTCAATAGTGATATGACTCAATAGCTTATCATTGTCCATATCACTAATTAATACAAGGGTCAATACAATTAAGAACATCAATATTAGCCAAAGGATTAGTTGTAGTGCCAATACCACTGAAATGGGAAATTAAAAGGTCTTCGAGATTGTTTCTGTCACTAGACCACTGCCCATTACTAAGCTTAAGAGCAGAAATATAATTAAAATGTTTCCTTATATTAGCATAGGAATGATAATAGTTGGTGTTTTTATCATGACTCTTAATATAATCCTGCCAATATTTTTGGGCATAAAAATCCTCTTGAATCTTTTGTCAATGTTCAAGAGAAATTTCAAAATTTTTAATGTTCTCAGAATTTTGAGCATTTATTGGTTGACAATTGAGAGTGTGAAGTTCCAACTCTAACTCTCTAACCTTATGATCAATATTACCAAAGTGTTCAATGTTGTATTTTTTCAGGCCAAACTTGACATTTTTTATCTTATTTGTGAATTGATAAGCAGGTGAGCCCCTAAATTCTAAGTCATAGGAGTTTTTAATCACCTCATGAGAAGTTGGGTCTCTAAACCAACACTTATAATATCTATAGGGTCTTTTCCCTTGGTTAGAATTGGGGTCTGTAACCAAGAGGATTGGCAGATAATCAGAGCCTATTGAATCAATATGGAAAACTTTTGAATTTCCATAATGATTCAGCCAATAACCATTTACCAATGCCCTCAAGTCTAGCTTTAATAAGATTAGGAGGAGACTGTCTATTAGACCAAGTATATTGACAACCAATAAAACCAAGATCAGATAAATCAACACCATCAATAATAGTTTTAATTTCAGGAATGGAAGAAGTTGTAGGACTTGAGAAGCTAGATCTTTCATGAGGAGCCATAGTAATGTTTAAATCACCAATGATTACCCATGGGTGGTCTGCTCTGTTTCCTATTTCTTTAATATAGTTCCATTGTTACATCTTTTCTTCATAGTATGTGGAGCCATAAAGAAAAGTGCAAATGAACTCAGGTTTGGATGGATCAAAAGAGATAATTGCATTAACCATTTTATCAGTGTTTTGGACAATTTCAAAATTAAAACCACTCTTCCACATTAGAACAATACCCCCTGAGAGACCAACAGATGGAGAACCCCAATTGTTAGGGTAGTTAAATCTTCTCATATATTTACCCATTTTTGTAGAATCATTTTTAGTTTCATACAAAAAGACAATGTCTGGATTTTGTGCTCTAATAACATTCCACAAAGCAGTTCTAGTGGAGGGGTTGCCGAAACCCTGGCAATTCCATGACAAAATTCTCATATTAGGGCTATGAGAAAGAGCTAAACAGAGCTCTGTAATCGACTTAGAGATGCTTTGTGGATGACACACCAAATTGAAAAGCAAAATACAACAAGAACTCTTAAACACCCAGGAAAACAAACACACACAAAAGATGCTTTCGTTCAGGGCTTGGAAATGTAGTTTTGATCAAGTACAAGTGGTGATAATCTATTCTAGAGAGAAAATTGTCCTTACTAGTATAAATCCTAGTTTTAACTAATTACCCTATACTAACATGATGATAGTTAGGCGAGATAAGGAAACTACCCAAAGCAAAGATAGAGAAGCAATAAGAGAATAGAAAACTACAAAGAAAACTAAAGTTTAAATCCCTAGAATTTATCTTAACAATCAGGAAATTGAAATAAAGAATTTTGGAATTTCCTAAATAAAACCTAAGTTCCTAAGAACAATTAAAAAAACAAATTAGGGTTTAGAACAAAAACCGAGTTATCAATTGCAAGAATTCCATAGTGATTCCCGAGCAACCCCATTTTCAACCACATTAGTTGCATCTCCCGAGCTATCAAATGCTTTTGTAGAACTTTCTCCAACATAGGCATGTCTTTGGTATTCCATTCTATGTTCAATGGGAAAATCACCATACTCTACCATCTTCTCCATCTCATTATTCATTGATTGGTTTATGGGGTTATTACAAATATTGATTGGATTAATGTTGCAGGGGAATAGGGTTATTCGACCTGATCCGCTTCTCTGGTTCTCTTATTCTTCCTCGTATCTGCATCATCCTTCCCTAATAAATAATTCGACTCATCTTGAGTATTAGTTAGTGGTACGATTAGGGATTGATTACTAACGGCACCCTCATTTGTTTCTAGGACACCATCCATCATATCAAAGACTTTAAACTTGTTATATAGGTAGCCAAAATTTCTTACCTTCCTCGTTTTAACCCACACCGAATATTCTTGGTCACCATAGCTTCTACTTTTTGCTCTTGTGCAAGTCGCTTGCGGTTAGCATCCACGTGATCGATCACCCAAAGATTCCTTCAGATTTTGTATGGTTGCATATCAAAGTGGTAAATGACCCACTTTCTTTCTCCATTAGGTAAATCATACCACCCATCTCTTCTCAAAGGTTCCTTAAGTTTCACCTCCACATATAATGTACTTGTAACACTGCCTCTAGGAAGTCTTTTCCTACCTTCAGGTAAAACCCTTTTTCCCATGTCTTTACATATCTCATTAATCAAACTTTCATTCAAGATAATATTGCCAAAACTTCTTAGTTTAACACTCCAAGTATGGTGTTCAAACTTATGTTCCTTGATTGGGATATTTGGATCATAGCTTATCACGGCTAACAAGTGACCCAATATGTCCCATGTTTTAGCATGAACTCCTTCCCATGAATACTTTTGTTGGAAACGGAAACGGAATAGATTAGTTCTTCTTGTGATGATCTCATATTTCATGTAACTTCTCCAAATAAGTGCATTGATTTCTTTCCCCACCTCTTCATGGTCCAATGGATTTTTGAATATGACTTTGCCTAGAATATTGAATGCATACTCATCAGTTTCTTTGGCCGATGTCTGAGAAGATGCTATAATTTTTCTTATTGGCATCCTTAGTTCAGTTCCTATCCTTGTCATTTGCGTATTTGAGTTGAGATTCTCAATATGACTGTTATCTTGGGACGCCATTTCTTCACTCTGATAATGAAGCTTGTAAATCTTTTTAAGAAGAGAATAATGGGTTCTAGAGTTTGTGTTATTTCCTGAAACCCTAGCTTGGTTTATATTAAGATCAGGATATCTAATAGGGTTATAAAAGATACCGGATGAATGCATATCTTTTATTTTCCTTTTTTGATGGATATTCCACATATAATACGGGTTGACAGTATTGACTGGATTTTTAAAATTTGAAAGGTGGGAAAATTTCCAAACTTGCATGCTACAATCACGGAGCTGAAGAAGTAGAGTAACTGCAAGATGTTGTGTTGACTAGGTAATTTTAGGTGAAAACTTGATGAAGAAGATCTAAACTACTCAAGGAAGATGGAACCAGGTAAAAGGGACTTGATGAATGGAATACCAAAGATTCAAACGACTTTTTAATCCACAACCATGAATGGAGAAACCAAATACACCACTGCTTTGTTGAATCATACACTACTGTGACAAACATCAAAAGATGCAACTTTTTTGAATTTAATCACTACTAATTAACCACCACTGGGACTACTCGAGAATCAACTATGAAAACCTGCAGAAGGAAAATTAAAACATCATTAGTTTAGAAGAGACTAACTTTTGACGAAAGAGATACGAAATTTAAATAACTAGAGACTGTTATCCTAAAACCTTCTACAAGCGTTTAAAGATCAACCTAAAAATATTTTAGAATACATAAGAAAATATTCCTAAACATCAATATGAGCAAAAACTGTATATTTAAAAACCAAATATTAGATTGAAATCATGAAAAGAAAGATAGAATCAGATTGAAATCATAAGATCAAAAACAAGTTTTGTGCCTATATTTTTGAGAATGTGCCTATGTTTTTGAGATGAGATCAAAAACAAGTTTTGTGCAAATCATGAGATGTGTATATGTTTTTGAGAATGTTCAATTCTGATTTATATTTTGGTTAGACAAATAAACCAAGCAATCAATGAATGGGTAAATGTTAATAGAGGGCAATCTCTTACTGTTCGACGTGTAGCCTAATGGCAATCGAAATGTGTGGAAATTCCCTTGTGGGGGTTTTGTTAAGATTAATTTTGATGCTTCTTTTGTAAAAGAAATAAAAAAAATGGGAGTAGGACTAATTATGTTTGATGATACAGGGATTTGTAGAGGGGCAGTATGTCTCCCAGGGATAGCTAAAGATAAGGAAGAGGTTGAAGCAAAGGCAGCATCGGAGGCGATAAGTGGGCTAGAGAAAAAGGAGTACAAAACTTGGAGATAAAATGGGACTCTCTTAATGTTATCAATGCTATTAGGTGCAATGATGAATCAATTAAAAAAAAATCCGGATGGGGTTAGCACAATGGTGGTTGTGGCCCCTAATTACAAGGTCCGGGTTCGAACCCTTACCTCCTCCAAGGGAGGGAGCATGAGAACCATTAGGCCACTTGATGATTCGCAACGGAATCAATTAGTTGGACGAACAATGGTTTAATAAATTCTTGTAAATTTTTACTTAGGGACTTTGAGTAGTGGAAGTGCTCACACATCCACAGGAAAGGTAATGATATAGCCGACTCTCTAGCAAAAAAAATAAAATAATAAAAAGACAAAGTATAAATCCTATGTTATGGGATAATTGTATTCCGTCATGGTTAAGTAATCTCATCAGTGATAACATATATATGTTACAATCTCTTAATTTGTTAATGATTAATTTTTCAGGCCGCGAGTTATAACCCCAAAGGTGTCACTATCCATGCACAAAAACTCCACCAAAACAAATTGTTCACAAAAACCCCATTTAACATAAACTGTCTATATTACCCTTCTACTATTTTAATCACCCCAACAAAAACAAAAATCAACCCCACCTTTAAATTTCATTATATTAACACCACCAACAACAACCCACCACCAGCAACACCACCACCGCGCAACCACCAACGCCGACCACCACCGTCCGCCACCGCCGACCACCACCTCCGCCCACCACCGCCACCACTAATCACCGCCGCTGACTACCACCGACCACTACCGCGCCACCACCAGAAAAAATGATGAAACCAAAATTGGTTTCACCGAAATTAGATGAAACCAAACAGAAAAAACGATGAAACCAAATTTTGGTTTCATCATAAAAGAAAGGAGAAAGAAGAACGAAGAAAAAATGAAACACAATAAGATGAAACCTACCACCACCGTCAACTGCACAGTCCCCATCACCGCCACAACCATCATCAACACAACCACCACTACCATTACCTCCTCAACTAAGACTAGTTTAAACAATAACAATCCACCTGTGTCTCACCATCAAAAATTGGTTTTCATAGAGATCAATATTCAACAAAATGAAAAAAATACGATGAAACCTCCTCAACTAAGACTAGTTTCAACAATAAACAATCCACCTGTGTCTCACCATCAAAAATTAGGTTTCATCATTTTTTTCACATATTGTCATTTCACCAACACAACTTCAATGATGAAACCAAACACGACGACTTCCAAGTCAAGCCGAATAAACTAGGCAAAAATCAGGTGAAACCAAAATTTGGTTTCATGATAAACTTAATTCTCATCGTTAAAATCTTTGGTTTCATGATAGAAAATAGGTAAGATTATGATGAAACCAAATTTGGTTTCATCATAAGTTTACTGTTTTCACCTGCCAAAACTGTAAGAATTTGATGAAACCAATTTTGGTTTCATCATAAATCTGTCATTTCCCCAACACAACATTGATTTCGACGATGAAGATGTATCATCATTTGTTGGTGATGATACATCATAAGGTGGTGTTGTTGGTGGTTGTAGAGGATTGAATGAGGGTGGATCTGCAAGTATTGTGTTGATTTTAGAGGATAAAAGAAGAAGGAGGAGGTGTTGTTGGTGGCGAATTTGAAGGTATTAATGGTTTTAGATGATAGGAGGAGGAGGCTGAAGTAGTGATGATGATGTTAATGGAGGAGACGAAGATGTTGGTGGTGGCGGATCTGGACATAACAGCTGGTTTGGTGGTGGCGAAGCTACTGTGGGTGATAAATATGAACAAAAAAATAGAAGAAAAAGAGAATGAGGTATTCGTGGATGAGATAGAGGTGGTGTTGGTGACGGATCTGGACATAGCGGCTGATTTGGTGGTGGCGGAGCTACTGTTGGTGATAGATCTGAACAAAAATAGAAGAAAAAGATACGGAGGTGTTCATGGAGAAGACCAAGGTGTTCGTGGAGGAGACGTAAGTGTTGCTACTGGTGGTGACGGAGGTGTTGCTGCTGGTGTTCGTGGAATTTTTGTTGCTGGTGGTGATGGTGGTGGGGAGAACGAGATGGAGATGGAAGAAAGAATAAAGAAAAAATGGAGAAAAGAAGAAGAAGAAGAAGAAGAAAAGGTAAAAAGGGTATGTTTGGGTTTTTTTTAAGTAACAAAAACTAAATTTACTCATTATTATTTGACTTGGGGTTTTTGTGCCACTTTTCAATCAAATGGTTTTTATTTATTAAAAATAATATGGCTGGATTTTTTGTACCACAAGTTTGGTCACCTTGGTGTTTTGTGACTAGTTTCCAAAGAAGAAGACGAAAAACAAAAAAAACTTGTAAATTTTGGTCTTCAAGAGTGGGCGTGGGTTCAAATCCCACATCTGGCAATCTTTTTCTTGTCACTTTCAGGCCCATCTTTACGTCGCTGGGCTAATCTCAACATCTTCAGACCCATTTTTACGTCGCTGGGCTAATCGGGCTAATCTTTTGGTGTAAACTTCAGACATGGTTTATTCTTCGTAGTGCGGAAAGAACAAAATCATGAGGAATAACTTGTACACAAAGGGAACAGTCATGCATGGCAGAAAAGGAGTGGAACTCCTTCATTTTTCTTCAACTTCACTTCATTCCATCCAGGAGTAAAGTCACAAAAGATCACGTTTTCATTCTTGAAATAAACAAATTCACACCAGAGTTTCACTAATCTTAAGCTTGTTTGGATTAACTTGTCGACAGACACATGCTTCATAAAAGTGCCAAAGTACACTCTGGAAATGGCATGTATTGATTTATTGCCGCTTGCAAAATAAATTCTTGCCATCTGGGTATCTGCCATTGCCACTGCCACATCTAGTGGTAAAAACAGACTTTGCTCATATTGTTATCCGGCAAATGCTACATTTGTTTTTAAAAAACGACTGTTGTTGCTGTTGTGTCGTGTAGAGGGAATAGTAAACAGTCTGTAAAATTAGAATCTTAAACACTAACATAGTTTGAGTTTCAAAGAAGAAATAAAAAGTAAAAGGAAAAGGAGAAATCAGAATCAATGAACTAACATACAAAAAGCACACCATAAAAGAAAATTCTCCAACTAAGATTTAAGACACCAAAATATTCTAAAACTTTTAATTCTACTATAAAACATCAAACTAAATCATATGTTCGCTTAACTCAGCCTAGAAATCAAAATTCAAATACGCATTATGGTTCGTCAGACAGGTGTTGCCAACGGTACTCTTCCAACAACGGTGCCAGACGTGCATAAGCAACCACGACCCAAACTACGTCGATGTATAGCGATAACAATACTAACCTTAATAGCATTACTAGGTCTTGCAGTACTTATAAGTTGGTTAGCAGTGCGACCAAGAAGATTAGTCTACACAATTGAAGACGGCAAGGTTAAGGATTTCAACTTGCACAATAATCATCTCAACAGTACATTTGATTTCATTATCAAGGCGTATAACCCAAATAATAGGATCTCTTTGTATTACGATTCAATAGAAGTTATTGTTTCTTATGATGATCAAACAATTGCATTTGATGTTGTTGAGCCATTTTATCAACCTAGTAGCAATGTGACTAAGTTTGAAGTGAAGCCAATGGCTAAATCTGTTTCATTACTTGGGTCAGTGGCCAAAGATCTAAAGTTTGAGAAATCATCTGGCCAAGTTGAGATTGATGTTAGATTGAAGGCTAAGATTCGGTTTAAACTTGGGATCTGGAAATCTTCTCATTATAATCTAAGGGTGTCTTGTTCTTCTGTAGTTGTTCATTTGCATTCATCTAAGTCATTTGAAAGAACTTCTTGTGATGTAGATACTTGAGAGCTGAAATTACATGTAACTTCTCTCTTTTTTTTCCTTTTTCTTTTTCTTGTTTTCTTTTATTCATTCGTATACAATTTGTTGGATTTTTGCAATGTTAATGAAACTGCCGTGCCTGCTATACATTTAGATCATTTTCTTGAAACTACCAAAGTATTCAAATCATAATCATAGTTTTGTTGCGCCCAAAAACCAAAAGAAATTATGGATAGTTGTGATTTTGCAGTGGATTGAGTGAAGATTAAGACCCATTAGAACCAAAGAGATGGGCTTAACATCTCAAATGGCTGAGAACGTGAGAAACATCAATATTGCACAAATGTATACGTTTTTCAATTTCTTAATTTTTCTTTTATTGTATGGGAACTGGGAAGGGTAGCAAGTTGGTTTGTAGGTCAATGTAGCTGGGGACTCTAGGGATGGTGTTGAATGGCGCGGTCTCCCATACTCTACTGTGCCGAAAAGAAGAAAAAACTAACGTGCTTTCTAGTTGTCAATTGTCAAACGTGATGGGCTTAACGTCCCATGCATGTCAAGTGCAAAAACTTGAGAAACACCTTTTTTTTTTTTTTTTTTTTTTTTTTTTTTTTTTTTTTTATCACTACCTATACTTAAACAATATAGGTAGGATAATACAATGCCCAGTTGAATTCAGGATTATTAGTTAGTTCCTGAATTAAATCAATTAGGTCTTCATTTGTCCATCTTGTGTTGATGACATTCTGATTACAAAGTTTTGAGATACTAGCCGATAGAAAATTGTTAAATCTACTAACCAAATTGAAATACATAGCTTTAAAGTTAACAAGTTTTGAGTTATGGTCTCCAAAATAAGAACTATTTGTAAATCTTTCTTCTTTCGCCTTAGCGTACATTCCAATTATCAACGTGAGGATAGCTTCTGAATCGCTCTGAAATTCTATGTGGTGGCCAGATAGCTCTGTTGCCCACTGAAGGCTGCTTCGGCACCGTTTAGCTCTAATTGCTATCTTGAGTTCCATCCGGAAGATTCTCCTCTAGCTTATTTGCAGTTGCCTGCATCATCAATCAAAGTTAATCCTACAGCTGAATCACAAATATCTGGTAACATAGATATTGCAATGTTAATTTTGTATCGTATAAAACCAGGATAATGCCAACAATTAAGGTTAGTTATTTGGAGGTTAGGGTCCTGCATATATAGGATCATAATAAAGACTTTGATTAATGTTATAGTTAGCATTATAAACATTCGTAGTGGAGTTTATGAATTTCACTATGGTGTTTGCTGTCTTCCAACTGTTCTGTACTTCTTTTTTGAAAACTTTTTCACAACGAGCTTTCCATATGTGCCAAGTTATGGTACTACATAAATCTGCCCACCCCATGTATACTTCATTTCTACCTGCATTGTTAAACCAACCATTTATCCATTCATGACAATTGTTAGCGTTGTTTTTCACGTAACTCATCTGGAAGTTGAGATGATTCCACACTTGTGAATCAAAGTTACAATCTAAAAACAAGTGAGTTAAAGTTTCACAATGATTATTGCAAAGTTGACAAGTAGTATTGATGCTCTAAGTACAAAGAACAACTCGCATACTATTGGGAAGTATGGATTGCGCAACTTTCCACATAAACATTTTTATTGAAGGCGAAACCTTCAAGTTCCAAATAGGACCCCAGTCTGTAGCTATGTTGTTACTGGAATTGAGGTTGTTATAAAGAGACTTAACCAAAAATTTCCCGTCATTAGTCAAAGTCCAAATGGCCTTATCGTCTGTGTTGTCTATTGAGATGTGGATTTGTTTTATTATATTCGCAGATCCAGTGTCAAAACAAGCATTAAGTTTCCCAACGTTCCAAGTTTTCTCTGTAGTGATCAAATCACTAACATGGGTGAGACCTTCGGTGTCTATATGATAAGTATGATATATTAAGTTTTCTCTGTAATGATCAATGTTCCAACTTGAAAAACACTATGATAAGTATGATATATTTTATTTTATTTTGACTCAAAGGGCAAATTTTATTAAAAAAAATTCAAGTCACTAAAGTGACAAGAAACAAGAAATGGATCAGTGAATCACTGCATCCCAGTTACAAATAAGAGTTGAAAGAGTAAAATTATAAAAAATATTTGTGTTTAAAGCCCAAGTGAAGCACAAGCATTTAACTGCAATTATCAGTTGCTTAGCATTTCTTGAATGATTGTTGTACATCCTATTGTTGCGCTCCATCCATAATGTCCACCAAATTGTAAAAGGCATGATGCTCCAGATTTGCCTTATCCTATTATATTTCTTCTTTACTCCCCGCTCCCATAAATTCATCTTCACATTACTGGATAGTGCCCAGTTAACTCAAAAACTTCCAAGGAAATAAGACCAAATTGCAGTAGCAGTTTTGCAGTGAAGAAAAAGATGCTCATTTGTTTCTGTGTGTTGATCACACATAAGACAATTATCATCCTGAACTAAAACAGCCCTCAAAAGAGTATCAATAGTTGGTGCCCTGTTGTAGCATAATGTCCACACAAAAAAAGACACTTTCAATGGCACTTTAGAGTTCCATAATTGCTTATCAGGAAATCTCAACAGACCTCCATCCTCTAGTGCTATATAAGCAGAAGCCACTGAAAAAGTATCACCGTATCTCCAACTTTTAACAGCATCATCCACATTCACTGGAGGTTCACCAATTAATTATAAAACATTAGCCACTTCTAAGATTTCCTGCTCATTCAAATTTCTTGAAAACTTGAAATCCCTAGCACCATCTGCAGTAACCAAATCCTTCACCATGGCTAGTTTAGTTCTTGAAATTTTGAACAAATTAGGAAATAAACTCTTAAGAAACCTATCATCCAGCCATAAATCTTCCCAGAATTGAATTGAGATACCATATCTTACTGAGATAACTGTACCAGTTTTAACAAAGTCTCTAGCTTTGAGAATACCTGACCAAAGACTATGACAAACAACCTTATTAGTATGATTAGGAAACAAAGCCTCTACATCACTACACAATTTTTTGATTAATAATTCTCCTCCAAAGAGCTGCTTTTTCAGAGCCATACCTCCATATCCATTTGGCATGTAAAGCCTTATTAACAAGCTGTAACTTTTTGATTCCCACACCTCCTCTGCATTTAGGTAGATTTACCTTTGTCCAAGCTACCCAACTCTTCTTCTTTACAGAATTATTTGATCCCATAAGAATCTTCCCATGATTTTCTCCATCTCATGAACCACTGAAATAGGCATTTGAAACATAGAGAGGCAGTAGACAGGTAAGCTTGCAATAACACTCTGAATCATTATTAATCTTTGGCCTTTTGATAAATAAGTTTTTAGCAAAAGTATTGAAGTTGTACCAGTATTTCGATTTGCCAAATGGGACTTGACTGATATTTCGATTTAGCCGGATGATCCACTGTCACACTGATATCATCTGTACTATTATAATCACACTGGTATATCTATAGTTCTATTTGTATTAAACCGAGTCCTGAGCTAATTGCAGTTCTTATTAGAGGAAATTTAATGGCAACTCGAGCTTCTACATAACCTAGAAAGATTAGTGGGCTTCTCAGTGCCTTTTCTAGCCAAACAAAAAAATATACTGATCGGTGTGGTTTACTCTTTTGGCACAGTCCCTACCGATGGTTTACGCGTAACTGCATAACTATAGGTGATTCTTTTGATGTCATATCATGGATGCGTCACACCCAGGCTTGTAAATTACATCTTATCCCTATATGCCTAGATTTGTTTCCCCCAACCATATATATCTGCAGATTCATGCATACATTTCAAATCATCCATATCACTCAAACAAAAATCCAAAAGATGCACGTACCAAGATCAATCAGTTCCAGTAAAGTGTCAAAGTCCGGCAAGTTACAAGACATTCGAGTTACAAGACCATGATCAATCTTTTTTTTCAATAGATAAACTGGGAGATAGCCCCGAAGTTCCATAACACAAACCGGAAGTAACAAGACCATGATCAATCATCCTATCACAATTTGCAAGATGTTGTATTCTATTCTATATATATTTTTTCTGGCAGAAAATGTTTTGTAGCGACCAAAATGAAGGGAACATCCAACGGCATGAACGGAAAAGGGGGACAAACCTCACTTGCACGGCCATTCGCAACCCACGCACTCATGTTTTCTACTTCCTTTCTTTATATCTACTCCGCAACAAATATAAAAAAAATGAAATTATTAAGTCAAGCAATAATAGAAAATCAGATAGTAGGAGTTTACATGAAGCAGTTGTGTGTGTCTCAGTGTCATCTAGTGAACTCAATCATCACACAAAAACGAAAGCCCATTCAGGAATGAAGGAATTAACAGTACAAAAGTTGTATTGGGACTTGGGTATATTGTCCTACAGCACTGTTTTCCTGCAAGCAGCAACCAACTTTTTTAGGTATGAAACATGCATGAATAATGCAATATAACTTTTTAGAGACGGATGAGATGAACTCAATGATCGAATCGAATGGATATAGTATATGTAGTGCATCTTTCGGGTCCAAACCTTTGAATCCCTATCCCCGAAAAGCTAAACAAATTGAATATATGGAATTAGCTATAGGTATCGTAATGACAAGCATAGGGGGGTGGGGGACCTTGGTAATGTCACCAAACATAAAAATGAGGTGAGGTTTATGATACAGGGACAAAGAAAAATGCGGTGGCCAAAAGCAAAGGTAAAAAGGTGTATGTATGTGATCAGTAGTGGGAGCATACTTGAGAGTTTGATTAGGCAACCCTGAAAGTTACTGAGCCATGCTATTGTCTTATGAGATTTTTTACTCAAACCTGGGACCTCATGGAGGGCATCAACTTTGAGAAACAGGGGTAACCAGCTGAGCTAGCTACCCGTTTTTTTTTTTTTTTTGCCTTGACGGGTGAAGGTATCAAGACTTCTTAGAGCACCTAATTAATCCTTGGAGCAGGTTAAGATGAACCTCCCCAATCATCTTCTTGATGGTTTGTCCTAGCACATATATGAGTACATGACAATGGTGAGTAGCGACTGAAACAATTGTTCACCATTTGTAATTACAAAATGCCTGTCCTAAGGTTATGCAGCTTGGCTCATGCAGAAAGTGGCAGTGCGAGGTCATTGCCTCAATGGAGTGACCAGTTCTATAATTTATTAATTGGTCGGCTGTTGGGGTTCGGATGTGGACCTGAATGCCAACCCTTAGATTTCCAATACACATCCATTTCTTTGCTAAAATACTTTTTCCTCTCTAATAAAGCACCAATTTGATATGATTAATCAAATAATGAAAGGTATTTAGCTATAAATTTTCAAAAAAGATACTTCAAATGAATATAAAAAAGTATGAGAAAGTAGAGAAAAAGAGAATAAAAGAAGTGATTAAGCATTCATATTATCATAATCACGTATCATTGACCTCAATTGTCCTAAGCTTTTTATGATGCTCCCTTATAAAATCCAAGTTAAATTTAGTCGGATTCATGAACTTTTCCTTGTAACCTGTTAGTGTTGTTGAATGAATCTACTCTTAGGATTTAAATCGATTAATTAATAATTTTTGTTTGATTAATTCGGAATTTTGCTTGATCAACTAAGATGGTTTATTATAAATTCAAAGATTTCAAAAAAAATATTTGATGAATATAAATTGGGATATCTTATTGTTCTCAGCTTCAAAATAAATATTTGTTCTATGAAGCTCCTTCTCCCATTGAAGTGCTAGTCTTGCTCCTTCTCTGGCTCAATATCCATTATTGGATCTGCAGGAAGGATAACATCTTACTCTAATTTGACAATATGAGAAAGAAACAACAATTAAACCGATATTATTTTTGACAAAAATATTTTCAGTATTCTCCAAAATGTAAATACTTGTTCTTATGTCAAATTTCTCTATCTTTACCGAGATAAAGATTATCGAAAATGTGTCGTATATTATGCATAACCCTATTAAAGGAGCATAAGTGTTGTATGATATTGTTGACAGTATAGAGGGATCTGGGAAAATTCTTCTGAAGATTTTATCACACACATACCCTTCCAAATATACCACCATGTAGTAGCATAGATAGGAGCCCAATTGGTGTATATGTACTTGTTCCGGAACCAGGATTTGATCCAGGTATGGAACATAGTAGCACTTCCAAAGAATTGATTGTTAACTCCCTAAAGAAGATGTCGAACAAATACAACAAAGAAAAAATGCATGAAAATATGAGAGATTGTTTCCTCTCATGCTACAAGAGTTGTAGAGGGCCAATGTAGTTTAAAATACTTGTAGTTTTGGCATTAATTGGAAGTATACCATGAGCACATTTCCATATGAATATTTGTATTGAAGGGGTTGTATCAAGGTTTCATATTTTGATACACTCAGAATTTTGAACCTCACTTTTGTAATAAGTATAAATCTTGTGTTAGTATAGAGAATTTAAAGTGAAATTTCCTTTACCAAATAACCTCCATATCATCTTGTCATCCTCCCGGATGTTATATAAAGTATCAATGATAGTTGTGTGTTCATCCCGAATAAATGAATAAAAGATTAACCATGTTCGAGATAAGTTTGGGTTGTTTAAAGATCTAAATAGAGTAATGGTTTCCTTTTTAGCCATATATCCTCCCATATATTTACCTTCATCTCATTCCCAATCTTACAAAAAGGTGATTTCCAAGTATATTGGAAATACCTTCTAAAATTCATTTTCATATCCAACAATCGGTGAATTTATGTTTTGTGCTTATTGTTTGAACATCATGCTCCTTGAAATATTTTCCCTTTAACAGAGTGGACCATAGATAGTCTTTTGTCCTTTATTGGCCTCCATGCGATCTTTTTAATCACAACACTGTCAAAGAAGTTCATGTTCATGAATCCCAATCCTCCAAGATTCTTAGGTTTGCAAACAGAAATCCAAGACTTGAATTCTATTTAGATCTTTGCAGGTTTGTTTTGGAGGCTTAAAAAAATCATCTGATATATGCTAGAGGTTGAAGTAACAGTTATTATCGTCGTAGCTTTTCCCACTTAAGGTAAAGTCTTGTTTTTCTATCCTGCCAATCTGAATTTGAGTTTTCGAACACATGTATTGAAATTTTTTATCGTGCTTCTACTAGTAAAAAGAGGAGATTCATGATATTTATCTTCTAAATCAGTCATTTTTACCCCCATGTAGTTATTTGTGTCCGAAGCTATTATTATGTCATCATTATTTCAGCTTAAAAAGTCTCCAGATTAAGTTTATAAGTTGACCAAAAGTTGCATTAACCTTAAAAAGATTTACCAGATTGAGACACAAATCCTTGTTAGCTTTACAAAAGACCATGTTATTATATGCAAATATAAGATAACGGGTAAAAAGAGTTTCTTTGGAAATTTTGATCACATCCAACAAACCCGAATCCCCTTGTCTTATCCTCTGGATGGCTTGAAGAATTTTTGGTAATACTATTAACCAGAACCACCAGATTTGTATTTGAATTACATTGATGAGTCAAGTTTTACCATTTTTCATTAAAACCCATATTTTGCATAACAACTATCAAAAATTTCAAACAACTCCATCAAATGCCTTAGCCATGTCAATGTTGATATATGTGACCCTACTAGTTCATTTTTATTTTATTTTTGCTCTCTTGGTTTTCAAGGTATGGATAACCTCATGAGCAATTGAAATATTGTCAGAGATTTTCCTCTTAGGATGAAAGCATAATGAGGCGGTACAGTAGAGCGAGATAGGTCTAAAGTCAGCCTATGAAGTCGGGGTTTCAGTTTTAGGAATGAGAGTTAGAAAGGTATAATTCATCTCTTTAGAAGAAAAACTTTTAGAGCATTTTTTGGTTGAACAAACCAAGCGTTGGTATGTCAAGTTTTGTTCCAAAACTCGGAGTCGCTTGATTTGATTATTAAATTCAACTTTATTAGGTTAAACTAGGAATATAGAAATGTTGCCCTTGCTCTTGGGTAGAGCTTGTTCACTGAGATGGATTATTTTCATAATCATTGTCTTATTTTGACCTTCGACCAAAGGAGTTTATATTGAACAAACGAAAGATCCTTTACTCTACTTTATCTTTGATCTAAAAATTTATTTAGGAGACTGATAATTGAGTTAGTTACTGAAACAAATTTAGTCCTTTGTTGATTAGGGTTACGATCCAAAGGAGTTGAAAGCGGAAATCTTCACAGCAACGAAGCAAATCAAGATAGTAGACTCTTTCTTGGGATTCACATATGTATGCCAGTTTGCTTGTAGACGCAGTGATATTGAAGGAACTGAGAAACAAAGGAATAATACTTGGTCTCAATTATACGAAGTTGCGATAATCAATCTGTATAGTGGCTTAAATCTAAGAGTATTCAAAAATGGACTAGGTCTCAGGGTTATTCTGACAGACAGTTCCTTGTTAACAGAATCTTGTGTGTTATGCAATTTATTTTAATTCCAGGTTATATAATTTGTCTTTATCGTTAAAGTAAATACACTTGTACGTTAATCCACTTGGTAGCGATCCCCTAGTCGATCCGGTTTCAAACTCCTAGGTTGTTTACCATGTTACACCTTGTTGAAATAATCTTTTGTCGATTATTGTTTCTATAAGATTGTACAAGGTGTGTATGCGTGTGGGTTGATATCGAAAAGATTACGACGTACTCGGTACCTTCGTCATTTAAAAACCATAAATGAAGAAGTTTTGAACCATGAACAATATCTTTTACAACGACATCTCAATTAGCTTGGAAAATATTTAGCATGAAACCACTAGGATCAGGAGCTTTGTCGCTAAACATGCTAAAGAGGACATCTGGATTTCCAAAGTCTCAGAGATAGCAGTAAGAATGTTGCTATCAGCATCAGAAATGGTAGAGAATATCAAGTTTATAATCTTATCATCATTACTAATCAATTCAACAGTAACCATAACTTTAAAATGATTAGTCAAACAATTAACAACCTCAACGTTGCCAGCAATTTAATTACCATTAACATCATGGATAGATTCAATTTTGTTGCTTCTAGTCATATTTTTAGTGGTGTCATGAAAAACTTGTTATTTCAGTCACATAGTCTTACGGTTTGGTCTTTACTCTTGGTTTTCCACTAAAACTTTTGAATTTCAAACCAATATCTAGTATCAAGCTTAGCCTCTCCAATATTTTTTTCTCTGTAATGTCAAATATATTATTAGTGATTCATTCTAGCTTTTTATTGCACTCCCTAAAATTGATTTTAATATTACCATAAACTACTTTGTTTTAAACGCTGGTTCTTCCCTTAACATCTCTAAGATTTTTTATTTTTTAATACAACAAAGAAAGAATTTTTTTTGACAAGGGCCATCAAAGGTAGCAAAACAAAGAAAATAAATTACATATGATCATGAAAGTCCTAATCAAACAAAGTGCTTGCAAAGTTCACACTCTATTCTATTCCCTAAAGCATATTTCCATGCTAAAACAAGTGACTTAGGTTTGAAACTCCATGTCATCCAAATGAAGTTCAAAGTTGATTAAGCTAATCTAAAACCTGACGCTCCATGCACTACTAAAAAATAATAAATTATCGCCTACAAGTGAAAACCTGACCATAAGGTAACAAGGAACCACACTTAGCTAAACTAATGCACGGAGAGAATCTACCCATTTCATTTCCTCGAACGAATAATTGGTGATTAATTCTGACCCGAATCTTGAATTTTGAATATTCCACTTAAACAAAGTAGGAAAAATCACAAGTCAAATGATACATCTTTGGATAACCTCTCATTATTTTAATGCCACTCTCTTTTTTTCTTGATCATAATCATCTCTTGTTTGATAACTACATATGGATGATTTTTGTTCTCTTTAGGACAAGTTGATCACAATCTCTTTTTGACTGGTTGTTCAGAATACATGTCCCCGTTAAACTGATTTTTTATACCAATTTGAAATAGTCCATTTTTATTTACAAATTCTTTTACTTAATCATGTGTGAATATATTTAATGAATTTGTTGGTTACTAATTTCTGAAGAATAAATCTTCCTTTTTTTATTTTATCTACGAAAATTTGCCTTTTCCTCAATCAATATAAGTGCTTTACCGATAGGTCGATAAGTAGTACAGTGGTAAATTTGTTGGATAATGACAACGATGAATTAGGTGTTAACATCTAAATTTTACGAAACGGTAAAAAAATACTGTAACGCTGTTAAATTCACCAAAAGATCTATAACTATTTTGAACAAGAACTCTTCAAAAAAAAAAGAAAAAAAAAATTGAACAAGGGTAAAAGGGTCATGGTTCTCAAACACTACCGAGCAGACATTCTCGCTGTTTTGTGAAATACAAGGCCAAGCAAGAAGTTAAAAGGAAGGAAAATAATGAATAAATAATTGGTTTGGAAATCTGTAAAGCCATGTCAATGAAAAGTCCAACCAAAAATCACACTCAAAGTCACAATCTACAACCTAAGAGTAAGACAAGAGGATACTCTTTCATGTGGCACCAATTCAACAACCCACACCACCACTGGATACACACAGCAGATGTGGTCCTTGTTGGCGATTGCTCTTAAATTCCCCAGTAATATTCTCCTAGTATTTATTTGGATTTGGATGTATTACCTGTGTCCTTGATTTCTGATCAAGACACACAAACTTGGAAATTTTCAAGCCTTGTTTTTTTTAACAAGATTCAACTAATTAGAGACTCTCCAATGGAATGTGTGTGAAGGAAAAAGTCTTAATCCACGTAGGATCCACAACAATATTTATAAAAAATCATCTCCAACCCATTGATGTGAAGATGATGTGGCAAAAAAAAATTAGACATCCTCTAGGTGAACCTCTAGTTTTAGACATTCACTTAGAGGATGTCTTCCCATCCTAGTCACACTTTTATTAATAAAAATCATTGAAAAATAAAAATGGAAAGGATTTTAACCAATTATATGCCTACAAATAAGTAAACAAATAATAGAAAACATTATGGGTTGGAAATAAAACTTTATTTTTCATAATATTTAGGATTTTAAGCTCAAAGGATGTCTTAAAAGTGATGCCACATATGAAATATTCACATTCACCATTGGAGAAGCTCTTAGTAGAATTTACGGAGTCTCAAAGAGGAAACGGGGATCATAGTTATCCCATGCCCCTGTTACATTGAATTTTCTACTGAGCTTTATGAGCCATGGTATATACTAACATGCTGAAAACTAGAAAAGTGGAAAACTTCTAAAAGTGGCAAACAATTATCTATGATAATTAGCTAGTTGGAATTTTTATTTAAATAAAAAATAATTTTTCTAGCATCACCGATAAAACAAATTTTGGAAAGACATAGATTTATGCTCCATTTGAGAGTTCCACGAGCGGTGAACTTCCCGCTTCCTATGCCTGAGATGATTTTGCAGCTCCTATAGTTTTCGACCTAATAAACATCGTTACATTTGCGGATGATCAATTTTATCTACCCAATTTTTGCCATTTATCGTCTACCTGAATAAGGTAGCATTGCCCAATGATTTTTCAAACATTATTTGAGTATCTCCTGATTTTTATTTATTTATTTATTTTGGATGGATATCGCATTTCAATTCAATCAACCAAAATAGTGATTATATGATCGCTTACAAGAATATTAAAAAAATATCAAAATACAAGATAGTCAAAACCCAAATACAAATAACATTTTCAATTGCAAGTACATTGTGAAAAGAAAGAGTCAATAACTGCAAAGTTCCCAATTTATATATACGCGGTAGTCAGGAGTGATGTTAATCTGAAATATATTCGACCATTGAAATTGTTTGTTTTCTTCTTTAACTAGATTACTGCCGTAGCAGTAGGGGCCGACCAAGAAAGCCAAATATTGCAACATATATAATCGTTGCTAATCTGTAGCGGTCTCCCTGACAATTAGTAACGGTCAGATAAGTCACACAGTGCACAACACTTATATGCGTTGCAAACTTACCCATGGATCCTTTCTTTTCCCCCTGTCTGACCCGCGCGTGACCCGTTTTTCTAGGTAAATTTCAAAACAAAAAATTCTTCGATTACGATAAAATTTATCTAAATTACTTAAAACCCGTATATAATACAATGATGATAAACTATAGTATGTAAACTACTCGAAGAAAAACAACTTAAAATTGTTAAAACTTGAAAAATTAAAATCTTAAGATTTTTTTTTCTTTTATGAAATTTCAATCCAAAAATTCTTTGATCATGGGCGATGTTTTCCTAAATTTATTTCTGTTTATGATAGATATAATTATTAAGATCTCTCACGTGCAAAAAATCTGACGAAAAACAATTGAGAATGGATCAATTTGGAATTTTTGAATTTTTTTCTTAAAACTCAATTTTGAGGACCATGAATGTGTGACGGACAAAATCCAATCTAGTCACCCTATAGAAGGCCTCCTAAATTCGGCCAATAAAGGGTGCTAAAAAATTGTTATTTCCCAATCTTGTTAAAATATCCGAATGTTCTAAGCCCCGCGTGTTCAAGAAGAATTTAAAACGATGACGAGTAAAATCGCTAATATTCTTGATGGTTTGAGAATAACAAGTCATAAAACACCATGAAGATTTGATAACGTCGTTATTGCATCAAAGAGAAAATTTTCTTAAAAACGTGTAAAGAAATATGTTGTGTGTTGATGTGTTGTGTAAAGAAATGCAGTTGAACGTCTGGTAAAATATAAATTAAAAGTAAAGTTGGTTAGAAAATCGATCAAATTGTGTTTGGTAAAATATTATATTCAACTATTGATGTTGTAACAAATGACAAAAATCGACATATCTCTGGAAATGGTTTTTTTCAATTTTTTTGGTTTTAAAAAATATTACTTTTTTTACTCTTAAATATGTATAATATTAAAGTTACTAATTATTATTATATTATTGTTAAATCGGTCCGCGAGTTATAACCCCAAAGGTGTCACTATTCATCCACAAAAAACCCGCCAAAACAAAAGTAACACAAAAACCCCAAAAAACAAAATTTTGATCCCAACATTTGGGGTTTTTGTATCAATTTAGTTTAAGATGGAGTTTTAATGAATCCCAACATTTGAGTGGGGTTTTTGTACCACAAGTTTGGTCACCTTGGGTTTTTATGACTAGTTTTGTTTTTAAATATTATGTTACTTAACCACTTTTTATTATAGATATAATAATTTTCAGACAAGTAGGAATGTTATAAATACCCTCCACTTTTTATGACTGAAAACTCCAGCTATGGATCATCATACAACCCATAGACATTGGAGTCCACCTGCATTTCCTTTTTTCACTATAAACTGTGATGCCTCTTATGATGCAACCACTGAACTAACAGGTATTGCTCTCATATTACATGATTTTGCAGGGCAATGGAAAGGAAGCTATGCAAAGTGCTCTGCAGGAGTGAAAGATTCAGAACAGGCGGAATGTTTGGCATTTTTTGAAGCTGCTAAATGGAGCAAAGAGTTACAATACACACATGTAGTTTTGGAGACTGACCTAAAAGGGATTTAAAGCTACATTAGTAAGCAGGCGCCAATAATAGCTTGGGAAAGTGAAGACATTCTGCTCGATGCCATAGATAGTCTTAGAAGTATCCCACATTGGGAGTGTCGTTTTATTCCTAGAACTTGTAATAAACCCGCTGATAAACAAGCAAAATTCAGCGGGAAAAATAGAGTCACTAGGGTATGGTTTGATCAACCTCCTAGTATTATTGAAAGGTCCTTATTAGCAGACAATGCACCTGTTTTTATCTCAATAATTTATCAGTTATTTAGCATCAAAAAAAAAAAAATACCCCCGAGGGATGAAAAATAATTTTTTTGGAGTCAACTTGAGAAAGTTGCTTCCAACAGCCCCCACTAATCTGTCTTGCTTTCAATAGTCCATTTCTCTAGCTTTTTGGAAGCAACTTGTATAAAGTTGCGTCCACTTTTGGAAGCAACTTGTGATAGTTGCGTCCAAATCTGAAAGCAACTTGTGCTAGTTGCTTCCACTTTTCAGAAAGTAGGGGTATTTTCAAAAATTGAATAAGGGTATATTTTAAGGGGCGAATTTTGAGAGGTATTTAAATAATGTTCCCGTAAAATAAAATTAAGAAATTATATAATATTTTCTCTTATTTATATTATTGATAAATTAAAACAAAATTTTATTCGAAAAATAAAATAATCTTTAAAGAATAAAATATAGGAGTAAAAATAAAAAAAAATCTTTAAATGTAAGGGTAATTTTTTGTCAATTATAAAATAATAAAATAGGGATAGGAAAGATAAATCAAGCATTAAAATTAGGTGGGGATAAAGCTTAGGGCCTGGTTGATACGATTTCTAAAATCATTTTCTATTGTTTCTAAAAGTAAAACATACTTTTTTCCCGTTGTTTTCATATTTTTTTCTTCATAAAGGAGGTCTAAAAAAAACTGGATCAGATCCTAGCAACAAGCTGGGCTCTTACTCCTTTTTGTATAACTATCCCTAATAAGTGATTGACGAAGTCTCTTCGAGAAATTCACTATGTCATCTCGAAGATCACCAAACGTCGTAAAAGTCAAAGCAACAAAACCGTATCCTTGAGCCAAACATTTGTCGAGGTATTCCTTGTGTTCCCGAGTAATGACATTGCTCAAAGCTATCCCTGGTTGGGAAGTGCGAACACCACCCTTATGAACGGTGAGACCCCGGTAACGTCCATACACACGACCATTGTCCCAGTTGTAGACTAGGATGTCAGCAGGGCGTAACCCACCACCGTCATTAGTCATGAATCCCAGATCAACTTCTTTACGATCTGGAATGCCTGCCCGAAAACACAAATCAGCAATAGTGTCACGGAAGAGATCATGTCAGAATTTGAGGCCTACCTCATGTGAACAATGCAAAGCATGATCCCCGTAGTAGTCCATGTCCCTTTTACAGAATGCACAAAGGCTATTTTAGGTGAATAAAGGGATACCCAGCCCATAACTCAAAACGACACTAAATTGTCGTGCGCCTACCCTCTGGTTGAGCCCTTCAATAGGTAATGTCTTGAGAAAATCTTGAGCATTAGTGGTCTTGTTACATCGCCACAGAGCACTATCCCGTGCAGACATAGAGAAATTAATAGACATGTCCCTCATAACAACTTCAAAATATTTTACTGCCAAGGTTTTCATGGGATGGGAGAAGTAAGATCAACATCGACAATGTGACCACAAACACTAGAGAACAACTCTATGACACGCTACATACCAAGTCTAGGACCTTGCAAAGTAGTGTTATGAAGAATGGTTGTCTGGAGTTGCTGAGACTAAATACAGGATGCAAAATAACAATTTGTCACTATGACGTTTGGTAGGAAACTAGAAATAACCCGTGCCGTAACGGCACGGCATGAGACGGAATAATTATTAGTCATAATGATTTAAAAAAAATTACAAACTATGATAAGACTTATTTTGACCCCATGAGAACTTGTATCTATGAGAATTTTAGATATTTGTCATCCAAATAATTATAAATTCGGTTAAACTTGTAATTGATTAAAATAATAAATTCTGATAAAAATGTCAGTTAAATTATTTTATTTTGTCCAAAAATATTTTTTAGTCCATTCTCAAAGATTGGTGGTCTTTGATACTGTATTTTGTATTGTGTTCAGACCATTATGCTGAATTTTCATTGATATTACAACCATTTCAGGATGAAAATATAACACCACTCAGCACGTTTGCCATATTCGATATTTGCAACCCCAAATCTGGAGTTGAGAAGCTGGAGGTGAATCATGATAGTAAAGAAGGATTCAGTGATATTGATGGGTCATTAATTGAAGGTTTACATGGCGATGCTCA
The DNA here is from genome assembly GCA_023531295.1 of Papaver armeniacum. Classification (NCBI taxonomy): domain Eukaryota; kingdom Viridiplantae; phylum Streptophyta; class Magnoliopsida; order Ranunculales; family Papaveraceae; genus Papaver; species Papaver armeniacum. Next base: position 329,504 of record JAJJWW010003982.1, on the reverse strand, counting down.
ATCATGTTGTGATAGAGGAAAGAAAAACATGATTAAGAAGATAATATTATTATTTTTGGTAGATGTAGAGGAAAAAGGAAACCACCTAAAAAGTCGGGGAGGCTTATGAAAAGATTGAGGTTTCAGTGTCAGTATAGCTTTGAAAATGAATACGATTCCAATAGATTGTTGTCTCATTTGCAAGGCAGCAAAGAATTCGAGCTTGCGAGTGTATATGTCCTAGCTAGGTAAATTATAAGCTTTAAAGTAGCATTTTCTTATTTCACTAAAATTAAAATTAGGCTTATGATTGAGGTGAAAATTTTTGGTGATTCATTATCTGGATAAATCTCAATTGTATGTTTTTCTTTTATTATTTATTTATTGTTGCTAAAAAACGAGTCAAATGAAAACTAATGTGTATTTCTAACATGTTATTTGCAGGTTGATGAAGGACACTTAATTTATTTCAAGGAAGAAATAGGGGTTTTACATGTTATAACCGTAAATGTTCTAATGTTATTTTTCTTTGAAGATTGATGAAGGTGGGATGATTCGATTTAAAAAGATATGAGTCAATCATACTTTTTATTGTTTTACATAGTTGTAGAATTTAATTGGTAAGAATTTTCTGTTGGCACATTAATTTGTTTAATTGGTAAAGAACTAATTATGAGGGTTATCAATGCATATATCCATAATTGAAGAAGGTTACAAATCTTATATCCGTCGGATGTTTTTGTCTGGGATGATACTGGGATGGTCGGATGCAACTTTTGTCTCTCAAAATGTTATCCAACCTTCCAAGGCTCAAAAAACCCTTCTGTTTTGTATTGTAGATAAAAAAAAAAAAACTGTTTTGGTAAATACAGTTTCAACGAATAAAAATTAGTTATGTATTACGGTTCATCCTTGTGAAATCCATGTCAAATGCTTCAAAACCGATTCTGAGGGTATGTATAATTAGTAAATGTGGTGCAAGACGAAAATTTTCTAACTATTCATTTTCAATATCACTTTCAGTCATTTTGCTGAACAGTTGATGCGCATTGTGAATCTTCCCTATATTATATACTAGTAAGACCATAACATCTCTTCAAAATCTCACAAAGCAAACAAAATCCATAACCAATTTGATTTAATCCACAACAACAACTAATCAATCTGGTTTAGGCAACAATACTGGGTCTGATTCTAATTAGTTTCATCCTCTTATACAACATGAAAACAAAGAAATAACATCTTATTTTAAAAAATGAAGTGAATAGAATATTGAATGTTTGAATAGAGAAATTTACCATGGAAGAGATGTTTGAAGAGATCATACCTTCATGTTCTTTTACCATCATATCTCTCATTCGAAAAGAAGAAGAAAAAAGAACATAGAAAATGACAATTTGTCATTTGTCAATTTTTTGTTTTTAAAAACAGAAAATAATGTAAATTGTTTTTCATGAAACATGTTTACCAAAGGTGTTTTCTTTTGTTTTCCTGTTTTCAAAAACATAGAACGTTTTTAAAAACCACACCAAACACGACTTTATGCCTTCCTAGCTTTTAAAAGTTCCTCCTCCATAGCTTTTAAAAGTTGATCAATTTTGGATAAAAAGCACTTTAAAAAGATCGGAAGCGTTACAAAATATGATAATTTTCACAAGGGAATATAACTTGATAAGTAACTAATAGAATTGTCCAGATCTCAAATTATTCTTATGAATAAAAACTATGAACGAATGATCCATACCTCGTAACTCCGGAGAATCACAACTATGGGTAAGATGATTATTTAGACCTCAGGTTAAACCCGACTATAAATAAAAATCAAAATAAATTTAAACAAAGTTTAATATCAAAAACATAAATTTAAACAAAGTTTAATATCAAAAACATGATTTAATCAATCAGAAGAGTCTCGCAATTTCCGTTTTTGGAGCTCCTTATATAGATAACTGCCTCTATACAAACCCTAAACTTAACGAAAATATAAAAAAACTTATTTCCCAAGGTATATACTGCATTTAAGCAACTTTCCTAGCTTATTAAACTCTAAAAATAAAAACTTCTATATTATCCCAAAATTACCCTAAATATTAACTTCGAAAATTCATTATTTTTTTACCAAAATATTTATAATAAAATACAAAATAATAACTATAGAATATTTTTTTTCCATTAATCTCCCTTCATCAAAACTATAGAAACTCTTAGTAATTACCAATACATAATGTAAGAGTGGTGAGGTCAAGAATAATGCAAAGTAATTGAAAGAACCCGAAATTGGGGGATAAAAAAAGGAATTGGGGGATATTGATTACTTCTCCCAACCCATGGTGTGTGTTAAGGGGTGATTTTTGGGTATGAAAATACTAAAATACCCTTTGGTTAATTAAAAAACATTATGAAAAGACCATATTACCCTTTCTACTAAAACATTAAAATCAAAAAACCAAAACATATCCCCCCTCTCTTCACAATCTGTTCCTAAGACCTTGTCCTTGGATTAGGTTCTGAAATTTTTTTTCATCGTTCTTCATCCGTTCTTTGTCGATTAATCGTCGATTCAAAAATTTCTTCGTCGATTAACCTATCTGAATCATAAACAATGCCTCCACGAAAGAAACCAAATGCCCAATCGAACTCAACATCATCGATTGCTCAACAAAAAACAAAAGCGAAAAGAATTTCTAAGATTGCTCAAGAGCAAGAAGACGACGAAGCAACGTTCTCGACAATCAACTACTCGAAATATGGCTTCGTGAGAAGGTAAGTGATTTTAAACTACTTTGTAGGTGTTTAAATCGATCTATAGCAATGGGTTTAGGTTAGAATCGCGAACCCTAACTCAAACAGTTGAGTTTCAGAGAGTACCAACATTGAAATTTGTATGAATACAGTGCCGTTTTTGTGTTCCGGCATTCAATCTAGGATGAATACAATACCGGTTTCCAACCCCAGATTAACCTGAAACCTAATTTTCTTCACCGGCATTCAATCTAGGATGAATACAGTCCCAGTTTTTAGTACCGGCAGTGTTTGATAATAATTCGTGTATGCCGGTAGTGGACTTAAAACATACATGAGAGTTTATGAATTTGTCACAAGTACCGGCATAGATTTTTGGTTTCATTACATGCCGGTTTCGGTACCGGCATTCTTTTGTAATAATTCGAGCATGCCGGTAGTGGACTTAAAACATACAGGAAAACTGTCAATAATACCGGCATAGATTTTATGTTGCATTTGTATGCCGGTACTTGGTACCTAAACCGCGTCGATAGTCAATGTGTACTGCCGGAACATTGTACCGGCGTGGTTTATTTTAAGGTAGTCAATGCCGGTACTAAAACTGAAGGTGAGTTATCTTATATTCATTGCTTTCCGTGTGCTTACGATATAGGTCAAAAACAAAGGAAGCCAACAAAAGAAAAAATAAAGATGTTGTCACTAAGGAAGCCAACAAAAGAAAACTGAAGGTGAGTTGTCTTGTGGTTATGACAGCCACACAAAACCTCACAATCCCAATTGTTTATGTCATTTAAACGGAATACAAGCTTAAACGGGCAATTATTCTTCCTCGTACGAGTCTTGTATACCATATTAGTCTTCTTTGGATATACATAATCCTTTCTCTTGTGGCTATTCTTCTCCTTGTATTTCCCACTTCTCTCGCAAGCCATCTCAAAACGCCTCTTCGAACCTTCGGTATTCCTCACCAACACACACATGTTCTTAAGAGCCGTCTCTTTAGCCCAAGCGATTGCTTCCTTTCGATCTGTTATTCCCTACATAAGAAAAATTTTGCATTCATTAGAAGGTTCATTACTAGCAATCCATTAGTAAAGTTCAAGATACTAGGTGAAAAGTATTCTTTGGTCACATACCGGATGGATTTTATAGTATTCCGACGTATCCCATAAAGCGGCTCTGCATTTGTTGGATCAATATATGTCACCACCTAAAGATCGAATGAAAATTAGTTCCAAACACAATTACAACACTATGCTCTAAACCCGTACCTAATGCTCGACCATTGTTCCTAAGCATAGTCAAAGTTAACCAAAACAAGACCAAACTTGAAACCTATTCCGGCATAAATTTTTCATTAGAAAACAACGCCGGAAGCACGACTCATCGAATTCTCGTAATCGATTGTCCCAAGCCGGTACACGATACCGGCATTGAATATATTTGATATTCAATGCCGGAATTTAGCTTTGGAAAATATTTATTTCTGCCTGTTTTTTTGTAGGTGCCGACATGTAAAAGTTGTAACTGAACAACGCCGGTTTTAATGCTGCCATTATCGATATTGATGGTACCACGCCGGTACTCAGTTCCGGCGTTGATATTTATTAAGTGTCAATGTCGGTTTTAGGTTTGGGATGGTAATGTTTCCTGTATGTTTTTCATGCAGTACCGGCATCGTAACCTATCAATTGAACCATGCCGGTTGAATATTCCGTAGTATATTCCTTGGTAGGTAAAAAGTTAACTGAGTACCGGCATAGTTGTTTAGAAGAATTCTATGCCGGATCAATATTCAGAATGGGGGATATCGGTCTACCGGCATGGTCGTAGTATGAATACCATGCCGGTACCCTTACTACCGGCATGGTCGTAGTTCGCATACCATGCCGGTAACTTGACTACCAGCATGGAATTCATACAACCACCATGCCGGCACCGAGGTTTTTCCATTGAAAAATGGCGGGTTTAAATAAAAAAATTCGATTTTTCGACATCTTAGCGACTTTACTGTGTGTTGGGGATGCTAGTATGTTGTGCAAGTTTACTTTCTTGTGTTGGTTCTTCAAGAAACTCTCCATACTCGTCAAAATCATCATTCAAGGGTGTTGGCTCAACAAAGAGTTGCAATTGAGAGTTGTTGTCGTTAGCTGAAGATTCAAGATATGCTCCTTGTTGTAGTTGAGCTAAAGATTCAAGAAAGAAGAATTCTCTCTTCACAATCATCCTCCATTTTTCCCAAAAAATTTCTCTCTCAAAATATTTTTCCCTCCTTCTACTCTCACCTCACTCACCCAAAATCAAATAAAACACACACTAATCATTTATAAAAAATCTTATGATTTTACTAATTATTATTAATCACTAATCCTCATTAGTGAGGGGTAGATTAGGTATTACGTAAAATACTTAGATAAGGGGTGACCCCGAATTTGTATCTGGATCCACTTTTTGTCCTTTTCTTATATCCCCAATTCCTTTTTTATCCCCCAATTTCGCGTTCAATTGAAATCCTAATTACCGAGGGCCTAAGGGTTTACATCGTTTTTAACAACTATATATAATGTTTTTTTTAAGTGGTTGATCGCTATATGGCAGGCGTGTTTGCCATATGAAGGAACCAGGGGAGAATTTAAAGCGGGGCTACTTGGTCACCGGCCCCCTTTAATTTACAACAAATACCAAGTATAAAATGAAATTTTTCGGACTAACTTTTGTAGGATCCGACAAGACAGAGGAGAAAATAACGGGCAACTAATAAACAACTACATTGATAATAATTCGGTATATCTTACAAAGACAATAACCAGTATCTTTTATAGGCATCACAACCCTTAGACCACTTTCCTAAAACTCTAGCAATCCTATATTGAGATACTACTTCTAAGTAATAATCCAGTACCATACTAAACTCTAAACATAAATAACTCTCTAACATAAAGAAACTCCAAAACAAACTCCTAATACAGTTAAAATTTATTTCCCACAATTTTAACTTCATCCTTTTTTTTCCTCTTCCACGACTTACTAAACTATCATAAAATTAAGGATTACTTGTAGATAATCCTTAATAGGTTTGTTTTTTAGGAAACATGTTGGTTTCTTTAATATAGTTAGGTTAAACAGTTAAAGATTTATCAATTTCTTATACATCGGTTACAATTTTTTTTTTCCGAAAAAAGGGAGAAAATCCTCATTCATATATTGATTCAACATTCAGACCTCTAGTCAGGTAAAGATTTGAATTAGTTACAGTGTTCATCCAGAACTGATAATTTAAATTGTTTAATTCAGTTTTTAGAGTCTCATCATTCCAATGTCTATGAACTGCATTTCTATTACAATAAGAAGACAAATGCGTCGCCTCTATAATATCATAATAACTTCATAAGACAAAACCGTTAACTCTGAAATTAATACAGGTATTGGATTGGATTCCAAAATCTTTACTAATTGGATATATTTTTTCTCGAGCCGTGGAATACATTCCTATCAATAGATTCATGATGGGTTCAGAGTCACTTTGAAAGATTACGTTAAATCCGCTCCATTGAGTTGCCTATTTGAATGCTTCTTGAGCCCCTTTCTCTTCTAGCTCCCCTATAGTGGTACAATCAGCATAAGTTCACATTCCTTCATTTGTCTCTGCAAAATTTGTAAGAATTAAGCCGATTCTAGAAGTTGATATAGGATTAGATATAGAGATTGCTATATTTATCCTAATTGCCATATACATTGTTTCTCTAGATGGTTCGGTTGTACTTATTTCCAACTTTTCATCATTCAAGGGGTTGTAATATAGATTTTGCATCATGTTATGATTTTGTTCTGTCACATACATATAACTATTGATAAATATGGCTATGTCTCGAACTGTGTTAGCACTGTTTTGGTTTATTTTGCTAAAAACTAAATTACATCTAGCTTTTCACACATGCCAAGTAACTATACTACATAATTCAGGTCATCCTATCTCACTTAAGTTCTATTTTGTTTATCAAACCAAGTGTTTAGCCAGTCATGAAATGTATCTATGCCATTTGTTACACATTGTAAGTCAATATTTAGATGCATCCATACCTGGTTGACAAAATTACATTTCATGAACACTTGAGTAAAAGTTTCATCCCCATTGCTACAAAGAGTGCAATTAGTATTGGTATCAGGAAAGATTGTTGCTACTCTCATACTATTAGGAAGTATAGAGTGGGCAGTTTTCCAAATGAAAAGTTTGACAGAGGGTGATACCTGCATGATCCATATGTTGCTCCAATCTTTAGATTTTCTGCCGGTTGAGTTAATTGATTGATACAATGTTCTAATAGAAAATTTACCTGTGCTGCTTAGGTTCCATTTAGCTTCATTCTCCCTAGCTATGCTTGGAATTTGTATTTTCAATACCTTTTCTTTTGTTTTCCTGTCAAAACAAATAGACAATTTTTCCTAGTCCCATATACACATATTTGTTATCAACTGGCTTACCTTGTTCAAGTGTTCAGTACCCATTTCAGGTCTCCAAAGAGGTGGCTTTGTGTTCGGTATCCAGTAGTCATTCCAAATATCCATTTTTTCTCCATTCCCAATTGTCCAGCAAACATTCTTCCTTATTTGTTGTACCCCTTAGTGTATGCCTTTCCAGATCTAGCTATCTCGAGGATTAGGTTTGTCATTCATGTGAAGTATGTCATTTTTAGGATGATATTTAGCTTTTATAATTGTAGCACATAGAGAATCAGGATTCTCTTTTAGTCTCCAGCACATTTTCGCAATCATTGCCTTATTGAAGTTTTGTATGTTGTGTATTCCTAGTACTCCTTCCTCCATAGATTTACAAATAGGAGTCTAACCCTTAAGGTAGATTCCCTTTTCACCATTTTCATTCTTACCATTTTCATCTTTGCCCCACCAAAAGTCCTGATGCATATTTGTAAGTGTATTACAAAATTTTACATGGGTTTTGAAGCACTGCATTTGATACACTGCTATAGAGGAGGTAACTTTTTTATTCATCAAATTTCTTCCCGCACTATTTAGATTTTTTCCATTCCAACTTAAAAGCCTTTTGCTCATTGTACTTATCAAAGGTTCAAAACATTTAATCTTAGATCTATTGGTGAATAATGGAGATCCTAAGTATCTATCGTCTAAGGATATGTGATCGACACCTAGAATTTGTTTGATTTCCTCCCTAATACTTGGTTCAGTTTTGGAACTAAAGAAAACTCCTGACTTGTTAAGGTTGATTAATTGCCCCGAGGCTATGCCAAAGTCTCTGGATAAATTGACTAGGTTATGACTAGTCTAAGGACTGGGATTACAAAAAACAAGGCAGTCATCTGCGAACACAAGGTGATTCACAGATGGAACTTGAGGTACTATAAAAATTCCTTTTAACAGTCTTGTTTCTTCTGCATTTAATAACGTCCTAGACAAAGCCTCCATACAAAACAAAAAAAGATAAGGAGATAGAGGGTCTCCCTGCCTCAATCCCCTAGTTGGTTTGAAAAATTCAGTGGAAACCCATTAATCAAAACACCTAAAGTTGTTGTAGATGTACATTCATTTATTAGTTGACACCACTTTTCGTTAAAACCTATCTTAGTCATTATCTGAATAAGAAATGTCCATCTCTGTCAAAAGCTTTTGACATATCTATTTTAATACCCATCATCCCCTTTTTGCTTTTAGTATACCTCATTTTATGAATCACCTCATGCGCTATAGTAATATTATCAGATATCTGCCTTTCAGGGATGAAGGCAGACTGGTATGTGGAGATTAATTTTCCTAGAAGTCCTTTCATTTTGTTTGCTAGTAACTTTGAGATCACCTTATAAGTAGTATTTGCTAAGGCTATAGGTCTGAATTCACTCGGGGTAGTTGGGTTCAAGGTCTTAGGTATTAGAGATATGAATGAGCCATTCGTTTCTTTAGAAATAAATCCAGATTCAAAGAATCTATGGTTCAAAGAATCTTTGGACCATAGAAATCAGGTCAAATGATTTCCCAATTTTGTTGAAATTTTTTTGGCGGAAAACCATACGGGCCTGGGATTTTATCAGGTTCCATTGAAAAAACTATAGTTTTTATTTCATTAATACAAGGAATATTGCAGAGCATGTTATTGTCTTCTTCAGTAATGCATTTAGGAATCAAATCAATCATACTTTTATCTATATTTGGCGACACAGAAGTAGCAATCTTATGAAAATGTTGTGTAATACATTCAGCAATTTCATTTCTAATATTAACCCATTCTCCATTCTCTTTTTGGATAGTCTCTATTTTATTTATTCTAAAATGTTTTTTTTTTTTTTGCTTTATTATGAACGTATTTAGTATTTCTAAATCCTAGTGCTAGGTCTTGATATCTACTTTTATCTTTCCAAATTTTTTCCTTTATGTTGTACCATTTAGTTAACTCAGTTGTTATCTTATCAACAACTTTAGAAGGATAGCAATTTTTCTTACGGGTTTGTTCTAATATCTTTCTTATGTTTTCTATATTTGTGTTTATGTTGCCGAAAGTTTTTTTGTTCCAGTCTCTCAAAATAGTTTTACTATATGAAGTCTTTTAATTATTAAGTGACCTGGAGAACCTTGAGTTGTACTATTCCAGCATTCTTGAATAATGGTTTTGCAATGTTCGTATCTTATCCATTCCCCAAAATATTTAAATGGAGTAGCTCCATCATTCCAAATATTATGAGTATTTAGACAAACAAGGATATGGTCAGACGCAAGAGGATTTAGGTGTCTAAGATTAGAATTAGGGAAAGTGACATTCCATCTAGAGTTTACTAAAGCTCTATCAAGCCTTTGTTCAATAAAATTTGCATCAGTTCTCCTATTACTCTAAGTGAAAGTATATCCTATAAATCCAATATCCATTAGACCACAGTCACATATTATCTTATTAAAAATCCCAGCTTCCCTTCTATTAAAATTAAATCTACTTCTTTTTTCTTCATGGTGCAAGACTACATTGCAGTCTCCTATAACAATCCATGGTTTCTCCATATCAGGTGCCATAGATTTGATAATGTTCCAAGATTCCTCTTTCTCATTTCTGTAGGGGCTACCATAAAAGCAGGTTAGAATCCAACTTGCTCTATTATTACAAGCATAAACTAAAACATTTATGTGATTATAGTTGTTGTCTAAGACTTCCAGAGACATATTATCCTTCCAAATTAGACATATCCCACCGCTTGTTCCTCTAGGAGGAACAAGCCAATAGTTGCTAACATTGACCTTTTTAAGGATTCTATGCATTTCCTTATTTTTCTGTCTAGTTTCTGAAAGAAACTATATGTCGGGGTTTGCCTTGTTCAAAGTATCATTCATATTGTTTATAGTTTCATTTTTTCCTAGGCCTTGATAGTTCCAAGCTATCACACTAATATATTGCCAAAAATAAGAAACTCCGGGGTATTCTAAAGCCAACAACACATGAATAACAAAGAAGGTTTTATTATTATCAATAACTCTAAAATGATTCAAGCTTAGCATGTTCAATTTGTAAAGGTAATCTAAGAAGTTAGTTAGCTTACCAATCATATTTAAATTTCTAATATGAGAGTGGTATCTAGTTATGCAGGCATGAGTAACTACTATCTAGTTCAATCACATACACTTTTTTAATCAATCTATTAGACATCTTATCACTTATAGTAAAATCATAGAGTAAAGTATCACGACAAGCTAGATCAATGTTATAAAAGTAAAATAAGTTTAGTTTTAGGAATACCTTATTGCTGGTGTCTACGAAGGGCATTTTAAACATAAGATCTAATTCACCACCTCTTGTAGATTGCAGTAAATATTCAGAGTTCCGATTGTCACGACCAAGTTGTTTCCTTTTCTTCCAATTGTGGTAGATGTTGGGTAGTACTAGGAGTTGTTTGTTTTCCTCTACTACATTGCGTTCTATTAGGTAGATTTCTTCCAAAGATTTTCAGGATGGGTAATTAAGATTACATGAAAGATTAAGAGGTGGATGCTCGTTCGCAGAAAACAAACAAGTCGATATCTTCCTTCAGAGCATGCCGATTTGAAGGTACTATTCCGCACCAGCTAGATCCAAAGGGAGAGATAACAACTCTGTTTCAAAAAATAAATAACCCTTTATTACAAATCAGAACCTGTTAAAAGATCCTGAATTGACAACAATTGAGTGAAACAACAAACAAAAGAATAATCCTGCAAAAATTGTTGATCAAATGATGCAATAGCTATTCAATGTTGGGGACCAGGTAAATCAAATTCAACTAAAGTCCTAAACAATAACTTGAAAAAGATCTTAAGGGAAGTTTGAAACGGTAAATTGGTTGAGATTTTGGTAGCATAGGTGTCTTGGAATCTATAATAAAGTCTAACTAGTGTCGTAGGGCAAACAAAGTGTCTTAGAGCAACAAGGAGTATTAGGTAAAAAACTAATCTGATTTGTTAAAACTAGTGTCTCAGTAACTTGATATCACCACTATCTCAGAGTATTGGAGTCAATTAAGTTAAAAGGTTTTGAGTTCCTCACAATCTAAAGTAACAGAACCAAATCAATTTCATTAGCTTAAGCAAAAAATAATTTCACAGAAAAAAAAAGAACAAACAACAAACATAAACATAAGAGATACAAGAATAATTAAGGCATGGGTTTCACGGAGAATAGAGAAAAGAAAAGATTTGCAGCAGATTTTTGAGTTTTAGATCCGATTCAGATCATTTAACCCAGTTTTCTGGTTGATAACGGTCGGATAACGACTCTTTTAGCGGTTCCACGAGCTTGTTTACAACAAAGGTGATAGAGAAACCACCCTTAGGGCGGTTTCCTAGACTTTGAGAGAATATGGATGAGAGAGATTAAGTCGTACAAAGGAGAGAGATTAAGACATGAAGAGATCGGCTAAGAACAAACTGATATTTCAAGTAAGGGTTTTCATTCCTAATTAGTGTTCAATTTACTTCATTATGGGCATGTATTTACAGAGGCTTGAATTTTTGTATCGCCCACGAGAGTAAATCAGTAGGAAAACAAGAATAACTAAAATTGCGTATTGGTGTTCAATACTTGAAGTTCGGATGCTGGAAAGAAGTCGTCTAAACATTAGTTAAAAATTAATAATACATCATCTATTTGATTGTTGTTTAACTCTTCTTTTATCTTCGTCTTTTCATAGTGTTGCTTGATTGTTATCCACTGATCAATTGGTCTGTAATACAATGGTGTTCATAGTCTGATTTGATTTAAGTTGCTTTTTTCTTTTTACAATGGTGTTCCCGTTTAATTAATCTAACGATATTTAACTAACTCTATATTGGCGTATGAAACTTTTTCCTATTACATTTTTAATATGACTATCGAGAATAAATTACGCAACTTCTTGTATGACAAAACTCCCTCTCCTCTCCCTCACTCCTTCATCTTCTTTTTCAACAAAACCATCAATAACCCTTCTCTGCTTAGATCTGGTCCATTTTGGACCGGATATGAGCTGATATCTTCATTATTTATTGTTTTCTAGGTTGGTTAGAAGTTTTATATTAGTTTTTATTATGCTTTCTACTTATCTACGGTGGTTTTATCTACTCTTTTGAGGTTTATCTTCGCTTTAATAACGGTTCTTGGTTATTGGGTTGGGTTCTAAGACCGATAGTGATGCTCTCCAACGACGAAATCTTCATCTCCACCGGTGATTTCTTTGACGACGGAAGCTTCATCACTAGTTACAAGAGATTTGAACAAATCACTCCTATTTTGGGAGCATATCTTTCTAAAGAAAAAAACAAACTAAATGGTTGAGATTTACTTCCGAGAAAAACCATTATTCCTCCGATTTAATCGGTTCTAATTCATATTTGTATTTGTCTTACTCCGGTAATCCTTCTCTTTCTCTTGTCGGTTTTTCTTCGTATTGTACTTTTACAGTATGTTCTTGTTATTTGGTATTCTCTTATTTTCGATCTTAAACTCATTGTAACCTCGAATTTCCATTAATAAAAAGGTTTCTTGTTTATCAAAAATAAAAATAAATTTTTTTTTTATGCCCATTAAACTTTTGTGCTGGATACCAGAAGAAACTAAATACAGTACAAAATAACAAACGCTTGCTTTATACTAGTAGTCTTTTCTTCCCTATACTGTGCCGCAGTTTTTTCTTCCCATACACAAACCATTTGCTCTTCGGGTCAATTTTTTCTTTATATGGTAACTGTTTGTCGTATAATCTTTCCAAATACTCGTTTCCATAGCGAAAATGATTTACATCTGCGGGTTGTGCCGATGTGACACATGGGATGGGACCCACACGAAACCTACCTATATTGTACGGACACTTCAAGAAAGATGCTGTAACCGTGTCGGACACGTGAACGGACACGACACTTTCCGACACTCGATGGACACGCCACATCACGCATCGCGTAAAAATTAGTATTGGACATTTTGCGGAAAACTATTGGACACATTCGGATACGTCATAAATGATTTATTTTGGTTTGGAAAATCAAAATAAATTAAATGTGACACTAATTTATTCTTGTTTTAGTCAAATCCAAGCATTATTCATGAAAAACTTTACCATTATTACATTATTATTAAATTATATAATTAGTAATCAAATATTTTAAAAATAAGAGTAATTATTTTGTTGTGTAGATTGTAGTAATATTTCATTTTAATAATGTGAGTAATATTTATAACGTGTCACCGCAACTCGTATTTTTGAGATTTGACGTGTCCCCGTAACCGTGTCGTGTCGTAACTGTGTCCCGTGTCCGTGTCCGTGCAACATAACAACCTACCCTTGCTAAACCGCCGGGTCATAAGGGCGGTTTCCATGGTGGGAGTCACTCTTTCAGCTCCAATCTCCCATAGGCCATACCCCTTTCTAGGTCATTGCAAAATTTTGTAATATCCATCCGTCTCATACAGCATAAGAGCATATCCTATGGGTAGTCCCCAAATAAAGACTAACTCTTTCATATGAAAGAGGACTCGTTCATATGAACGAGTGAAGCTACTATGAGCAAAAATGAAAGGGAACACTAAACGGGAGACTTTCCCCGTCAAAAAATGAAAAACCTAAGAAACCTACATAGATGGGGGACTTTTCCCCGTAAAAAAAAAAAAAAAACAAACATATAAAACCTACTTAATCCGTGTCTACTATCTAATAGGAGAGAGTACTTAGTTATTTAGGAATCTGCATATTGTGGTCCCGGAAATACATGCCACCGTGACTAGTGCAAGTGTTTAACGGAGACTGAATCTCTCCGAGTGAAATATCCAAACTTCAAACGGGAGACTATCTCCCCTTTATGTCTTAAAAAGTTATTAAACGGGGGAAAGTCCCCCGTCCATGCTCTTTTTTTTCTTTACATGGGACACAGTCTCCCGTTTTTTTTTCTTTTTTCTGACGGGACTGTCCCCCGTCTAGTGTTACACTCCCAACCACTCGTTCAGTTGAACGAGTGCATGAACGGGTTTGGGGGAAAAGTGGGCTAAAGACTACCCATAGCAGCCTCTAATTAGACCAAATTGGTAGTCACTCTTTCAAAATGAAAGAGTTACACTACCCATACCCATAGGATTTGCTCTAAGGAAAGAAAAACATTGCTTTTCTTGAGCTATCAATTTATCTTGAGACTCACAGTAAAAAGTCCAGAGTGACAGTAACAAGTCCAGAGACTTGCAGTGTTCCACTTTTGACGAAAGAGACAAATATAAACAGGCCAAGGACCGGCGAGGTTATTTATGTAAATGAGTTATGATTCTACACCTGCCACGCGTTACTTTATCCAGGTTTCACTGGGCCGTTAAGGAAATAAGAGAATTTACACACGTAAGCATTTTGTTTAGGTTTTTGTCTCTTTCCTTTTAAGATCCTGCGATGTAAGAAGCCAGATTCAATCTGGATTTGATTGATCGTGTACATCGAACAACTGCTACCCACGTTCTATTACAACGCCAAGTCATCACTCTACAGCCCCACAAAGATAAGCCCCGTTTAACACTGCTGACTGCTCTCTATCAACATTTATCCGGTCAGTTGAATTCTATCTCTCGGTATGAATGTCATCCAAGTTTTCCTTCCAATAGTCGCAGGGTTATCAAATTTCACGAAATTACCAAATATTTGTACACAATTTTTTTTTTTTTTTTTTTGATAAGAAGTACACAAAATTTTCATGACTAAAATTTATTGGATTAGCGGTTTTTGATAAAATTTTGTAATTTCCTGTAGTACTTTAGTTTTCTTTTACATTTATTTTAGTTTTCAATAAAGAGATATTTACAGTTTTGTGATCATGAATTCACCGCAGGCATAAAACCAACCAATATCTACGATCTCAAATCGAAATTTATTAGCACTAAAATTTTACGCCGATTTTGAAAACTAACAACTGAACTCAATGCAAGTGCTTTCTAGTTACTAGATCTTTGCTCCTTCTAAATTTTTTTCTAAATGTGTCCTCAAATCTTAACTAGTCTACTCTACTATCTAAAACGAGTTAAAATTGATCATAATTTCAAGCGTTAAAAATAGACAATGTGGACTCAAATTTTCAACACACATAATCTAATGAAACCATCTGACATGTCCTAGTGCTGTTTCTTGTTTGATTTATGATCGACCGTTGAACTTTTCATTTTTCTGTCGTTGGATCAGATCAAATCTTACTAGGACTAATTAGTTAATAATCATTGACTAATTAGGCTAAAGAAGAAGACAGATTCATGAGTTAGTTGGTGAGTGACACGTTCAAATACTAAGTCGCACACTTCCTTAGATACTCCCTGTTGTATACTACAATTCTCACTAAAACTGAAAAAAATAAAATAAAATAAAGGATTTAAGAAACCAAAATAAACGCCTCGTCTTACTCTTCTCCTCTGTACTAAAGAAGGGAGGGAGAATAGATTTCTTATTAATAATTTTTTTTTCCTCTCACTTTCTTCACCATTTCTCAAAGCAATCTCCCCTCTTTCTCAACTAAATTTAGGGTTCCTCTTTTTGGATTCATTTCAAAGGTAAAATTTTCAATCTCTCTGATATCTCTTCATCATTTCATTTCTTGATTATCTATTCAATTTTGAAATCTCATTTTTCATTGTTATTATCAGTTTATTTTGATGTCAATCGATCTGATTTTTTTTTGGTTATTGAACTTGAATTGATTTGAGCCTAATTTAAGATTTTATTCAATGTAGATTTAGGAGGAAAAATCAAATTAATATCTACATTCAACGGTTCAGATTCTGTGTGGAATCTTCTTCTACTCTTCTCGTTGTTGTTGTTCTATTTATTATAGGCAGAAATGTTGGGGATTCTGGTGGTGAACAACTTAGGGTTTTAGAGTATTTTTTTGAGTTTTTGTTGTATAGGGAGGAGGGGGTATTTGGAACATGAATGAAATTAGACCTGTGCAGCAGAAACAGGGGAATAATAGTAATAATCTGCGAGAAGAATTTCATCGTGGATTAGAAGAGTATATGCGAGAACGTTTAGAGGATTGTATGTCATTGACTTCATGTAGTTCAAGTATAGATCAAGTTGATGATGATGAAGTAGATCAATTAATGCGAAGAAGGAGACATCGAGGTGATACAGACGATTTAGCTGAATCGTCAGCTGCTCGTAGACGTCATTCAAGGCTGTTAAGTAGGTGGGCTGCACGTCAAGCTCAAGATATGATAACTACAGTCGAGAGTAGGAATCGTGAAGCTGAACTTATGGCATTAGCGCGCTTGAATACCGTATCGACACGGGATTCTTCCTTTTTGAGAGAATCTCCGTCACCCCCGTCGAGTAGACCAGGTGGTGTTGATAGGACGAGTACTACTGCGTCTTCTCTTTTGCAAATGTGGAGGGAGTTGGAGGATGAACAAATTGTGAATCGAGCTAGAGAAAGTTTAAGGAGACAAAGGGTTGACCAGAGTAACACCAGGGCTGGCTCGGTGGATCCAAGTGAGAGTGATAATGAATCTGGGGTATGGTCACAAGGTCAAAATGATAGACCGAATGACCGAGGGGATCAAGAGAGTTCTAGCCGTGAACAGTCCCCCGACCTAGGGGAAGTAGAAAGAGAAAGGGTGAGGCAAATTGCTAGGGGTTGGAGGGATAGTGGGGTCAGTGATAGAACTTCCAATGTTACCCAGAGCAATGGAGGTCCAAGGAGAGAGTTGCTGGGTGAAAATGAGCGTGAGAGAGTGAGACTTGTAAGGGAGTGGGTTCACATGAGTACAGAGCCACGAGGTAGTCGTGGTGAAAGAGGGCAAGAACAATCTTCAGAAGTTAGTGCTCAAATTGATCGAGTCCGGGATGGACTGGTTGTTGAAAACAATAATGGCCAAAGTGGGCATCTTCGGAGGGATAGACCGAGATTAAGAGGCAGACAGGCTCATATTGATCTGCTTATAAGAATTGAGAGAGAAAGACAAATGGAAGTGCAGGATTTGTTGGAGCAGCGGGCCGTCTCTCGCTTTGCTCACCGCAACCGCATTCAGGTCAGTTTCCTTAGATATCCATGGTTTTGGGTAGTTCTTATTAGATGAGATATTCCACCTTTCCCAATATATTTACCCCTTACTAAGAATATGATCATGAATTACTTCCAGGCATTACTCAAAAGTAGATTCTTGCGATCCGGGAGATCTGCTGTGGAAGAGCGACCAGTTTCAACGGCAGCAAGTGAGATAGGTTTTTTAAGACGTCGCAATAATGCATTGGGTTTGAGGTATTCTTCTTCTAATCTTGTAACATCTTTCCCTAAGTTTAAGTACTGTTTCCTTTTATGTTAATAGCTTTTGTGGTACACCATAGATCATCATTGATCCTTCCTGGCCTTAATAACTTCGTGTTTCTTGGTTAGCATTGATATTTATCCTTTTGGATCTGTTTTAAATTCTTGATTGAGCTAAAGGCCGGCAATCACCTTATGCAGCTTAGAAGAATTTTCCTTATTTCTGGTTTTATCGTGCGTTACTGCAATTTACCATAATCTCAATCCAGAAATGCCCGTTCCATGTAAACATTTGATATCTACTTTGCTTGGCAGTCCAAATTGAAGTCTATCAAAAAACTCTGCCACATTAGATCTCAACTAATTCATACCTTTTCATACCTTGAAATTTACCATACATTGCTCCTTTTTTGTTTTGCATAGTATGGTAAGAATTTGTTCAATGGTTTAATGAAGACAACCTTTTTCTGTACAGGGGAGGATTTGGCACGAGATTGGAGCATACTGGTAATGGGGAAGGAAGTAGCAATCCTAATCATCAGTCTGATAGTAATTCTAATGGTTCTAGGAACGAGCTATCTCACACAAGTGCTTCACATGATGCGGAGAATGTAACCAGTGAACACTTACAACCGCAGAGTGCATCAGTTGATGTCCGTCAGTTGCCAGAGTTGACTGCTGACTTGGAAAGTAGCACAGTCAGGGAAAATGTAACCCATGAACCCTCACTAACCAGGAGTATTGAGCTTAATGGGAACCTGGAAAACAGCGCACCTAGGGAATCCGTAGCCCCTGAACACGTGCAACTACGGAGTACAGAAGGTGATGTTCACCGGTCCCTGGAGCTGACTGGTGAATTGGAAAACAGATCAGACATTGAACAGGTAACCTGGCAAGAGCCTACTGATAACGAAAGGGATCAGGACAATCAAGTTAACGCGCTTGAGAGTAGAGAGTCGCAGCAGTCTACTGAAGTTGAGAGTAATGTGGACTGGCAAGAAAATAACGAAGAAGAAATGGATGGAAACTGGCTAGATGAAGGAAGAAGGCCCAGAACAAACTGGCCGCAGGAAACACCTGGAAATGAAGTGGAGGAAGAAAGTCGGTTTCAAGTAGAAAATGAGGACTGGAATGAAGATGAATCCCAAGATGGTCTAATTCATTGGCCTGATAGTCCTTATGGTGAAAGCATTCAGCTTGCTCTACCTAGAAGGATGACTAGTTTTGATGTACCCGAGGATGATAACGTGTACAGCGTGGAACTCAGAGACCTTCATAGCAGGTAGTGCTTGCCCAGCAGTAATTTTGTTTAATAACTTTGGCAGTGTGAACTAAAAATTTTATTCTCTTTGCAGGAGAAGTGTCTCTAACCTTCTTGACAGTGGATTCCGTGAGAGTCTAAGCCAACTGATACAGTCATTTGTGGAAAGACAAGGTCGTCCTCCCGCTAACTGGGGTTTTAATAGAGCCATGTCCATGCCCATGCCTACTTCGCAGGACCAAGATCAAGAGGACACGGCAGATGGTCAGAATGAGGGTCAGTTAGACACCAGACCTCCTCCTTTTTCACTGCCTTCTCCACCAGCACCCCCACCACAGCCGTTGTGGCACCATGAACTGCATCATACCAATTGGCCTCGGCATAGCATGCATCGTACAGAATATGTGAGTTGTTTTTCTCTTTTCAAGTGCATCTGTAACCATTACAGTTTGCTGCCTTAAATTCCTTGTTCCTGTTGTTTTTTAGTTTGCGACCTAGTTATGCGTTTTACATTTAGGGTGGCCATCTTAATAAGTAAAAACATGAGATGCCAGATTGTATTGTTTACAATACATCCTGGGTTTGCAAATTCTGTGTCTTGGTGGCAAGTAGTTATCTCTAAGTCATTGCGGATATAGTTGTCTCAAACCTCTGCAGTACTGTACTCCACAGTCAATCCCTAAAGCTATAGGACAATGACACAACACCTAATGGCCGCTAGATTCCTTGAGAGGTACAAACTGCAGGGTGATCTCTGACTAATATCCTAAACAAACGGGGTTTTAGGCGAGTTGGCCCATTCCCAATGACCAGGATATGACCTCATGGTGCTTGCACCATCTAGCATTTTTCTTCCATAAAACCTTGTGATTCAATTATATATCATGACCTTAATTGTAGGTGGCTCGCGTACCTTGTTTTATCTTCTAGAAAGTATGATTTTGGATTTCTTCTCATTACGAGTTGGAAAAAAGTGACTGTGTCCATACTATCATGTAATGAAATTGCTTCAAAAAAAAAAATGTAATGAAAATGAAATCAACTGTTTATTGTGATCTAATGTAGATAACGCCTTTGTTTTATTCATGAAACTTAAATCCATGTAATACTAATTCTGCCACTATTTTCTTATTCTTTATTTGTTACGAGTTCTAACAAAATCTGGAATGGGGGATTTGTGGCAGGAATGGGAGGTTATTAACGATTTGAGAGCTGATGTGGCTAGGCTTCAACAAGGAATGAGCCACATGCAGAGGATGTTGGAAGCCTGCATGGATATGCAATTAGAGTTGCAACGGTCGGTTAGACAGGAAGTTTCTGCCGCTTTAAATCGCTCAGTTACTGAATCAGGTCCGTTAACCATTTTGAAGCCATCATCCTTCTACTCCATGTAACATTTCTAGTGCTACGAGTAGTTCTTGAAACCATCATTCTTCTACTTTTTAAACCAGTTTGGGTCTTTTTGCATGTTGATTCTAAGATTGATTTGTTTGGAGGATCATGTCTTTTTTTGTTCCTTCCTTAGCCTAATTTGTCTCCTGTCACTGTTAGGAAAGAATAAGTTCTCGAAGGCACTTCTGTCCAAATTTTTTATGCCTCCATTAGAATGAGGATTTCCTTAAAAGTTCTCTATTGATGTTTCTAATAAATAGTACATGGACTTAACAAACTCTTTACTGTACTGGCAGGGGAGGTAAAAGATTCGGCAGAGGAGGATTCAAACTGGGTGCATGTTAGGAAAGGGATTTGTTGTGTTTGTTGTGATAGTCATATTGATTCTTTACTGTACAGGTAAGACTTTCAATATATGAATAACTTAGTCTACATAAAGAAACATAGTATAGAATCCACTTTCCATTCATTGATTAAGTTTGCTCTCCTGTTTCATTTCCTCAACACTCTGTTTTTTTTTTTTTGTGTGGTTGCAGATGTGGACACATGTGTACTTGTTCAAAGTGTGCAACCGAGTTGTTCCAAGGTGAAGGAAAGTGTCCATTATGTCGTGCACCCATTGTCGAGGTGATTCGAGCTTACTCCATACTGTAAAATAAAAAATATAAATAAAACCAAAGAAGAGAAAATTTAGATTTTGATATCGAGAGAGAAAGGTTGATCGAGTCATTTGCATCTCTCGACCTTTTCTCTCCGCCAGTTTCTGAACTATATGTCAGCTTTTCTCCCCCATCTTCCTTTTTTGATCTATATATTGTTGTCATTTTTGTTCTTTAATTTATTTTTTTACAATTACAAGAAAAAGAAATGTATAACATGATCTGATCATACAAATGACACTCAATTAACATTCATATGTTCATTCTTTCATTAGAGTTTTTCCTGATTTCTTTCATGCAAATATACTTTATACACAAGAACACATACATTCATACTAACTGCCTGGCTACTACCCAATCCAAGAAACCCTGTGTTAAAAGCTCGAGCTTCTTGTTAATGCCGGTGTTGAATCCTGGTCAGTTTGCATCTTTGGCCAACTACTATTCCTTGTCATATGTGATGAACCTTCTAATCCCCTGTCTGGCACTACACATGCATCGTCATTTCTGATCATTGATCCCTCAACTGCATCCTCCACAATCGGATGCTGCTGATGCCGGTCGTGAGATTGTTTGTCTATTATAACGATAATATCATCATGGTTCTTGTTCTTGGCTGATGAAGTGGGACTGAACAGTTTTGTAGAACGGCAAAGAGGACACGACACGTGAGAAGAGAACCACGTGTCGATACATTCTGGATGAAACACGTGTCCACAATATGGAATCATCTTGACAGTTTCTCTCTCTTCGAATTCACTCAAACAAACTACACAATCAATGGATTCTTGTGCTGCTTCTCCTTTTGCTGATGAATTTCCATGTTCATACGCAAACACCGGAAGAGATTTAACAGTTAACGAATCTAAACCTGCTTGTCGGTTACTCCTAACCGACAATGAATTCGATGAGGAAGATGTTGAAGTAGATGATCTACTATTGTTGTTGCTTCTTCGGTGTAATTGTCTTCTGCGACGAGCTGAAATCTCTAATGAGTTCTGATCATCAGAAGCGAAACGACGAAGATACATAGAGAAGAAAACCATGAAGAAAAGAGCTGTTAGAAGCACTAAAACCGTCAAAGCCATAGATGTATCAAACCCCAGCTGTGTTGGTGATGCCAACCCAGGTTTTGTTGGCGGTGTTTCTGTCGAATCATCAATTGTTGTATCATCAGATGCTTCAAGTTTTGATATTGCAGTAGTAGTTTGATTCCTGTTTGAGAGGCGGTACTCTTCATCATTCTTTATTAGCACGAACAGTTTTCTACTGTGAGTTTTCATTTGAAAGAAGATTTTGAAATGTGTATTTGCTGCTGCTGCTCTTTTCTTCTAAAGAGAGGGAGAGGTTTGGATATAGTTAGAAGGATTGGTGGGGTTGTGTATAGGATAAGAAAGTAGATTCGGATTAGGGAGAAGAAAGGTATTACATGTTGCTTTTGTTCTTGCGGCTCGGTCTTTCTCGTTCTCCTTCATTCGAATTTCGCTACCACCTCTTGTTTTCTTTTCTTTTCTTTTTTCTTCGGAGCTCAGGTAGATGCGACAGTGATATTGGGACCCACAAATGTAACTAAATTTCTGGATTATGTGTACTTGTGTAAGGAGTTACTATTTTGAGATAGATCGGACAAAATCCATAAACTGCCTGATTTGTCTTTTATCAGGTCATACAAGTTACGCATGCCTACCTGCCTCTCTAGTAAAATTGGCAAATTTACATCTAATGGGAAGATAAGAAATTGCATCTTTTCCTGCTTATCTGAATAATGATGTTATCTGCTCCGTCCATGGGGCTGATAATCTCGCAGCATTGTCTACGCGGTGCCTGCGCATAAAATACTAAGTTTCTTGTTGACAATTTTGCAATGAAATCGAAAGACAAATTTGTAGTTGTGAATAAGAGATGCTCTCACCTTGCTCCACTCGACCGGGTCCATCCTTGGCGCTGTAACACTAACACTATGTAAAGCCAAAGCCGAACGGAAGTCAGCTCGGTTACAGTTGATCCCTCCTGACTCAGGTACAAGTCTCTTATACGAAGTCAAGGTTCTGTAATTGTCTCCAACTCCATCGCAATTCTTTAACTTGTCTAGGAAATAAACAAGTGGTCGATCACAAGGTTCAGGACTCACCGGACGAGTGTTGAATGTGAAATGTTCATTTCCCTTATTCCACGTTTCAAACGTCTGAAATGCAATTCCGAGTACATTAGCTGACACTAACCACGGGTATATCTGAACAGTGTAACCCCAAGACACCGATACAGACCAATTCCGTTTCAAATCATGGCAGATACTTTGCTGTAAGATTCGTCCTGGATCCAATGTATATGCACCCACCAGCTTTTCCAATGAATCAATTTGATTAGCACTAGCTGGAAAAATTGGCATCACATCGTCGAGGTGATGCAACGAGACAATTGGTGTGATTGGATGCGCAGCTAATAAACCGTACAGATGCCCTCGAAGATCAACCTAAATATACAAAATTAGAGACCATAATCGAAACTTAAAACAAATTGACATGTGTAAAACAGGACCATAATTTTTACCTGATGGAAGCCAAGTTCTATGGTTAGAGGAACCCCAATCTCATCCAAACAAGCACCAATCTTCTCATCAGAACCATGCATATAAGAGTACCTGTAAATGCACGCATCTAGTACTTCCACTAGCTGCATCACCAAAGGATAACTAATCGCAAAACCAGCACCACCAAAGCCTAAGCCATAAGTATGCATCATATCTTGTTCAACACTCTCTGAATTCCCACCTATATAATACATTTGATTGTGGTCGTACTTTGCTAACACAGTGACTAAGTTTTCAGTGAAAAAAACAGTATCATCATCACACATGACAAACCATCTCACATTCTTTAGCTCTAATCTATAACTCTCCAACACAATTCTAGCTATTCGATTCGACGTCCTAGAACCGTACTTGAATCTGCTCGTATCCTCAGAAACCCGATATGGAGGCGAATCATTTGGCCATTCTTTGTTTGGCTTTTCATCTAACCATACGAATCCACGAGTTACGTTTGGTTTCCACCATGACTGCGTATAATGTTTTCGAGATGCCCATGTCTTTGTTGAACCTGCTATGCCAAAAAGTACATGAGAAATGTTGGTATCGTGAAGATCCCTGGCAACAACTTCCATTGCCGTCGTTTCAGGACATTCGGACTCGGAGCACTCTGGGGTAGTAAGACTACGAGTAGTAATACTTAGCAATGGATTTGTTGCCCATCTTGATAGGAAGAGTAATGATACAAATGAAATCACCAAGAATACTAAAAGAGTTATCTTCATCTTTAACTCCGTTGATTGTATCAAAGTTTCAGTTTGCTAAATGAATATGCAGAATGAATTAGGTGGTGGATGATGGTGGGATCCAACCAATATTCCACCACCCTGACAAAAAAAAAATTACACATTTTTATAAACTTGGTGGCGATGGGGAAAGGTGGTGGATTTTTTTTTTTTTTTTTTTTTAGATTTCATTGGTGGTTTAAATTACCAGATGGTGGAGGGTGGTGAAATTTGTAAAAAAAAAATGAATACTTTCCTTCTTCAGAATTCGACAGAATTAAATTAAGAACATTGACAGAGATTGTTGTTAGAGAAGAAATTTGAACTGGTGTGATTATCGATAATCGTGAGATGAATAAATTAAGGAAAGTGCGATTGGGTTATTGGGGGTGATTGGATCTAAATGAAAAAGATAATACAGTCTCGATCGTAGTTAGTGGTCGTGGAATATACGAGGAGAAGCAACAAATCTGTCTTTAACTGATCTCACTTTCCCCAAATTACAAGGATTAGAGATTCTTTTCCATGGTAAGATTACAGATTAGTGTTAGGACGAAATTCAGGTGGGTCAAATTACTACTAGTATTGATTGAGTATTACTATTTGAATAAAGTCCATATCTTCCTCAAAGCACCTTTGAAAAACTGGAAAAATATCGTTTGGTCCCTTTTTAGGTGGGCCCATGTCTGTTTGGTCCTGTAGGAAAACGCCTTTACTGTTTGATCCATAATTATTTAAAAATATTAAACTGACAAAAGTACCATTCCGTGTTAATTTTTACTTATTTTCTTGTAGCAGTTCATTCCGGAAATTCCATATAAAAACCTATACAAAATGAAGTCCATATAAAAACCTATACAAACTTAACCATTCCAAATTCATTAAAAAACCTAAAAATGAAGTCCATATAAAAAACCTATACAAACCCGGACTTCATTTAAAATGAACTCCATATAAAAACCTAAAAAAAGCAGACTTCATTCCCGAAATGAAGTCCATATTAAAACCTATACAAACCAAACTTCATTCAATGAACTCCATATAAAAACCTGAAGTCCCAAATGAAGTCCATATAAAACCTAAAAAACCAGACTTCATTCCAAATGAAGTCCATATAAAAACCTATACAAACCAGACTTCATTTCTGGAATGAACTCCATATAAAAACATCAGCAACATCATCTTCATCTTCAACAAACAACAGCAGCAGCAAAGAACTTCATCAAAATTCATCGTCGTCATTCATCTTCAATAACAACAGCATACAAAAAACGACGAAAAACTCCCAAATCTTCATCTTCTTCATCGATTTCAACAACATCATATTCATCGTCGTCTTTAACATCATCTTCATCGTCGTCTTCATCTTCTTCTTTATCAAGACAGCAACAGAAAAAACCCTAAAAACGGAGTTCATCTTCATCTTCAACACAAGCAGCAACAACAACATGAGATCGTCGTCGTCTTCATCAAGTAGATCGGGTTCGTCATCGTCTTCAACATCAAATATGATCAAATCATCAAGAAAAAAAAAAGAAAAGAGAGAGAGAAAAGTAGATCTGAAAAAGAAAAGAAGATGAGAGAGAAAATAAATATGAGAATGAGATATTTTCTAGTAATTTTGGTATATATGTGGTCACCCTAGGACCAAACCATTATTTTCTAGGACCAAACAATAATATAAGGGTATTTCTGCCACCACACAATGAAAATTACATCATCCATGACATCACCCTAGGACCAAACCATAATTTCTATGACCAAACTATAATATATTTTCCTAAATAGGACCAAACAAACACATGACTGAGTCAACTGGACTAGACTCTCTCTAATATATTATTCCTAGGACCATATGGTATTTCCTACTTGAAAAACCTGGTTTAATTGGGGGCCCCAAAAAACAATTAGGGGCCTCACACTACAGGACAAAAAAAGTCATGAAATAGCAATTGGTGGTTATCCCTTATCCTATTTTTTTGAAATGCCTAAACTACCCCTAAATTATTAGTTTAGTTAGAATAAAATCAGATTTAGGGATAATTTTTTGATAAAAGAAAATTGTGTTTTTGTGTTGTGGAGAAGGAGAAGTTGAGTTTTTGGGGAAAAGTTAGGGTTATTTGAAATGAGTGATTCTAGTGGAGGAAATGATGTTGGTGAAGCTTCAAATAACAAACATGATTGTGTTGATGGTGAGATTATCTTGCATTCCCATTTGGATTGGATGTATGATGAAGACATGTTAGTAGAGGAAGCCATGAATAATGGTGCAAATGAAGATCCCTTTGCTCTAGATGAAGGAACCAACCCTCAAAATGAGGAACCCGAAGTTCAAAACAATCAGGTAAACATCTTATACCCTTCGATTTGTATGTTTATTGTTCCAAGTGGTCGAATCATCTCCACTATAGAACAACTCAGTGTAAGGGTCGTTATTGTCGGGGTTGTATACCCAAACGACTTTATAGAGTCGTTATTTTATTAAAGCCACCAATGACGACGCAAACCTGCAACTTTTCCAGGTTATGAAAAATCGTCAGGGTGGTGTGATAAACAATGACGACTCCGGATATCTAGGTCACAAAGAGTCGTTAATTTGTTTTTTTTTATACCAGAACAACTCTAAAACCAAAAACTATCTGTAAATATAACTGTTAGGGTCGTCATTTGTGTATTCATAAACAATGACGACCCTAACCAACCATTTTAAATATACCTTAGAGTCGTAATATATGTAGTCATACTCAATGACGACCCTGACATCATCAAGAATCTTCTTAGCTTCGCGTCTGGACTCAGATATTCCATGCCTTGCTCCGTGTCTCTATCTTGTTTGGTCGCCTATGGCTCGGTCCCTAGACATCTGGTTCAGGTCTTCGACGTCTGACCTTGAGTCTTATTCCATATATCAACTGTTTTACTCTCCAACTTTCAGTTCTTGGGTAGGTGCTATATTTTGTCATCTATATATCTGCCCTAGTTTAATTAAAGTAAGTCCGTAGACTTCTTTTATTAACTCTATTTCATTTTTGTTTTAATAGCTCGTGGCTTTATTTTCTTTATCTTTTAGCTAGCGTTTTTGGTAGTTCATAGCTTTCTGTGCCGACCTTCACGAGTTGGTTTCTTAGTTGGATGGGGTACCTTGGCATCTCTTTAGATGCTACTCCCCCTTTTAGAGTCACTTTAGGTGGGTTGGAGCACCTGAGTGCTCCTTCAGGTGTGCACTCAATTCTTTAAGCTACTTATGGGAAGTACAAGTTTTTCTAGGTTGTACACCTGTCGTCTTTTCCCTTCAATAAGTAAGTATCTTTTCAAAGATATCCTTGATCAGATCTGATATTCTGCTCATCAATATTTTGTCTTGTCATATCAGACTAGGTGTCTTGCACCGCCATAAGCTTTGTTGCATTTGTGCACCATGCTTTATCCTTGAGATGTATTTTGCCCACTAATCGAGCTAATCAATCTCGTGATGCTCAATTTTTTTTTTTAAAATATTGTTTTATTCTGCTGCTAACTATTAACACAATTTTCAATTGTCGGTGTATTGTTCACCTTCTTAGAATACCAAAATTTTGGTAGACATCCGCAATGAGTTGCAGCATTGTCCGTCCAGCACGTTGTCGCTCATATCATCTAATTGCGATATGATTGCGACATATTGGCCTCTCATATCATATGGCAAGGCATTGCGATGCAAGAGATGATTGTGGCCATACTTGATGAGCCAAGTTGTATTCTATTCCTTGGATGCTCATACTTCCTATGAAGGCATTCGACGTAAGAATGCACCAAATGACGCACTGGAAAGTAAGCAATATTGGTATGCAAGTTAACGGAGCTTGCATAAGCTTAAGTCAAGTACGACATGAACTTGATTGATGCACCTTGGCGGCAAGATCAGTAGCATTCCTAAGCTAAGTAAGGAAGGTGGAATTAGGCGGGTAGTTATGACCTCTATGGATTTATACCACCTAATAAAGGCGTGCTAGGGCATAATTTTTTGTCGTCTTGTCAGGCAAAAGTCTTGTATTTTCCGAAACTTAAAGCTTTACCATTTTCTTGTGGGAATTAAGCTTTACCATTTTCTTGCACGCTAAACATGTTTCGTTCAAAGATTAAATACTGTCATTTCCTTTTGTGTGTTATCTTTAACATTTACTCATGTTTTCAACATATCATAATTCAAAGCTATGTATGGTTTAGGAAACATACTTTTATTGTATATTGTTGTTTCTGTAGAATTCTGCTAGCTTTTCAGCTTGAAATTGTATTCCATTGTCAGAACTAGCGTCATAGGCAATCCAAATCTACCAATGATATGTTCCCATATGAATTTCTTGACATCAGTTTCTGTGATTGTTACCAGCGCTTTCGCCTCAACCAATTTTGATAAATAATATGTGGAAGCCAATAGGTATTTTTTGCCTCCCGGCGCATGTATTTCAACAAGAATAGATCTAGAGATATCTTCTTTAAAACTTCTTAAGGATTTTTACGAGATACCTTAATCGAAGTTTTCTTTCTAGTTCCGATTTCGAATTACAGGTGTTGGTATACGATCGAGAACTGAAATCTATCCAAACCTAGGGTTTATGATCAAAAACTCTTGAATGGTCATATATCAGAAGAGAAGACCTTAGAATAGACAAGAGGTGAAAGACCTAGATTACAAGTTGTGTAACTATCACGAAGATTATTACTAAGTCGGCTTTGTGATCCCCAATACAAAGACTTTTATCTCACTCTTGTTCATGAAGAACAGAAGACATGGAAAACAACCTTATGAAGCTTACGAACAAGTTGGCCTTCACGAACCATTTATTTATAGTGAACAAGTTAGCTTGAAAGCTAAGCAAAGCTATTTTCCTTTTTCAAGACTCTCCTAATTTTGGGAGTCTTTCCTAAGTTACAAATTTTGCCAAAATAATTAAATAACTAATTAATTTAGCAAATATTGTATTTATGTGAATAAATCACAATTTATCTTAGAAAGGAATTAAAAGATATCACAAACACTTAATCAAATATGTTTGGAGTAATAGCTATCTTGCCTAGATAAGGAAACATCAAAAAATTGATTAAAAAGGGCTTCTAGTCACGTAATTGGCCCCAAGTCCGTGAACCATTACAAACAGTTCATGGATTGTTTCCTACTAACGAATCGCAAGAGTAACAATAACACTTATAATCTGATTGCTTTAATAAATCGATCATAACTTCATCGTTATAACTCGGAATTGAGTGATTCTTGGCTCGTTGAATTCGTAAGCTCATTCACTATAAAGGTTATTGTCACAAAAATTGTGGATCAAATAAACCTGAGTATATATACATAAATGTTCATTTACCTTCATAGGAATTGTTCCCTAGAGTGAGCATTTGTTTCGATAGATTAGAAAGGTAGAATTGGAAAAGAATCCAAATGAAATAAATTACCACATACCTTTGTTGATGAAGTCCTCGTTGATGTCTTCTTCTAGTCTTCAATCTTCATCCTTCAAGAATAGCTTTTCTTAGACATATTAAAGTGTTTGTGATATCTTTTAATTCCTCCCTAAAATAAATTATGATTTATTCACATAAATACAATATTTGCTAAATTAATTATTTATTTAATTATTTTGGCAAGAGTTGTAACTTAGGAAAGACTCCCAAAATTAGAGAGTCTTGAAAAAGGAAAATAGCTTTGCTTAGATTTCAAGCTAACTTGTTCACTATAAATAAAGGGTTCGTGAATGCCAAACTTTTTCATCCCCTTTGGAAAATTGGTGTAAGCTTCATAAGGTTGTTTTCCATGTCTTCTGTTCTTCGTGAACAAGAGTGAGATAAAATTATTTGTATTGGGGATCACAAATCCGAGTTAGTAATAATCTTCGTGATAGTTACACAACTTGTAATCTAGTTTTTTCACTTCTTGTCTATTCTAAGGTATTCTCTTCTGATATAAGACCATTCCAGAGTTGTTGATCATAAACCCCAGGTTTTGATAGAAATAAAACTTCTATTAAGGTATCTCGTAAAAATCCTTGAGAAGTTTTAAACAAGATATCTCTAGATTTATTCTAGTTGTTCTTGTTGTAGAATAATTAGGTTTCTCTTCCATTTTTGAAGAGTATAATAAACCCTAATCTACAAGTTTGTTTTGATATTACTTTTACCTAGTAATTGTTTTTCTCAAAACAAACACAAGATTTCCAAAACCTTGATTCACATCTAAACTAAAATCGAATCAGTGTTTTGTGAAAACAAAAGATCGAAAAGTATCAACGTTGTTGTTACATCTTCTAAAAAGAACTAACATTTTGCTAGAAGATTTTTGAGAGTGCTCTGAAGAGAACCTTGTTCTGCCAGAAGATTTTCGAGAATAACTTCTAAAGAGAATTTGTGTTCTGGTAGAAGTTTTACGAGAAGAATTCCTAAAGAGAATCGGTGTTCTGCTAGGAGTTCTACAAGTGCTTGAATACAGATGAAGCAGGTATTACATCTAGTCCGAATAGGTAGTAGTAAATTGGTGTAACAACTTATAATCAGTGTGTGTTTATTCTGGACTAGGTCACGAGTTTTTTTTTTGCATTTACGGTTTCCTCGTTAACAAAATTTCTGGTGTCTGTGTTATTTTTTTTTTCCGCATTATATTTGTTTATATATTGAAATATCACAAGTTGTGTGTAGTTCAAGTTATTTCTCACATCAATCAGGCTCACAGATTGTTATCTGTTCGATTGCAGATTGCATGTATTGAGAAATTGAGATATAACTCTTGGATATATTTTCCTTGATTGAGTCTGATTGTCTAGTTGATTCCTTTACAATTATATTGGAGTTAGTCCATACAAATTGCCTAACGAAATATTGGGTGAAGTTGTTAGACCCCCGCTTTTCAAAAGTAAATAACACACACAATATTTTGTACGAGGAAACTGCAAATGTAGAAAAACCCCGGGACCCATTCCAGTTTTGAATACTCTCAGAATTAAGCTGCTACACAAAGTACAATGCCAACTTCGTCAAGTTGAGACCAAATAAATTATCCCTAGTTATTTAGTTCATTCAAGTATACCAAGGTCTACGACCTACCTGGTCACGCACGTGAATCCCAACACGTAAAATCAATCTTGAGTTGCTTTACCGATGTAAAATCTTAAGCACTCAACTCCTTTTGATCGTCTTCCAAACAATAAAGGAACAAAGTTGTTTGGTATCTACTCCAATAATCTTTTAGAAAAAGATTCGTTGAGTTATGACAAAGGCTCTTCCGTTTAAACAAGTAAACTCCTTTGTCGGGTAAGATCAATCCAAATCAATAACTTAGATTTGGATTCACAACTATCAGATTCGGATATTGAAGAATACCACCAAATGATAGTTGCCGATCTAAACGACTTTATGATCAGAATAATCTAATCTAAGTCGGATCCCAGCCGATCAAGATGTATGCACAAATCACGAGATACAAAAACCAATAAGAAAAATCTTCTTGTCTTCAAATCATCATGTGCATTTTTATGTACCTGCACAACCCAAACTTGAATCCACTTATGTTCGATCACACACAGAACGAAATATGTTAACAATGGATGATCACAAGTTGTCTTTAGATCTAAAAATGCTTCTAACGATCTCGTCAATACTTTGATCTAGTTTGAGTGACCCTTATGTCAGAAGAGAAGGCTTTCAAGAATAATCAAACTAGGTGCAATCAAAGTATCAACAACCGTTAGTCAATCAAATCAATAATCAAAAACTAAAATAACAATGCAATTATCTAGTTTCTCACCAACGGTACTCGTCGAGCTTCTTGATCCCACAAAAGTCTTGAAACCAAATGGTCGTAAGAGATTTCGCCTAATTAGGTACTTTCCTCTCCTGGATAGATGGCTCCACCAGAAACAACTCAAGTGAAGTTTGCCTGGCTCTTAGATAGTTTGCTAGAAATTCAAACTAAACTATTTATAGACCAAGGTTGTTTGGACAACAAGTAAATTCCAAAACCGAAAATATTCTCAAGATATGCAATAAGTACCTAATTTCGGTTTTCCTATTTCCAACTAATATCCAACCTGTACTTCCGAAATCTCTCATTAGAAAATAGCTAATATTAGTTTAGCACATAACTAATATAACTTTCCAAGAGATATGTTTTGATTTGCTGGAAAATCAAAAGCATATAATCGAAAACTCTTAATTAAAAGATTCTCAATATTTCAGATTAGGATCACCTTGAGTATCAAGGAATATCTTTGGACCATAAAAGATAAGAATTATATATACTCATGTCCAAATTATGTCGACATATAAAATTTTCCTAATTAGCAAACCCTAATTCCAAACTCACACAAAATCGTAAAGTAATATGTGAAAATGAAGGATCGGTTTTGCTCTTGGAACCGGTTCTACCATGACTCCTAACATAGGTTAAGATTGGTTCTACCAAGTCTCCAAATATAGGTAGGGATCCGCTCTACCATGACTCCCAACAATAGATAGGATCGTTTCTACTAAGACTCCAAGTATAGGTAAGGATCGGTTCTACCATGACTGTCAACAATAGCTAGGATCGGTTCTACCATATATCCCAAAATAGGTAAGGATCGGTTCTACCAAAGTTCTCAACATAAGTGATCAAGATCGGTTCTACCGCATATCCCAAATTAGGTAAAAATCGGTTCTACCATATCTCTCAACATAAGTTAAGATCGGTTCTACCAAAGTTATTACCTAAATACGAATTGGTCATCCAATAGTGAAAAAGCGGGGGTACAACAACCACACCCAATATTTCGCTTAGCAATCTATATGGACTAACTATAATATAATTTTAAGAGAATCAACTAGACAGTCAGACTCAATCTTAATAAAAAGTATATCAAAGAGTTATATCTCAATTTCTCGATTCAATACTTACTCAAGCAAATAGAAATTTGTGAGTCTAATTGAATACAAGAGAAATTAACTTGAACGGTACCAAAGACCAATGTTCAAGTGTCAATCAATGTAAATCAACAACTAAAGGTTGAATATTCTAATTGATTGATCTTAACGCACAACCTGTGATATTTCAATTATATAACAAAATATAATGCGGAATAGAAATAATACATACACCATAATTTTGTTAACGAGGAAACCACAAATGCGGAAAAACCCTGGGACCTAGTCCAGATTGAACACACACTGTATTAAGCCGCTACACACACTAGCCTACTACAAACTAACTTCGGTCTGGACTGTAGTTGAACCCCAATCAATATCACACTGATCCAAGGTACAATTGCGCTCCTTACGTCTCTAATCCCAGCAGGATACTACGCACTTGATTCCCTTAGCTGATCTCACCTACAACTAAGAGTTGCTACGACCCA
The DNA here is from genome assembly GCA_023531295.1 of Papaver armeniacum. NCBI lineage: Eukaryota > Viridiplantae > Streptophyta > Magnoliopsida > Ranunculales > Papaveraceae > Papaver > Papaver armeniacum. The sequence goes on along the minus strand of JAJJWW010003982.1, from coordinate 296,049 downwards.
AAGTCGAAGACTTTAATAAAAAAATCTGTATCACACAGAAAAGTCTACGATAATAGATAAATATGTCTCCCACAGAAATACCTACAAGTTTTTTTTCCGTCTTTTGATAAATCAAGGTGAAAAGGAAACAATTGATAACCCGGACTTATATTCCCTAAGAACAGCCTAGTATTATCAATCACCTCACAATAAACTTAATCGACGCGGCAAAAGAAGATATTGTGGAATCACAAACGATGACACTAAGATGTTTGTGACTACTTTTATATCTTGCCTATCAGACATATTAATCTCAATCCAATCGTTACGATTGTACTCAACACGATAGAATCAGCAAGTTCAGATCACACAACTATGAGAAAGTAGTATCGGTCTGGCTTCACAATCCCAATGAAGTCTTCAAGTCGTTAACCTACAGGGTCTCGGTAGAAACCTAAGGTTAAAGGAGAATCGATTCTAGCTTATACAACTAGTATCACACAAGAGGTGTGGGAATTAGGTTTCCCAGTTGCTAGAGTTCTCCTTTATATAGTCTTTCAAATCAGGGTTTGCAATCAATGTTAGCTTAGTAACAAAGCATTCAATATTCACCGTTAGATGAAAACCTGATTAGATTCAAGCTAATATCTTTCAACCGTTAGATCAAAAACTTAGCTTGTTACACACAAATGAAATGCACGTTTTAGGTTTGTGTAACCGTACCCAAACATGTACATTTGTTGGTTCAACAGTAGTTAACCAAATGGTTAGCCATATGAGCACTTTCATATTAACCATATTCTTCTTCACCATAACTAGTTCAAATGACTCAAATGAACTAGTTAGAGAGTTGTTCAATTGCTTAGACCTCATAGAAGTATACAAAACACAATTGAAGCAAAAACGATTTGATTCACTCGAATCGATTAATGAACTTTATAGCCACGGTTTGTAAACTTGCATTCCTTAGTTAATATAAGTATAAGTTCACGAATAATCGTTTTTAGGTAATAATCAACCTAAGTATGCGGACTAGGTACGCAGACTTAAGTACCCGGAATAAGTTTGTAACAAGTTTACAAACTCCAGTAGATTTTCTCGGGAAGAGAACCTTCGACAGTACGCGGACTGGGTCCGCTGACTCTTGTTTCGGTTTCCTGAGCAGCAAAGTACACAGACTTCGGTTTAAGGAAAAAGGACTTATACATGTATGCGTTTCCATACAATGCTTATATCCAACAATGGTTATATAATCTAAACTCTCATTTCAATCATTGAAACATTCTTAGATGACGTTATATAGTTGTTATTCACAAACTACTTTTCGTCAAAGCCATTTTCAAGTAATTAACATGACTTTCGTCACTAGGTAAAGATGAACTTGGCCAAAGCGAAAGCTTACCAACACATATTTTGATAAATAGATAAGCGAGATAAACTCGGCTCGAAATAACAAATGTGTATAATCAAAGTCTATATAGCAAAACGACTTTTGTCTCAAGATAGGAGATAGAGTAGATATACTTTTGAGTGATAGATAAGTTCAAGTCTCCACCTACCTTTTAGTCGATGAAGTTCCACCAGTTCCTTGAGTAGTTCTTCGTCTTGTATGATGATCACCATGGAGTTCTTGAGCTCAACTACACTTTCTATCCTAGTCCGAGACTTAGCTATAGTAGACTAGAAATCAAGACTTATAGTTTTGATCACTAACATTGACAAACATGCTTGAGATATAAAGGAATGCGAGTTAGACCGAGCAGTGCTCTAACAAATAGTTCAATGAAAACCGGACCAAAATGCATATTGATTTCCTTTAAATTACGAAACAAGCTTCGTATATGTACTTCCTTCAAACATATGTAATCAAACATAGTTTCCTAGGATGAAATCACACCTATATCCAATACACAATCAAGTAACGAGTTACATAGATTATGTCGATGTCATATTTACGAAGTTCAAAAGATAAACCTTATACTTCGTAATCAAATATTCATCCTTGACACTTTGATCATTCTAGAATGATCAAGTCTAAAACTAGAGTATTAAATATAACCTTGCATGTTATGTTTTCAATCTTAAGCGACTTGAAAGCAACGATATGAACTAAACAAGTCAAGTCAGTATCACAATACCTCAAGTGTATGGATGATGTCTTCGTTGTAGTCGATACGTCTTCACGTCTTCAGGTATTCAAAGTAATACTTGTATGTCTCAGCATTCTTAGACTTTCTAGTCTAACCTAAACGAAGTTGGTCTATAGTACATTTAATCAAAGCAACTCTAATTGAGTTCTGATACTACAATATGACAACCAAACTTGACATACCAACGCTTGGTGGGTTCAACCGAGCAATTCTCTAACACTTTTAGATAATTTTATCATATGTTTTTAAAGTAAGTTGTGGGTTTGAAATTACTGTAATAAATAAATCCATAATGTCCAATTCCCACTTCATAAATGGCAAAGAAGTTAAAACACTGTGCAGTTTTTCTGTTGGTGCATATATTTTATTATCATATCTGCATATTTTAGGCTTTCATAGTGTTAATCATCATTGTTTCATAATCATGTTCTATTTCAGAACATTGATTTCTGTTGGCGCTAAAGGGGCCATTTTTCTCTGATTTTTTTTTTACTTGAACATTCAAATTGTATTTTCCTGCAATTATTCTACATCTTTTAATGCTTGCAGGAATGATATTAGAATATGATAATTTTCAGTGTAATTCATACCTTTGACATTTATCGCACTTGTTTTTGATCTCCGATCAGTTGCTTCTTTCATGTGTGGCCAGAAATAGCCTTGGGATCTTGCTTGCTCAGCTTAGGACCTTTTCCCAACATGGTTACCGCAGTCTCCTGAGCGTATTTCAGCTAGGGTTAATTTTTTCACCCTGCTTTTTTGTGATACATTTGAGCAGCGGTCACAAGTATGTCTTTCTGTATATGTCGTTGTCTAGGAGTTAGTACCCGTCTTCCTTGGTTTTGATCTTTCTTACCTCTAGTGGGTTATTTGGTCATGATTTTGACTCGAGGTAGATACCTTGCATCCAGGTTCCCCGTACTTCATCTATGGTCACATTCGAGCTCTGTGCCATCTTACCATCTGTGTCTGGCTCATGAATAGCCGACCTTTCAAAAATTCCAATCTTGATCGTTCTTTGGTAGGCTCCAGGTATGACTGACCCCAGGAGATCTAGTACATCCGCATATCTCATTTTATTCCTTGGTAGCTTTCTAACACTCACTTTCTCAAAGATGGATATTAGGGTGTTGGCTTACCTTTTTTTATTTAGCCCATTAAATCATTTTTGTTTCAAATTGACCTTCCACCTGTTTTGTTGTCAGCTGAGAGTCACTAAATAATATGAACTCTTTAAGATGTAGACTCTTTGCAGCTAGTAGTCCCTGTAGCAGTGCTTCATATTCTGATTGATTATTTGTTGGGCTAAAGGCCAATGCATAGGAGAATTCGATGAAGCTATTTTCTGGTGTCACTACGACTACTTCAGCTCCATTTCCTTTTCAGTTTGATGCACCATCAAAATTTTTTTTCCACACTCCAGGTGTGTCTATTGATGAGTCAACAAAGATTAGCTAGTTTAATCATAAAATCACTATGCGACTTGCTTTAAAGAGTTTTAGAATAATTACAAAAATACAAAAATGCTTGAGAGCTAAATGATCAGCCGCTCAAGACATTTTTTTCTTCAAAAGCTGATCTTCAGCCTCATAGTCTTCAATGTGACACACTCCACATGAAGGAGTGTACGAAAGAATTTGGGTGAAAACTACCTCTCCACTATCCGTATTGACACCTAATTCGGTATTTTTTGATCAAACTATTTGAAATTAAATGAGTGCCATAACCTTTGCGTTACGAAATGAAAAATCTACTTTTAGAAAAAGAAATGAAAATTATAATATTAGCGAGTAAAATTGCCAATGCTAGTACATTGAGGGCAAAACCATGAGAGGATGAAATCTAACTTCCGAACCCATTGAATATGGTTGTGAAATACAAGATTGTGATCCATCAACCACAATATAGATTTAAACTGCCAAAATGTTTTTGGAATATAAGACATACTTCAAGTCATCAAAAAAATAACTAGGTTACAAAATATGAGTTAAGATATAGATTTTTAGGTTACAAAATAGTTTTTACACTACGATGATCTTTCATCATTTAGAGCAGAATGATTGTTAAAAATACTCATTCACTGCCAAATCGAATGAGGGACTAGCTTGAAGAGTGGAATTCTGCCATGGGAGAGCAAGACCAGGGACTCAGTAACTGATTTCTCTCCAAGCGACTGAACATGTGCCTCCGAGGTATATATGTATTTTATGAATAAAATCCCCATGAGACTCGTCAAAGAGTTTAAACCAAAATAAAAATAAAAACTAAAAAGCATGTTTGAGAAGTTGAACATCAGTCGCCCAAGATTTTTTTTTCCAAGTGGCTCAAGATCAGCCAGTTAGTCTCAATTGTTGAACACTTGTTCAATTGAAAGAGCGTGCGAAAGAGTTTGGCTTAATAGGTGAGTGTTCAAATCACATAAAAGACATTCATTTAGTGGTAGACAGAACGAAAAACCATGAGGAGACACCATTTCGATTTTAAAACTAAAAGGTGGGTGCTAAAATTAGAAAACATGAATGATCATTGATCCATAATTTAACCAACTTCAACCCTAATTTGTACAATTTTTCATTAGAAACATAAACTAAGGTTTACTTCGCCAATGTATCTTCTATGTGTCTATGTGACTCCTCCCTCCACTATCAAAACACAAAATCATGTGTCTCTATCTTTCTCCTTGTAATGTAAACAGCTCACTCCTCTCACCTACTATGAATTGATATATTATTTAACTCGAAACCACGTCCAAAAGAGTCTTTATGGAAAAAATTCTTCGGGTTAATTAACTATCCTTCTGTACGGTGGATTTCCTATCTTCGTCCGCATAGAAGAAGCTGAAGGCTTGAAAGCTGAAGGCTTGAAAACCAAAAACTCTAAGCAAACCATCAAGAGAACACTATCAAAACCGCATAGAGGCAGATACTTTTTTGGGCTTTTTTATGAAGTATCCCTACACTTCACTTTGCACTAAAAAAGTACCCCCGTTTTTTAGAAATTTGTTAAAGTACTCCGTTTTATTCAAAAGGCAAATTCCATCCAGTTAAGTACTAGGTGACAGTTATCTTTCCAATTAAAAGTCCTATTTACCCCTGAACTACATCTCCTTGGAGGGGAGGGTAAATGATCCGACGATCCTGAAAACGGTGTAACGATCCTGAACCGGGCTCGACGAACCTGAGAGCGTTGTCACGATCCTGAACCGGGCTCGACGAACCAAAAAAAATGTCGTAGAAGGTCGATTTTCTTCCAACCAAAAACCCCAAAACACTTGAAATGATGAACCCTTTTTGGGGAATGATAACGAACCTGAAAGCGGTGTAATGATCCTGAATCGGACTCGACGAACATGAAAAATGATATATAAAATCAATGTGGGAATAAGTAAAGGGCAAATACGTAAAGTAAATTAATCTTAACTAACACTAGATGGAAAAACTAACGTGAGGATACTTTAACAAATTGTTAAAAAACAGGGACAATTTTTTTAGTGTGTATTTTTATATGAGGGTACTTTTTCAAAATTCCCTACTTTTTTTTGTTGAGTCCTATATGGTGTTCAGCTGGAACCGTGCAATGGAGCCGTTAGTGAGTGGGTCCAGGGACCCATCACCAATAATGAATCTCAAACAGTCCGGAGTAGATGACCTTAACACTTTAATGTTAACATGTTTTTTTCTAGTCGACGGCTCACAGTTGTAAAAATTGCCAAAGTTTAAATATAACTCAATACTCTCTCAGTTTTTTTTTTTTTTTTGATAAAAGATCAACTCTTCATTAATAATTCAATGTTAAGTTTACAAAGAGTTTCAAGACATCAAGATAAAGTAATAGAGAAACACCATACAATACTAGTACATAACCAAGTATTCTAGCAAGAAAAGAGAAAGAACACCGGAAAAAGACTAGAAAAATGTATGTAAGAACCGATTGAATCGGAGGAGAAATGGTTTTCGGATCACAAGTCCACCATTTTTGTTGATTTTCTTCTTCTTGAAAAAGAGATACTCCAAAATAGGAGTGATTTGCTTTGAGTCTTGAATATACCGATGAAGATTCCTGGTCAGGAGTTCGTCAACGATGATCTTGAAACCTATGAACATTAACAAAGAACGACTATGAAAGTCGATAGAAGATGCTATAAAAGCATAGAAAGAACCACCATGAAGATGGAGACAACTTGTCACGGCAAAGGGGGAATAGATCCCAAAACTAAACCTAAAAAACATTAAAAACCTAGCTAATCTATGAAATAACTTGCTAAAACTAAAAAGAAAAATGGAGTCTTGCTCAGATCCACTCCAAAAGGAGTAGATCTGAGCAGTTAGAGGTTGCTGGAGTTTGGGTTTTGGTCGCCGGAAATCGCCTTGGAGAGAGGAGAAGAAGAAGAGAGAGAGAGTTCTTTTTTCTCTCTCAGTTTCTTGTGTAAAGCGTTCCTTCTTTCCGTATATTCTTTTTTTTAGGCCAAAATAAAAAAATAATAATAGCAACACTTTTCCAGAAACATATATATTTTTTTTTATAAACCAACTATATTAGGTGCCCTTTCCGTTTCTTTTCTAAAAGCGTTCTTATCGCATTTTTTTTCTTCATTTTAGCTTAATAAAAAAATAATAGTAACACTTTTTCAGAAATAAATATTTTTTTATAAATCGAATATATTAGGTGCCTCACCCAATGGAAATTCTGTCTAGAACTCATCATTTTCCAAAAAAGACTCGCCCATTTTCCCCGATGGTGTATATTGTTTTGGTGTTGTTTAGGAGGACGGTTAGTCGAGAATGACACGTATAAAGTTGAGTCACAAACATGAAAGAGCACCGTAATTGCCAAAAATTGAACATCCAGAAAGTTGAATGGTAAATTCTTTGTGGGAAATGATAAATCTCACATGAATGCCATAATTCACACACTTAATTACAAGGCATTCTACGTGAAAGGCAGTTTTGGCACTGTCCTTTATAACATGTTTGGAATCTTTGGATGCTAAAGTAAAAGTCAGAAACAAAATATTTTGTTGTTAACAAAAAGTTATTATGAAATTGTGTACCCAAATTAATTTCTGATTTTTTTTTATTTCCGAAAAGCAATTTTTGGAATCGTATCCGGACATGCTATTAAATAACATGAAAATAGATAGTGCCATGCATTATACTAATAACCCCACAACACTCTCTAATAGAAGGTTCTAGTGTCACATTGATGATTCATCAGTGATGACAACAATGTTGAATTGAACAGTACAAACACCATAAAGTACTTGTACCTGAATTATAAGCTTATGACTCATTCTGCTTATGACCATAAAGTACTTGTACCTCAATTCAACAGTTTCTTGAATCAAGAAAGTTTTTTTCTTTCAGTTCCGAAGAAGAGAGAAAATCAAGAAAAGTAGCAAAATCTGTGTCTAAATAGCGCCTTGGATTCTTTTCATTGATGAGTTTTGGTGATGGTCTCACCATATTTATGAATGGCATACTATGCAGTGATGCTACTGACGTTCTTGACTTGTTTGAATTCACTATTGCCCTGTGCAATACACTCTTGTACCTTCCATTGCAGAATATCTCAAGATGATCACCAACATTGACAACGAAAGAATTAGGTATTGGTTCTACGGTTACCCATTGTCCACCATGTTGTATTTGTAGTCCTTCAACTTCATCTTGAAGGAGAAGAGTTAGAAACCCGTAATCTGAATGTGGTGGCATACCGAGTGTTAGCTCCGGTTGGGGACAAGATGGGTAACAATTGATAACCATAACATGGCTTCCGTTTTCAAATTCTTTTGTAACGAAATCGTTAACTATATCATCGTTGTCATTCCTTGTGGTCTTAGGAACTATTCCCAGGCTCTCTGTAATGGCTTCCATGATCTTGAGAAACAAGAACTTGTTTTCTTTGGCATACTCACGTATGGAATCCCTGTTCAAAATTAGCAAAAAGGAATTAGTTAGCATTTAGATTTTTAACGTCAATTAGTATTAAACGTGGGTCATGTAAGCCATTAACATACCTGAAATCGGAAGGAGAAATAGGCCAATGAGGAAGAGAATCTTCCATGGAATGACAAACAAGTTTTAAGAAATCTCTCCAACAAAAAATACTATCTGTACTTTGATTGAAACTAGTTCCATAACGAACCGGTGCTCGAACGTCAGTCGTCATAAACTTTGATCTCTCTTCCATAGGTTGTTGGAAAAATCGTCGACTTACATCGATCATATTTTCAATAGTATCATTAGATATGCCATGGTTTATAACCTGAAACATAAAGATAATCAAACTAATTAATACTTAACCCAAGATTAAGAACTTAATTAGTCACTAAAATTAAGTTAATAATGAATTAGAGAGAAGTTAGGTTGTACCTGAAAAAACCCATAATTCTCACAAGCTTTGGCAAGAGAGTCAAGAACTTGGAGCCGATTAGGACCTTGCAATTCAGTAAAATCAATGATAGGCAATTTAAGGTTTAAACCAGATAAATTTGATACTACTTGATCTTCTTCATTGTTTCTTTGAGCGGCAGGAAATATGTATCTGTTAGGAACATTAGCGATTCCAGTCTCACATAAATGTTTAACTCCTTTGTTACGTATGATGCTTTCTGAGGATGAACTGCTATCTTCATTTTTCATTTCCATAACTTCACGAACTGGTAAGTAGGTTTAAGTTAAGTTAGAGATCACAGAGAAATGTTATGAGCAGATGATGGAATGAAAATGGATGGAATTCAATGATGTATTTATAGGGCAATGGTTGATGACGGTAGGGCCAAGGATAACTACAAACATGTACAAAGAAAATGAACACTTAGCTAGCTTACGGTTTTATACGCATGAAAAGGAGTACTACGTATAACTAGTTCCAGTATAACGACATGGGCTGATTTTTTGCAAATTTTCCCTGTCACTTGAGTATTGTAGCAGTTGCGAGTCCCTTCCAGAAATTTCTTTTCATTTGCTAATTCAATACTTGTAGGGAAACTTCTTTTTGATTGTTACCCGTGTCTCCAAATTCTACGTATATGGTCTCCATATTTTGGAACAGATTTGCTGCTGAATTTTACATGGTTTGTGTGTCTTAGTCATATCGACTGAGTTCAACAATAATACAATGTATTGGGCATATAATCAAATGTCAACGCGTAGAAGAAATGGTCCTTAATTTCAATTAGTATACAATTATTTTTTTTCCTTGTTGCATATAGGTTTCGTCGATTGGCTGGATTAACTCCGATCACTGTATATATAATTACGTGCAACTCGAAAACGAAAAAAGTTATATTGATTACCAAGGAAAAAAAGAAGTAAGTCACAGTAAATTGGAAACTGTATATGTTTCAATGATAGATGTCCACCGAACTAGAACTTGATGCACGAGAAATTTAAATGAAAAAGGTTCTCAGTAGAACTGAAATAAGTACTAACACACAAGGGCCAAAAGAGCACACTGGAACTGAAAGGCTGATGTGATGATGCCGACGAAAACACAAAACCATAATTAATTAATTTATTTTTAGATCGACAGAATCCAATAATTCATACTCATTCTTCTCAGACTTTGTTTTGACTTGCCACGGTCTTACTTTTCTCCAAAATATCTGCACTTTATTGAACGAAGAAAATCTTTGGTTTTCCCGATTTCCATCCCTATTTTTTCTATTTCCCATCCCTTTAATAATTTCTAAAATCAATCTAATTTTCAATTTTGGTTTTTCCTATGTACCACCTATAAAAGTCAAAGTGAGTCTTATTATGACTATTACCATTTTGGAGAGAGACAATTCTCTTAGATTTTGAATGGGATTCTAATTTTATATGTTTTTTCTTGTTTTACCTTTCGTTTATCTCCAACACATTTACCTATGTACTAAATATGGGTATATATGGAAAAATTCATCTTCAAAGTCATTTAACAAACAAAAACCAAAATTCATAAAGGAGTTTTTATTTGTCTTTTTCTTCGTTAATCCCTCTTTCTCATTAAACAAAACCCAAAATTAAATCCCTCTTTCTCATTAAACGAAACCCAAAATTATAGTGCACCTATTTTTTTTATCTTTTAGAAGAACTAATCAGTGATTAACCGGAAGATTCTATCATTGAAAATCAAGTAGAAACCAAACGAATTAGGTTAATTCTATTGAAAACCTATTACATAAACAAAGTTTAGATGCTAATAATTATCTTAATCAGTTACCGGTAGTCAATCATTTTTAATCTTGGAATAGTTGGGGAGCTGGACTTATTTTACCTAGAAACACATCGATCAAAGATGTTACTTGAGTCTTAGATTTTGCATCAAGTGGTATCTCTTTTAAAAAATATGTTGGATGAGTTTTGAGGGCTATCTTAAAAATATGATCATCCAATTACAGTCGTGGCACCAATTGCACTTGAACTACCCGTCCTGTATCTACCAAAACAGGCTAATTAAATCACATAGACATAGTTAATAGTACCACCATATGCAGTAGGTTCTATTTAGATGGACATGCTTTGTAAGATTCCTAATTAGCAAATTAGTCTATCAAGTAATCCTTTAAACAGTAATTGAAGGTGGTGATGAATTAGGAGATGGAGTTGGAGAGGCAGTGGTCGGGAGATGGAGATGCTCGGTTTTTTTTTTTTTTTTTTAAGTTATAAGGTGGTTTTATTGTTGGGTGTAAATAAAAAGTCAATAGATGGTATTTAGGATATATGAAATTTAATATAGGTAGTACGTAGGATAACCGAGGATGAGAATTAAGGAAGATAGGAAATAGGAAAAATGGGGATAGGAAATAGGGAAAACCAAATCTTTCTCTTTAAGTTCACAATTAGAGATACTAAAATATCGTTACCACGGTAGGGATGGCCGACCGAAGAAAGAAGAAAAACGATACCGCTGTAATGAAATTGTAAAAGAAGAACCGTTTTTTGGGGACTACTCAAAAAAATTGGGGGGACTACTCTCAAGTTTTTGGGGTGGTTATTGGTATTAATTTCCAATCACCCCTTATCTGAATTTTTTTTAAATACCTACTTTACCCTTAATGATAAACTTAGTTAGTGTGATGATTTATTAGTGTTAATGTTATGATTAGTTAGTGATTAGTGAGTTATATTAGTGGGATTGTTTTGTTATAACATTATTATTGAGAGATAAGAAGAAGAAGATGGGTGATATGAAGAAGAAGATGGGTGTACCCAAAAAATCTTTTTTTGAGTTTAGTAATTATGATTTGAGTGATTCATGTGATGATACCTCATCCCCAGAATCAGAACCCCCTTCACCTCATAGTGTATTTGTCAATACTTCTAATGATCCGGAAATGAGTTATTTGTTAGATGATGAAAGTTTTTTGCCCCAAACTCAAGCTAACCAAACAAATGATGGGTTTTATCAGCCACAACATGAAGATAAAGCTATCGGTACTCAGGTATGCCTCATATTTAGTTAATGTAGCTTGGATTGTGCAAAAATTTGGCCAAACTCAAAATTTCTGGAAAAAATTCGGTTAGGTCAACCTAGATCGGTTACCAGATTTAGCTTGCGAGGTAACCGAACCGTTCTTAATGTGTAGTTCGGTTACTAAATTTAGCAGACGCAGGTAACCGAACTACATGTTAATGGTGGTTTTTTAGAGTTCGGTTATGTTTTTCCAGAACATGTAACCGAACTATTTTTATAGAGTTTACAGTGCATTGTTCGGTTGAGTCGATATCAGCACTTTTGTTACTGAACTATATATTCGGTAATGTCGCGGAAAATATAAATACAACGTTTCTAACCGAACCTTCGAGTTCGGTTTAGTCGATTTTTTCTGTTTCATTGCCGAACTTATACATAGAAAATCTAAAGATCGAGTTCGGTAAGGCCCCAATTTATTTCTGGAAACTACATAACTGAATTGTGTGTTCGGTAGGGTCTATAAAAAATTTACATTACCGAACTTGTAATAATTTTTTTTATGGTATTGACATTGTGCTACTACTTGTAGGTTCCATGTGATCCAATAGAACCAATGGAAAACCAACCTTTCCCAGTTGGTATTTTGTACGATGACACATCCCATCACTGCATGAATGACTTGGTATTCAAAAATCCGGAAGATGCAAAGAGTTGGGCTAGACAACATGCAAAAAAAGACATGTGCATATTAGTATTGAAGGAGAGAAAGCAAAACTCGCTTTGAAATGGTTTGTGAGAGAAGCGGTGATCCCTATAAAAGCCACAAGAGGAAGGGTTATGTTTATAAAAGAAAGACAAATAGGAAGAACAAAACTTTCTCAAAGAAGATTCATTGCCCATTCAAGCTTGCATTTAATTTGAACGAAGATTTGGGTGGATGGGTTCTCTATAGGGTTATGCAAGGTTGTCATAATCATCCTCGTCCGGAGCATCTTGAAGGACATTTCATGGCGGCAAAGCTAACTCCTAAAGAGATGGACAAGGTAGCTAAAATGAGGACAATGGGTATTTCACCGGTTCAAATGCTCCAAATATACTAAAGGAGGATAACAAGGATAACCACTCATCTTTGTCCACAATTTACAATGCAATTGAGACAATTAGAAGGAATGAATGGAGACATAGACAAGTAATGCAACAATTGTTTTTTTTGGCCCAAGAGAAAAACTACGCGGTTCAAAAGGATGTGGATTCAGAAGGAGAGATAACACAACTTTTTATTGCGCATCCGACGAGTGTTCAATTGGCTCAATGCTTTCATGAAGTTCTAATAATGGATTGCACTTATAAGACGAACAAGTACGAGATGCCATTGTTGGGCGTACTTCGACGAAGTCACCGTTTACCGTGGCGTTTTGTTTCTTAAGGGATGAGCAAGAACCTAGTTACATTTGGGAACTAAACCAAGTTAAGGCAATCTTCCGAGGTGATGATATTCCCGGGGTTATAATGACGGATAATGATGTCGCATTGATGAATGCAATAGAGGAAGTGTTCCCACAAGCACATAATATGCTTTGTACGTTCCATATATGGTGTAATTTGATAAATAGGTGCAAGCCAATAATTTTTCCACCCAAGAAAAAGGGATATGAAGAGATTAAGATGCTACCGGAACATGAACGAGCGGATGCAAAAGAGGAAGTTGAAAAACAATACGAAGCAAATTACGCTAAATGGGTTGCTTTCAACGGTGAATGGGAATAATTGTGTTGGTCTCTTACCGAGGAAGAGTATCATCTAAATCTTGCGGAGTTCATCGCCCATTGGGATACTCCCGATTACCCCGGTGTTGTGTCGTATGTTCTTCGCCAATGGTTGGAACCATACAAAGAGAGGTTTGTTAATGCTTATAATAACCAATATAAACACTTGGGAAATCAAGCGACAAGTTTAGTAGAGTCGGCTCACCATCGGTTGAAGAAGAATATCTTTGGATGTGTTGATAATTTCGTAACTGTGTGGAATGCTATGGAAAATTACTTCAAGCGCGACATTGATAGAATTAAAGAGAAGTTCCAAAAAAGCCGGATATTCAAAATGAACGGAAAATATGCCGAAAACCCATTGTTCAAGGGAATCCATTACAATGTATCTCGGCAATGTATGAAGTTGTTGATTATAGAAGTCGAGTTGATTGAGAAGTGGGAAACCAAGCCGAATGAGGTGTGTGTATGTAACATGAAGAAGTCTAAGGGACTACCTTGTCACCATATGATAATTAACTATGAGCATGGCGTAATCCCTTTAGCGAAATTGATCCATTTTGGAAGCATCTAAGTTTCATCCCTCCTCCAAAGGGAGAAGAAGCCGGGGAAGAGTTTGGTGACAACGAAATGGGTAGAACCGTACTAGAGATGTATCGTGGCATGAACAAGCTCCAAAAACAAATATTTTGGGATGACATGAGGAAAATCATATATCCACAAACTTCAGAGAATGTTTATGAACCGTCAAAAGGCGAACGCAAAGGTAGACCAAGCAAAAAAGAAACAAAAAAGAAACTAAGAGAATATGAAAAGGTGTTACGTAAGAATAAAAGTGAGCAAACCGCAAATACTAGATATCCTTATGGCCATGAGTATACCCAGGCAATGTACTTGGAGAAGACCAAGAAATGGGGTAGGAGTATTGAGGAGAAAGGAGAAACAGAAAAAAGGTCCGATGTATCCATCACAACCAAGCCAAACATCTTCCGTCGAAGTGAAGCTTAAGTCTCCAATGTGCCCCATCAAACCATCTTCCCTAGACGTGAAGCTTGAGGCTCCAAATAAAGACTATTTGAATGAGCTACCGCTATACATTAGAGAATACGTTATTTCCACCAACGACGTTCCTACGGATGGTAATTGTGGTTTTCATGTTGTGAATCAACAACTTGGGCCTTTCATCGAAGGTGCGAAGCGAAATAATGGGTGTGCAATCACTCATATAAGGAAAAGGTTGTTGTCCAAACTAAAGGAGAATCCGGCCTTTTACAAGACAATGTTGTGCGATGGGGAAGGTAGTCTCAATGAGCAATTTGTTAGGTATCAACGTCGTCTTCATGGGGGCCATACGATGACATCGGATTATTGGATGGGCATGCCTATATGTGGACACTTAATCGCCGAGGCATTCAATTGTGTGGTTCATTATTTCACAAAATATGTTAGTTTCACCTTCACCCCGAAAACAACCGTATGTGTCGAGCAACTCAAACGAAGGAGATGTGTGATGGCATTGATTAACAACAACCACTTTATAGGCCTCCTGTTAAAACCCGATTGTCCATTACCTCCAATATGTGGAACCTCTTATTGGCCTGCATTTAACCCGGAGAGAATGTTAGGTTGGTGTATCATGTATGAGCCTAACATGGAGATGTGGAATGCTTTGAAGAACTCGAAAGAAATTGTAAATGAAGGTCAAATTTCACTTGAGGATGATTAAATGACACATGTAATGTAACTAATTAAGTATGCTTATCAATGGAATACTGTGTTTTTTATCTCTCCCTAGAGTGATATTAATTATTGAGTAAATGTTAGTATTTTTATCGAAATTTTTTAATATCCAAATCTTAAATAATATCACCATATTTATGGAAAAAACTTACTAATTCTTTGTTAATTGAATTATTTTTATCGAGAATAGTTATTGCACTAATAATTTAGTTTTGGTAAACATTAAATAGGCTAGTCAAGGGCTAGTCATGACAATTATAGGATTCCTTAATATCTTGACTTAGTCAAATATTCCGGAGGGAGTAAGTAAATGTTAGTATTTTATCGATTTGCACAACGTGTTTTTTTATCGGTTAAGTTGATGAATAATACCACAACGTGTTTAGTTACCGATGAATAATACCAAAGTTACCGTAGTTCAAAAGTCTAAAATATTAACTGCTGAATTTGACATTGAAGTTCGGTAAGGAAAATAAATTATAGGACAATGCCGAACTGTACGAGACAGAAGTTCGGTTAGGAAATAACATTACAAGACCATACCGAACTAATACATGACTTTCGAAAATAAAATTACATAAATTCTAATATCCGAAACGCGTTATGAAAAAGTCTTTAAGGAGGCGGAAATGATATTCATATTTGAAATCCTTTCTCTTCCATCTTCGCCATTCGTTTTTTGATGTTAAAATGATTTCTTCGAATCCTTCACCCCTAAGTCGATACCGCCTTACAATACAAAATAAAGCCATAAATTCCACAACCCTATCTCTAATCTTTTCAAATCGAATGAACAAAGATATATGATCACGGTTACATGGGTTTGTTGTGTCAGAGCATAATTTCTCATGAATTTTCCCCCACTAACTTTGACTCATAATACCATTCATTCTTCGTTCTTCACCCCTCTTTGGATAGTATAATATGTAGTTTCTGCAAAGAGAAAGATCTTCATTTAGAGTAAATTTAGGACTAGTAGCTGCCATTTTTTGAATTTTTTTTTACAAAAATGTTAACTATGAGACACATATATATACCACTTAGGTGTATAACGGCTACAAATTTAGCCGTTATTTGTTATTACATTCTAATTTCAAAATTATGTACTATATTTGTGTCAGATAAAGTAGATTGAAATTTTAAAATTACAAGTTCGGTTAGGAATTAAAAACTTACGACCAAACCGAACCTCGTGTTCGGTTACATGTCAAATACATGTCTTCACCGAACTTTCTAGTGAAGGCCCACACTCAAACTGAGCATATATACGATTCCAAAAACACTCCAAAACAAATCTAAGAGTTGGTTTATGTGATTTCTGCATCAAGAGAATTAGTTTTCCAACATGTGAAATAGGAAAAATTTGAGTCTCCAGAGAATATTTCGGTTACCTAATATATTATACTCTGATAACCGAACAATTAGTTCGGTTGGGTAATAAATACATGTCTTCACCGAACTTTTTGGTGAAGGCTCACACTCAAACTGAGCATATATACGATTCCAAAAACACTCCAAAACAAACCTAAGAGTTGGTTTATGTGATTTATGCATCAAGAAAATGAGTTTTCCGACATGTGCAATAGGAAAAATTTGAGTCTCCAGAGAAGATTTCGGTTACCTAACATATTATGTTTTGCTAACCGAACTAATATCTTATGGATGAAGGCTAACTGCTTCAGCGTACAGAGTAGTTCGGTAACCAGTGAAAATGTTGTGAGGTAACCAAACTATGACTTCGGTTACCTGGTAGAATTTTACAGGTTACCGAACAATGAATTCGGTGACCATGAATTTGTCACAGGTTACCGAACTACTAGTTCGGTTACATGTTTAAAAATCGCAGGTCACCGAAAACCATATTGTATTTCAACATTTCAGTCTTATAACTTTGAAAACAAAAACCCAATAAAAATTGAAAAAACAAACAAGGTTCTAAAACAAATATAAAACTGTTATACATACCAAACTACGAAATCCTTAAGTAATTGTTTAAACACACAAACATACCAAATTAAACCATACGAAATCCATAACTAAGATGTCTTTTGAAACTAAAAGTATACGAAATCACTAACGACCACTTTTACGACCCCTCTTACCACCTCCTTGTTTACCATGAGTTTTAGGTGGAACTTCCTCATCACTTGTGGTATCATCTCCTTGACCAGTTTCCTCCACATCGCGACTTGAACCTTCTCCTCGACCCCTTTTACCACCACCTTGTTTAGCACGAGTTTTAGGTCGAACTTCCTTATCACTTGGGGTATCATCTCCTCGACCGGTTCCCTCCACAGCGCGACTTGAACCTTCTCCTGGTTGTCGACCCCTCTTTAGTTGCTTAGACCTACTTGGCTCCACCATTCTTTTAGTTATAAGACCCTCCCACTGCTTGTAGTAGGCGGTTTGTTCCTTACTCTCCATCGGCTCTCCACTTTTGATTTTATCCATCCATTTTTTCAACAATTTCGAACCCTTCAACACCTAATTCCAATTTTAAGCACAAGTAAATATTTTTTCAATAGTTTGAAAAACCAAAAAGTATAAGACAAAGAAATTTTCTTACCACATTATCCCATAACCTTTTTGCTTCTTCTCCACAAATAGGCATCTCCTTCTGAGCTCTCTTAGCCTCCCTCTCCTTTGCCTTTGCCTTTTCCGCATCAGCCTTAGCTTGTTGTTCTTTATTTATCACAAAAGGATGACTAATTTCTTCATAATACTCCTTATAATCTTCCTCACATGCATTTACATCTTCCCCACAAGGTACACAATCACCGGTATGTAGTAGTTAGTAAGTGCATTCCAATGTGCTACAAGCAGGAGTTGGTTGATGTTTTGCCTCAAAATACTTCTCGTGTTCTTTGTTCCTTGAACCAAAGAAATTAAAATTTTCATTCTCCACGCTCGGGATCCATTTGGACGCAATAAAGTTGTTTTAGTACTCTCATTGGATTATATATTGCGTAGCCGTCAGGATACCAAATTGGTCCATAGTAAGGCGATACAATAGAGAAACCATTCAAGTCTTCTTCATCTACAGAGACATCATCGTGTACGGCGTATGGGTGAAATACCCATCGTTCACAGTAAGTGCATCAAATCTCTCCCTCAACGAAGTCAACTGCTCTTCTTTTAACTTCTTTTGTGCATCAAAAAAAAAAACCATTTTCGTGTTGTAGGTTGGTCATAGGGATAAGGGTATTTTTCCCTAGCCAATCCCAATTTAGGGAAGTGGTCGTAAATCCAAACCTATGTGAAAATATGAAAATATCCACGTACATGAAAATTGAATTGGAAGCAGAAAAATTTAGCGAATAATTTGCTAACTAACAATGTAGAAAAACTCACATGAACAAGAGTTAAGTAAGCTCCATTTTGATTACACTTAATCCTCGACCCTTTGCTCATCTTTTCCAAAACAAAAGCAAGCACACCAGTGGTCCAAGAGTAATTGTTCATCTCATCGAGATTATCCAAAAGTTGTAGATAATGTGCATCCACCCTATTTCCAGAAGTGTTTGGGAAAATGACAGTTCCTAGCATATATAACCAATAAACGGTGACATGATGCCTAAGGGTCTCCCTGTCCATCACCAACTTTCCTTTCTCAACCTTCTTTTTTGTCTCTCCAAATGCTGCCTTCAACTTTACCAACTTGAATTTCTTGACCTTCTTCTTCAATGATCCATCTGCCTCTCTTGGATTATACTCATCTCCACGTGTAGGGGACCTCACAAAGACGCCTAAACTCACATTGAGACTTTCTTGCATCCCATCCTAGACATTTTAGAGCCAAATCTTCAATAGCTTCATAACTCATTGAGGGGTTGTAGCCTTCTCGAAGACATTTACCTTCCACTGGTAAGCCTGTGATATTATGGCAATCATCTGGATTAATTCCTATCTCGCCGAATGGAAGATGCATAGTATATGTCTCGCCTCTCGAGAAATGCGGATACGGCAACAATGTAAAATTACACATGTGCTAACTCAATAGCTCTCCATAACACACACTCTTTAACCTTGGCTACAAACTCGTCACACTCCAAAGAAAGATCCCATGTGGACGCCGCCTTTTGACGTTTAATAAGACGAACAACATCGTTATGATCCTACGAAAAGAACATAACACTATTAATACTTGACGAAACACTATTAATACGAAAAGAACGTAACACTATGAACTTAAAGAATACCTTTGTCGCATAGATCTTCGCAGCCCATGAGTGTTTGTAGCCGAACAATGTTGCCCCTCCATCATTTGGAGTACCATAAGTTGGGTCCACTGGTGGCAAACACAAATCAGCATGGGGAATGTGTGAGTATCTTTTGCTAGGCGGCTTCGGCTTCTTTTTCTCTTTAGCAGGAACAGTTTCTTGCTCTTCTTCATCATCATCCTCTCCCTCTTCTCCATCCTCTTCCTCTTCTTCTTCATCA
The DNA here is from genome assembly GCA_023531295.1 of Papaver armeniacum. NCBI lineage: Eukaryota > Viridiplantae > Streptophyta > Magnoliopsida > Ranunculales > Papaveraceae > Papaver > Papaver armeniacum. Next base: position 276,575 of record JAJJWW010003982.1, on the reverse strand, counting down.
TCATCCTCTCACTCTTCTCCATCCTCTTCCTCCTCTTCATCGTCTCCATCCTCTCCCTCCTCTCCCTCCTCTTGTCCTTCTCCTTCTTTGCCGGGTTTAGTTCTTCTACATTTCCAACATGTTGTTGTTCAACCTCTTCATTTCCTTGGTCTTAATTTCCTTGCTCTTCTTCATCATCATTATCTTTTTCAATAACATTATCAATTGTATTCTCCATCACCTCTTCATTGACATCTTGGATTACATCACGAACATTCTTTTGGTTGACTTCCGGTAACGAGCCCCCTCCATGTTAGCATTTGTGGCACCACGTTTTCGGAAATCTTAATGTTTTGCTCCACGAGGGGTGGGAGTTTTCAAATCCTCATCTAGTTATAGTCTCAATCTTTTTCCTTTGTTCCTAATGAACAAAAACTAAAGTATTAGCTAAACATAAGAGAATATTGTGTTATCAAATCAAATAGAACTAAAGAATAAAGTAAACACAACACTTGAAGTTAATGATTATAGTTCGGTTAGCAAAAAAATTAGTAGGTAACCAACTACATATTTCAAGGTTCTGGTTAGCCATAAAATTATCGACAAAACCGAACTCATTCTTAACTTTTGAAAAATTTAGTTCGGTTACGAGAGGTTTTTTTGCGAGCACACCGAACTAATATTTCAAAAGTTCGGTTAGCAAGAGAAATTATCGGCAAAACCGAACTCATTCTTTCAAAGAAAAAAATGAGTTCGGTTACGAGGGATTTTTTTTGCGAACAGACCGAACTATGTAGTTCGGTCACCAGATATTAGTCTATTTTTTGCGAGCACTCCGAACTGTTCTTATTTTTAAAAGTTCAAGTTAGCAATTCTAGGTTACACAAAAAAATTCTCCTAGCCGAAATATCTATCAGAATTACCATTTTCAATGGGTTTTGATGATTTCTAATCGATTTCTTCAACAAATAAATCGAATTAAAAAGAATGGGTATGAAGGAAATTACCCACTGATTTGCATTTTACTCAATCGGACTTCTTTTTCCCGTTGGATGCTTGATTTGGTCTCTCAACTTTGCTTGAAGTTGTTTATCAATTTGAAATTTACTTGGGAGATTCTCTATGCTTGCAAGTCCAGGACTCAATCCCTGAATTCTTGGTGTCTGCTTAGAACGCATTGTTTATAAAAATTGATTAATCGTCGATGAAATTTTTCAAATCGACGATTAACGCGATGTCTCACGGAAGAAGAAGAGGAAAAGAAGAGAAGAAGAAGAAGAAAAAAAATAATCAGTTTCAAAACTGATTTTAAGTTTTTATTTAGGTTTTAATTAGTGGGTTATATTAGTGGATAGTGGGTTAGATTAGTGGGTTATTAGGATTAGTTATAACCTTAATTAGAATAAGGGCAGATTAGTCTTCCCTAATTTTTTATGACACCCCTTATAATGTAGGGTGGACATTTATATCACAAAGTAGTCCCCACCTTTTTTGAGTAGTCCCAAAAAAAAACGGTTCTAAAAGAAAACTTCCCACTGGGAGGGCCCAGCATAATATTGAGTATACATGGTGTTTTCATGGGCCAGCATAAAATTTAATTTTGGTATGTCTCTTTCAAAGAACCCTAATTTGGGGCATACAAAAAAATTTGGGGGCATACGAGATATTATGGCACCCAATGCAAAATTATAAGGGCTGCCATAATGATGCTTAAGTTACTATAATACCCCTGCCTAGTTTAAATTACATTACTACCCTTCCACTTAATTAAATTCTAATCCTAAAACTCTCCCACTAATTAACCCATCCCCTAATTAACTAATTAACCCTTCTCTCACACTCTTCTTCTCCAAAAACACAAACAAAATTAAAGAAAATTTCTTTGTTCGATTAAGTTCTCGATTAAACAAATTAATGGCACCTCGTGTTAAGCGATGCCCTGAAATATGGTGCTGAATCCTCGTGTTGCTTCGTAGCATCTCAATCTAGGGTTTTTGGAAAAGATGGTGATGAAGAGGATAGTGGATTGATTGGTGTTGGAGAGCGAGAAATAGAGCCCGATTCTTTAAAATTGCATAGAAAGGTATTTCCCACAAACCCATTGCTTGGTTTTTCGTATTTCGTTGATTTCCGACATGTAATCGATGATTCCTCTGGGTTTTGGAAGTTCCAGAGTAGTGTTCGGCTGAAATTTAGCAGCCGAACTTCTTTTTTTTTTTTACAGACGAAGAACAGTTCGGCTTATGTTTTGAAAATCGATTGCGCCCGAACCTTTGTGTTTGGCTTATAATATTTTTGTATGATAATGCGCCGAACTCGTTGGGCACATTGTTCTATCATTTTGATAAGTATCGAATGCGCCAACTTTACTCGTGTATGGCTAATAGTTTCCTATAAACTTGTCCATTTATAGGTGACTTATCACATTGTTTAGTAGAGTCATATTTATTTAGTTTGGAAAATTAATTAAGGTGTATCATTTGTTTTAGCACCCATCCGGGAAAATTCAAAGAGAAGCTTAAAAGGAGAACAATGGAAGTGACTCCTTCTAATTCAAGAACTCCCAAACCTCGAGGTGGTGGCACCAAAAAACTTGCATGCAGGGAAAAGGCGAAATGACACGGGTGGATGTTTGCCTGTAGAACAAGAGGTTGATAATGATGAAAATAAGGGTGTACTATAAGGTGATGATGAAGATGGTGGTGGAGGGGGGGGGACGGGATGATGGATATGGTGGTGATCGCGAACCTCTAACTTGATTTTTCTTCTCAAAATTGATGCATGTCGCTTTAGACCTTTGGATGTATTTTTTATGATGTGGAAGATATTATGAACGATAAAATGTGGTGTAAATAGATGATAAAGATTGAAAGATCTCTTCTTAAGGATTTTCTTATATTGAGCTCTCAAAGTTAGGCTTTAGAATACTTCCGAAACCGTTTCTCCTTGAGATATAAGTCAATTTTTGCCCCATCACAAAGTGTCGAGTTCGCCTTAATACCTTGCCAACCTTTCCTACCGAACCCGACAAATGAAATTTACCCAGGTGGTTGTCGTTCGGCTGACTCGATTAGATTACTTTTAAGCCGAACTTATCTCTCGTAAAACACTTCGAAAATCTTGCTTTGTAGGCTCCGTGTTCGGCTAACTCGTGATGATGAGTTATCACCTAACTTATCTCTGTACTCTCAAGTTTTTAGATTTTATTTTGGCCATAACTTCTTCGTCCGATGCCTAATGGCCTCATTCTTTTTGTGTTGTTTTCATCTTTTCATTATCTTGAAGATGAAGATAATATATCATTGATTTGAGTGAGTTTAATTTGGACGTTGATGTTCTCCATTAGTAGACTTCACTATCGTTTGGGGTTAGGTTCGCCCATTCGCAATACTATTTGAAAGCGATCTTTGAAGTTCGGCTCATTAGCACATCCTCGTTAAGCCGAACCATGGAATTTATTTGGTGTGAAAATAATTCTATGAAAATTCGGCTTATAAAGAATTCAATCGTACAAACCGAATCGTTTTATTTATCAAGGTTCTAAGATACAAATTATCTCGCCGAACCTAACTCGTTGCGCCGAATTACATACAAAAATCAAAACTTTTGGTGAATTCAAGCTACAAAACGGACATTAAACAACGCCTACAACCATACCTATGTATTATTAGCATTGGGTTCCTCATCCATGTACTCATCTTTCTGGATTTGGCTCCAAAAAGTCATCATCTTAAGCTTGAGAAAAAGTTTAGTTTGAGTTTGGGTAAAATCATTTTCATAATCCAACAAATAAGCCATCTCCGGATCTCCATCGTAATTGATATGTTAGCTTTACGTGATGAAGATTCACCTTCCTCAGTCGAATTTGTATCACACATCTCTCAATAATCACAAAGAAAAAAAAAAAAATTTCCTCCTCTCCTTCTTCTTTCCTCCTTCTTCTTTGTCTAAAATAAGTCACTAATTATCTTTAAAAAGATAATTATTATCCTAAATTAACACTAAACTAACTACAATCATTAACAACTAATTAATCAAATTAACACTAATTTAACACTAATCTCAGAAGGGTATTTTCGCATTTTTGAAAAGAGGAGGATAAGGGCCACCCTAAAATACTATTAGCACCCTTTTTTTTGTCTTATTCCATATGCCCCCAAATTTTTTTGTATGCCCCAAATTAGGGTTCCTTTCAAAACAATTTTTTTGGAAATATGTAATTACTCTTCCCCCTAACGTGTCCAAAATGAAAAATGTGAAAGGAGAAGCGGAATGTTTGGTAGGAGTACTGTAGAGAAGTGTGTAGTTAGAGCGACTGCAGTGGTGCGAGTATAACCAAAGACCAAAGAGGGAAAAAAAGACCAAAATTTGGGTTTAGTCTGGTGTGTGACGCTACGGGTGGAAGACTAAATTTGGTGGAGTGTGGATTATACGTTCGCCTAGTGTGGGCGTGGATTATACGTTCGCCTGGTGGTGGGGCGACCAAGACCAAAAATTTGGGAAGAGATAGAGACGTAGTGGGACGGACTAAAGATCAAATACCAGACTATACCAAATTTCCAGACTAAATTTGGTCCGCGACCAAAGACCAAACCCAAATTTTAGTCGAGCGTTGATATGTTCGCCCCACACCAGGCGTTGATATAGTATTCGCCCCACACCAGGCGGACGTAAAATCTACGCCCCACAGTAAGCGTGGTTTATACCCCGCCCCATATATATATATATATATATATATTTTAATTTATTGTGGGGCGTGGTTTATACCTCCGCCCCACGAAACTTTTTTAAACATTTTGAATGGGGCGAGGTTTATACCTCCGCCCTTTTTTTTTTTTTTTTTTTTTTTTTTTTTTCGAAATCTCCCCACACCAGGCGAACGTATAATCCACGCCCCACCACTGCGCGAACGTATACTTCACGCCCCACACCAGGCGAACGTATAATCCACGCTACACCAAATTTAGTCTTCCATCCGTAGCGTCACACACCAGACTAAACCCAAATTTTGATCTTTTTTTTCCGTCTTTGATCTTTGGTTATACTCGCACCACTGCAGTCGCTCCAAGGACCCCTGTTTAACACCTATGAAAATATTCACTGTGATGCAGCATCACATACCACTAATTCCTCTCTTCTAAACACGTGATAAAATTTTTTTTTGAATTGTTTTACCTCGTTTTTTTCTTCCTTTTTTCTGTTTTTACTCTCTGGTTCTTTTCGTCTTCTTCTAAAGCTCTGTTTCAAAGCTTTCATTAATGCGGACATAACCCATCACCCCACGGAACAACTTCAAGACCATGAATATTTCGTAGCCTCTAAATCTCTAATCCTCCCTAGGTTAAGTGCTTATGTAAGTCTTTGATTTTTTTTTCTTTACTTGGTTATCTCTCTGTTTCTCTCTATTTTTAATGGCGATGGTGGTTCTGGTAGTGACGGAGGTTGCGACGGTGATGGTGGTGGTAGGTGAAGATATCACTACAACCGCATACGTTCATCTCTTGATGCCCTAATTCGTTTTTTTTTTAATTTTTTTAATTGTTGAGTGATATGAATTTGTGATTGGGGTGCGGTAATAATAAGAATTTGAAAATCATAGCGGTGTACATCTCAATTTTGAAGAAGGTGGTGGTGCTTCAGGCGGAGGAAGTTGATGATGATTTGTGTGTAATTTGTAAATATAGACAATTTGATGTATCTACTGTATGATTTGATTATGGTTTGTATATGAATCAATTTGATTATGGTTTGTGTATGAAAATATGATTATGGTATTGTTCACGGCGGTGATAAGTTTCAGTTTCCGCCTGAAAAAAATGACAGGACATGGTGGCGTAGCGGCGGTGGTACTGGTGGTTGCAGAGGTGTTGTCGTGAAACGGAAATTCGAAATCTGTAATGGTGGTGATGGTGTTGCTGGAGGTGGAGGTGGAGGGTAGAATTCGAAACCCTTTATAGATGAACGACTCCCATCAAATCAGTGTTTCAGAGTCATCTTATCCAACGAATGACTTCAAATCTACACACGGAAATCCCTTATTAGATGAGTGGCTTTCATCAATTCCGTGTTTTTAAGTTATGTGATCCAACGGATCATATTGAAATTGCACACAGAATTTTTGCAGTCTTTTTATCAAATTGTTAGAGTCTATTTGACAAAAAAAAGTGACCATAAAAAGTGAATGAAAATTAAAAAACATAGCAAAGTCTGTGTCCAAATAACGCCTTGGATTCTCATCATTGATGAATGAAAATAAAGTGAAATGTTTGTGTATTTATAGCGGGAAAATGTTGGTGTTGGAGGGGTGGACAACGAAAACAGAAATTTCAGTTAATTTTCATGGAATATTTTTTCTCGTATGACCAGCTTACGGAAAAGTACAACGAAGACCGGTTCTTCTAGTAAGAAGAATAACGACACAGTCACAGGCTGACTTTTTGAAGTTGTCCTATCTTTTCTGTATCTGTCATTTTTATGTCCTTTTAATAGTACTAGTGGTAGTGGGCTTGTGGATGCGTAGTGTGGACTGGAGTTGTGGACGAGGTCTCCTAAATTTAGGAGGAGATTTGGCGCTGTTTTTTATCTCCTCTCTCTCTCTCGTATTCTCATTCAGTGAGTGTGTCAACTGTTTACGTACCGAGTCTTGGTCAGATTGACTGAGTTTGTATACCATGAACACCGAACCGTGTACAATATTACGATGAGTTTGTCAACGCGGTGATAAGAAATGGTCTGTAAAATATCAGGTACACCCGTTATTTTGAACCTTTTTTTTTTTTTACTCGGCAAATGTAAAATTTTATAGAAAATAGCTTATCAGAAATAAGCTTAAAAGCTACAACCCAGAGGCCAAAAGAGATTGTTTAGTACAAACACCAAACAAAGTCTCTAGGCATATGCAAATGACCCAAAGCTACATGAAACGAAGTTTCAATACAACTCCCTAAAAATAAGCCCATACGGCTCCCCAACACACGACAATGACTAAAAGTCATATCCATCCCCCAGCCCAATAAAAGGCAACCCTAATATTCCTTCAATCTCTCTCAAACCCCTATTTTCAGAAAAACCACCACCACCACTTTGAGGACTGGCCGCCACCGCCGCTACCATGTTCTCCATCACCAAAAACAATGAACTGTTTTCGCCTGATGAAAGATTCCTCTTCTTCCCTTTGCAGATGTTAACCTCCCAATTGAAAACTTCCCATCACTAGCCACCATTGACTATGTGATTGTCTTCAACTGGATCTGCAACAATAGAAAGCCATAGCAACCAGTGTTACCAATAGCATCTATACCCCCAAATAACAACCACCATCGTCAACTCAAGAGTCGACAGCACCACTAAAAATTAGAGATGAAGAAGGTCAATTAAGACTTCCAAGACCACCCCACTGCAAAGATTAGCCAAGAATCGACCGAGCTTGAAAACAACCACCGAATATCTTCACGCTACCCATACCCCATGAAATGAAACCTTAGTCCCCCACTGCAATGGCTCCGCCAATAAAACAGAAGAATTATCAACCAAGGACATCAAATCCAGCAGCTTGAAAGATATCTAATGAGTAACACCATCATCAATCGATCCAAAACGAGATAGAAAACGCAGTAGACTAGTACACCAACCACCACAACCAGAACCCCAGATCTAGCTAAAATCAAAGAGAAAACAAAGAAACTGATAGCTAAATCTACATCTACATCTAGAAAATAAGGGAAAACGAAAGCCCCTCCTCGGATTTCATCAAAAACAGATGAAATCCGAGGAGAGAGGGAGGGACGGCGCTAGGGATAGAGGGGGAAAAGAAGAGCGAGAGAGAGAGGAGAGGAGAGAGAGGAGGGAGGGACGGCGCTAGGAGCAAGCATTGTTCCCAAATTTTTTTTTTTTTTGAACCTTTCTTTCGTGTGTACTGAGCCAAACATTTTCTCGTGTACCGAGCCACAACATTTTGCGAGAAATGATGAAGTTGTCTCCCTCAGAGTTTGGTTCTTGGTAAGGGGGATGAGATGACCGAGTACCGAAGTTACTAAAATGATATAGGATGATCTGAAACTGAAATGATAACATTACATAAGGTCAACTGGTCAAGGGTCCTTTTTTTTTTTTTTTGAATAAGGTTCAAGGGTCCTTAAAGCATCATAAATACCTGTATTTTTTTTTTATAAACGAAAAGAAGAGAACTAGTTATAGCCAACCATACAAATATTTGGTGCCTCCTAGATTTGAGGACTTTGGTTTTCACTCCCAATTAAAGATAATTGCCGAAGGTCAGTGAAGTTTTTGGATTGGAAATCCTTACAATTGACCTTTTCAAAAGAACTTAAAACAGTTAAAATGTCTGTCTACTATGGAGTTTGTTTTCCGTGTTGTCATTCTTTGGCCACCTTGCGGGTGCTATTCAGGTTCCCGTTGTTGCCTAATAGATTGAAAGTTCTCGCAGCCTCACCTTGACGCCCACTGGAGTGCATCCTGAGCTTCTATGCAGTCTCCTTCTTCTTTGATTTGTGCTCTAATTCCTCTCGTGGATCTTCCGATTGTGTCTCCTGAGGGCCCTGTAATGGTAACACCAACACCTTTTAGTCCCGTAAGAGGATTAAGAATGGACATATAAGCAAATGTCAAATTCAGGCTAAGAGTGTTATCAACAACTCTAGTTGTTCTACTTTCTCTAGTGTTATTGGCCCTAGTGGAGATTTTCTCCGATAAGTTCAGATGGTTCACTATGAGAGTAGCTGTGGCTTTAGGATTTGGTTGCATTTTCTGGAAGGCCACATCACATCTGGCTTTCCAGACAAACCAACAGAGAGTAGCATCTATAGTCTCCCAAGCTCCCCAATGAGTTTGAGGGTGGTTTATGGAAAACCAAGAAGAGCACCATTCAACTAGAGAAGTAAAGTCTAGGGTTGAGGCATTCAAGTTTAGGGAGCAATGAGCCCAAACAGCTCTGGTAAAGTTGCATTGCATTAGTAAATGTTCTCCTGTCTCAATATGAGTCCTGCACATCACACAAACAGGGTTAATATAAGGAATGTAGGTGTAAATGTGCCCACTAAAAGGTAAAATGTTTTGCTGCAATTTCCAAGTGAAAAAACTGATTCTTGGGATAACATCCATATCCCAGATTTTCCCTGCTAAGATATCTTTCTGCTGGTACTTTTTCTTGTCTAAGATGTCATATAAAGATTTGCTGGTGAAGATCCCTTGGGGGTTGTCCAACCACCTTAAAGTGTCCTCGTTATCTCTGTTGGGTTTTATACTTTGAGAATTCTTGCTATAACATCCCAAAAAAGTAAAGTTGGAGAGTATGGATATTCCAACCAAGATTAGACATGAGATGAGTGACAAGAGAGATCCCATCACACGCCATCCCATTTCAAGGTAATAGGATTGCCCTCTAAGTCCTGGTATCCATCTATCTTTCCATATGTGAACATTTTTTCCATTTCCAATTTCCCAAATACTATTATCTTTAATCAACATTAGCCCATTATACACTCCTTTCCACGCCCAAGAGGATCTCGTATTACAGGTGGTGTGGAAAGGGTTTGTATTAGGATAGTATTTACCTTTCATATTCTTAGAGTACAAAGAATCTGGATGGTGAAAGAGTCTCCACCCGTTTCTAGCTATAAGAGACATATTAAAATGGGCAAGGTTCTTAAGACCATTACCACCCTTGTCCTTGGATTTGCACATGCCATTCCAGTTTTTTATATAAAAACCTTTCGTCCCATCATGTTTGCCCCACCAGAAGTCTCTAATTATAGCAGTAGCTCTCTGAGTGGTCTTTTTAGGGAGGATAAAGGTAGACATATTATAAACAGGTATAGTCTCTAAGACAGCCTTTGCCATAATACCTCTACCCGGTGGAGATAGAGTTTGGCCATTCCAGCCTTTAACTCTGCCCTCCATTTTAACCAACAAATTATCAAAGCAATCAATTTTAGACTTATTAGTAAATAGGGGACCGCCTAAGTATTTATCATCAAGTCTAATTTTCTTAACATGTAAGATGTTGATTATTTCTCTACCAAAGTCATTACTAACATGAGGGGTGAAAAAATACCGACTTGAAGAAATTGATCATTTGCCCAGACGTCTTGCCATAATCATCAAGCACTTTCTGAAGGTTAGTACTTTGGGTAATGGAAGCCCTAGTAAAGATCAGACAATCATCTGCAAAGAGCAGGTGACTAATGGAAGGACAATTTTTATTAATTCTAAAACCAGTTATAAGTCCACTGGACTCAGCATGGGCTATAGTCCTAGAAAAGGACTCCATACACAAAATGAAGAGGTAGGGAGATAGCGGATCTCCCTGCCTTAGACCTCTAGTAGGTTTGAATCTCTTACCAGGGACACCATTAATCAAAATAGCCGCAGAACTGGTACTTATGCACTGGTAAATAAGGTTGCACCAATCATTACAGAAACCCATTTTCTTGAGTATGGCAATTAAAAAATCCCATTCGACTTTATCGAACGCTTTAGACATATCAATTTTTAAACCCATGAAGTTATCATTCTTTTTTTTTTCCTCATAGCATGAATTATCTCATGAGCAACAAGAATGTTGTCTGAGATAAGCCATTGTTTAACAAAGGCCGATTGAAAAGGGGAAATAAGCCTATCAAGGAAGGGTTTTAACCTATTAGCAATGACCTTTGAAATAATCTTATAAACAATATTGCATAAACTGATAGGTCTATAATCACCCGGACAAGATGGGTGAAGAACTTTAGGGATTAAAGAAACGAAAGTATGGTTAAGTTGAGTTAACATGTGACCACTAGCAAAAAAGGATTGAACAGTTTTTATAACATCAGAACTAACAATAGCCCAATTTTTTGGAAAAAAACAAGCGTGAAAACCATCCTGGCCAGACTAGAATTAGGTTGCATACCGAAAACAAAGATCATGTATTTCAATATCAGTAGGGAAGGTCATTAGTTGAGCATTCTCATCAGAGGTAATGGAAGATGGGACAAGATTTATGATATCATAATTCAAAACAGGAGCAGAAGTGGAAAGTAGAGATTCAAAATTAATATTCAAACAATTAGCTATTTCATCTTTCCCTTCTATCCACCTATTATTGCTATCATACAGCCGTCTATCTTACTTCTTCTTTGCCGCTTCACAAAGATTTTGGTGGAAGAACTCGGTGTTTCGTCACCTAATTGAATAAATTTTTCTGTGCCCTTTATCTTCCATAGTTCCTCTTCATAATCTTGAAGTTTACAAATTCTAGTTTTAGTGTCTTTGATTCTGGGGTCATTCAATCTGATATTGGGTATGTCTAACAGATTGGTAAGGTCATTATTAAGGGAGGCTAGGTTGGTTTGTAACCTTCCAAAGTCATTTCAATTCCATTTTCCAACATCTATCCTCACATAATTAAGTTTATTAGCTAAAACAAAAGCGTTAGAGCCCCGAACTCTGGAATCCCAAGCAGATTTTATGATTTCCCTATAGGCCAATTCATCATGGAAGAAACCAAAGTACTTGAAGGGTCTATAGCCCCTATGCACAGGGATATCACCAAAAGTAAAATAGAGAGTGATCCGAACCAATAGGAGGGAGATGCTTAAGGCAAGCGTTAGAGAAAAAGGTGAGCCAAGACCCATTGGCCAAACCCCTAAATCACTGATCATTTCACGTTGTCGTGCCTAGTCAAGTCAAATATAATTTTAGAAATTTGGTTAACACTTACTTCCTAAAATAAAAGTAGTATGCAATAAGAAAGAGTATGATTTGAAGAATTGAGTTCGTATCCAAAATGGGAAGAAATTCAGAGATGTTTGAGTTTACTTGTTATTGAAGAGCAGGAGTAGCTTAGGGTTTGTGGTGGTCTTGCTGACAAATTCAGATAGGAAAAACATCAATTTAGATGTATGTTTAGGATTTGCTTAGTAATTTGTACTGAGGATTGTCTTTGTGAAGGGGGATTCGAGTTTTGATTTTTCAAAATAAATAACCTAATTTTTTAAAGAAAGGAGAAAGTAATTTCTGGTCCCACAATATGTATTCTCAACAAGATGTCTTTGACTAGAATTGATAAATTAATCTCTTAAAAAAGTCCTAGATACCTTGAATGATCGCAAGAATATCCCTGACGACGATTTGACTGCGTTGATGGCCGTTTGACCCCGATTTCATTTTAAAGCACCGGCCATAATCGATTTACTACATTAAAAGATGCATATGTATCCTTTATGAATTGAGAATATACCTTCTATCTTTTTGAGGAAACGTTTTATTATTATCAACCTAAGTCTTTTCTCTTTCTTCTTGTGATGAGCTCCTTGAATATAGAGTAAAGTTTATTATTGCACAAGCATTTCTTTGATTCAATATATTAGGCATTCTACTAAAATGGTTTTATGATTGATTAGTTGTTTTGTCAAGTTGCATTGGTATAATTCTCTGTTATGGTTAGGAGTTTTATTATACGCAAAAGTGATATTCCTTACATAATATGATTATAGTTTGTGATAAATATATTCTTATGATCATAAAAATAGAATTGAACGTTCAGTTAGCCTGATTTCAAAACTTAGCATCTACCAATAGGAGGGATTTGTCAATGTGAGAAGATTTTGACAAAAACACAATAAGGAGAAAGTAATCTGGTTACAGAATTGAACTTTGAGATGCTTAAGGCAAGCGTTAGAGAAAAGGTGAGCCAAGACCCATTGGCCAAACCCCTATCGGATCTGTCGGGCGGTCAAATATAATTTACTCCCTAAAAGCAATATGTTCTCCGAATAAGACTAATCAAGGTAATCAAAATGTGTAAAAGCACTAAATCGATTTAACCCAAGTTATGATTCATATGTGACTAGTAGGATATATCACTACAAGCACTACCCACATTTATGCTACTTAAAATCAGGGATAAACAACGTTTCGATTGAAAACCCTAATATAGCTCTAGATATGAATGCAAATCGGATTGATTCCGGACTCAACCAAACAAACAATCAAATCATATATCAATATTAACAATGAATCATAAACAATAAACTTGAGACAAAACTAATTCATTGATTCAAAACTTATTTGTGAAATCCACTTATTATCCCATAACCAATAAATAGTATTTAGTTACTCATGGTATTTTGATTCAACATAATTATTATCATAAATAAAATGAAGAACATAAAAATAAATGAAAGCAAACCCTAGGCGTAGTTCTCTGCAAAAAGCTCCCGTAGAAGAATAATTGATTGATAAGTCCAAAAGAATAAAACTTCTTCTTTTATAGCCTTCTCACTTTCCAAAATTAGGTCTTCAAAGTCCATCACCAAAAAGTCCACCAAGCCCATGAACCAAGTGTGAGAAACCCATTTGAAAATATGTCCCAAAAATATGCTCGCCGGAAAACTGGTGCACTGGCCGGAAATTGGCCGGAATCCCACAAAAGTCAAGTCACCCGAGAACTTTGAAAAGTCAAACGGTCAACATGTCTAGATGGTCAACCTCAAAGTCAACCGACTTAGTTGACATGAGTTAGTCCAGGCCAAGCCATTTGTACCGGCTATAATTCGTGATGCGCCAAAGACTCATATCCCGCCATGATGGATGGAGATTCCTCAAAACCATAGACTTCCCATGTCCTTCACCAAGGTCAATCCGCTTGTAACACTCGAACCATACCGAACTACCACCTTCAATTCGCTTTGCAATTGTCTCAAGCCTTCGTTGCCCATCATCTCCTCATTTTGTGCTTCCACCAACAAGATCATAGCTTCCATTTCTCCTTGACTCTCGATACGACCATTCTACACCTCCGTAACCCGAACTCAGCCTTCATAAACATCATTTCACATCGCAACTCACCACAAGACTTGAGCTTCGCTGCTACAACTCATCCAAGCCATTTCGACTCCACTTTCTCGCACCGCACCCGCAACTTGATACACTCCTGTAGTTTCATATTACACAGCCACTCCATTTCTCATTAGCACACCAACTTCCTCCCCACCTCCATCATTACTCGATCTGTCTGCATTACACACAACCAACTCGATAACCGCAGATCATCTCTCTTGCCTATGACCACCAACAACTTATGATCTTCACCCTGCTCATCTCCAAATTTACACACTATCTCGGCTTCTTCTTGGCTCCGAAGAGTAATTGGTATCACTCAATCCTTGTAGCTTCATACCCCGCCATTACAAATCCCATAACTCCATCTTCACCGTTAGTAACTTGGTTCTTCTCTCTGTGCCATTTGCTTGCATCTCGTAGCTTCATACCTACAATACAAATGTATCCCCGTAATTTGCAGCCAACAACTTGAATCGGCAGCCTTCATTACTGCCATCTTCATCGCTGCCACCTTTCAAATCACACTATCCCGCACCCCAATAGCTAAATTACCAGCTCCCACCGCAACTCCACCAAGCTTCATCCGATTATCTTCTCGAGCCATACCCGCCTATGAACAGTGCAAAACCACCACCTTTGTAGCTCCATCTCCTCATTCTCATGCATTTCCTCCCGTATCGAAGCCACCTCTGCAAGAACACCTCGAATCGCTTTAACAACCGCAATCTCCATCTCAAAGCCGGCTCCGCAATGCTCATCCATCACTCGAGCCCCACTTCGCAATCTCGTACACCACCGCCAATCACATCCATTACATGTTTTATTACCAACACCACCAGCTTTATGCATACTTCCACCGAGATTCACATAATAACCACCTTCACTTAGCCACATTCCAGCTTAACCCTCTCAACCTTTTGATCTCGGGCACCAAACCAAGTCCTCCTATTCCAAGTGCACTCACAATCTCAAATTCATCTCCACACAAGCCCATGAAAAACATCCATCACCGTGGCTCCAACCGCAATCACTCGCACCACCCGAAACCATGTCCTGTTTCTAGTTCAAGCTCTATTCACCCATAAGAAACACCAGCCTCTTCTAGCAGCTCAAACTATCTCCTTGAAATCCTATCACCAATAACAATCTTCAAGCCATTTTTGCAATCTCACCCACAACTCATTCGTGCTCAACACTACTGCAATTTCATGTACTCAGCTGCACTTCGCATAACCACTTGAGCCATCATCTCAGGCCAACCATCCCCCTGAGACTGCCATTTCATCCATCTGAGCTGCAATATACCTAGCTGTCCTTCTTGACTGCAATTTCTCACTTCATACCCTGAAATCATCACAACCGCAATCGACCATTCAATCTCGTAAATGAGTGACAAAGAATGAACTTAAAATGGTAAAGAGAAGGTCATTCATGCCTTTGCTCGAATGCAATTACATGCCATTCTCTTCTTGCTGTGGCTTGTGGATTTCTACAGACTTTCCGACTACAAAACCCACTTAATCTTTCACAAAATCAGGCCGAGACACTTGATTCTTTTCCTCTTTCTCTCGTATCTCAAATCTGTTGAAAACCACCATAAAAAGTTCCATGAACTCCAGCCATTTCCCTACCAAAAACCCTCGATTCAACAACTCAATTTCCTCCCCATTTACGGTCCAAAATTCCAACAACTTCATTCAATTCTTCCATCGTTTCTCGACTTCAACTACGTTTCTTGACCCATGGTGAGAACCCATATGAACAAGGTTAACCTACGGTAAGAAATGGTACTCAAACCGGTTCCTTAACAAAATTAGTGTAGCCGCTCACCGGTAAAGCTCCTCTCTACTCATGAAATTGAATTTGTATGAAAACCCTGATTTTTCTCTTTTACAAAGAGCCTTCGCAATGGCTTCTCCTCTCGAGTTAGTGAGTGAATGATTGAAAGAAATCATTTGCTCAAATTTAGGGTTTGTGTAGGAATAGGACGTGAACTGGATACATCCACCCCCGGTGAGGTAGATAAGGGGTACCCAGGGCATGTAGAAAGGACACCAAATAATGACAAACCTCCTTTTCCTCTATTATGCTCCCGATAGCGCTAGCTTTCGTGCAATGACGATTATGCCCTCCTGCTCCAAACAAACGTGCTTTTCTTTTGATAATTCATCCACCAACAAGCAATGTCCTTTACTTCTCATATTCACTTCTTCTCTTCAATTTCTATTCATCACTAAAGTTGTCATGCTTTTCAGACAAAAATCGCATCACTAAAGCCGACAAAGTTTTCAGATAGGGATGAAGAAATGAAAACAAATATGAGAAATAATCGCCTCCAATAACATTTGCACCTTTTGCCCTGTTTCTTCTTCTTTTGCTTCAAACGACTCCAAAGTACCTAACAAACTCAAATTCACACATAAGATACATAATTTACATGGAAACTCGCAAAGAAAGCATAAATACTAGATATAAAATTAGGTGTTTATCACACCTATCAAATTCCCCCACACTTAGACTTTGCTAGTCCTCGAGCAAATCAAACAAAACAATTCTAAAACAAATACATACAACTCCGTCTCGTTGAGGCTACAGTCACTTTAAGCATAAATAACAAGCCTTTAAACCCCTAGGTGTCCCTAGTGGACGAGTTTTAGTCTCGTGAAGGTTTACAAGAGGTCTGCCTACAAAACCTATATTTCCAACTCCGTCTATTTGTGACAATTCAATGAACGAATCCAAAATGACTACAGGAGGAGGTACCTTGCACAAATTCAGTTCATATTCAAGTAAATAAAGCTTAAATTAGATAGTCGAACAAGCCACAATACTCGGAAACTAACAAACCACAATCACAATGAGAAGATAAAGAAGATGGATATAGATGTAGATGTTGGCGAATGTTCACAAGTGTTCGATGTTTCCCATATCTGTCTGAAGGTCACTACTAAGATGAACCTATGCAACCTATTGGATTGAGTTACTGGTCAATTCTAGAGTTAACACACTGGCATATACAAGGGAACCAGTGGTCAAAAAACTTATTTCTACATCAACTCGCTGGCATATACAAGGGAACCAAGAGTGACTTTATTCAACAATAATAATAATAATTTTTTTTTTTCTTTTTCTTTTTCATTTTTTTTTTTTTTTTTTTTTTTTTTAGACGGCATGATTAGATCTTTTGGATCCAAGCGCATGCTTCTTGTCAGCAAGTACATGATAGTTGCCTTGGATCCTGCATTCCACGCTTGTTTAGGCGACGGAGACAGGGACAACGTTTCACACATACTGCTATCCAAGTGTCATTTTTTATTCCGTTTGGTCTAATTGGTCGGTCTTTTTTTTTTTTTTTTCTTTCTTAGCAACTCAATCACTCTAATTCACCCTAGCAGTAATAACAACTCGATTTTTAGTGACCCACCAAAGCACTTAGAGAACAATAGATAAATATGAAAAATAAAAATAGAATGTGATATGGTGATATTCCGAGATATGGTAACAACTATCATGGTATTTATGATTTCTGAGCTATGTTCATCCCTTAAAGTTAATTGGTTCCTCAACTCCTGCAATCAAACTGGTTCCATCCACTAATGGTGTCAGCCTAAAGGCACAAGTTTCTAGATTTCGGAGTTCAAAAAGCACAATTTTTTTTTTTTTTTTTTCTATTTTTCTGATTTTTTTTTTTTTTTTTTTTTCTTTTAACTAAAAGGCATAAAATAAACTAAAACAAACTATACAAACATATAAATGCTCCCCCACACTTAAACTTTACATTGTCCTCAATGTAAAATTGAATCATCCAAAGAAGGTTCAAGGTGGGAAATTCCGCAAATGATATGCAAAAACAAGAAAATAAAGATAAAATGCTTAAAAATAAAAAGATAAAGGTAAAGATACAAAACCGGTGGGTTGCCTCCCACTTAGCGCTTGGTTTAAAGTCGTCAGCCCGACTATCTCCTTGCTTTCTATGACTCCTCCAGAGGGAGTGCATCCACATAATTAGCTCCTTCCACCACTTCTAAGTGAAATTCTCATAATATGGTTTCAAACGGTGCCCATTAACTTTAAGTTCCTTGCCCGTAGCAATGCTACGAATTTCTACCGCACCATGAGAAAACACATTAGTAACAATAAAAGGTCCGATCCATCGTGACCTTAATTTACCCTAAATAAATGCAAGCGAGTATTAAACAAAAGCACTTTCTCGCCCAACACAAAATTGTTTTCTAGAAATCATAGTATCATGAAAGGCCTTCGTTTTTTCCTTATAAATGCGAGAGCTTTCAAATGCATCATTGCGAAGCTCTTCTAGCTCTTGGAGTTGCAACTTCCTTTGCTTTCCACCCCATCCATCTCCATGTTGCATTGTTTAATCGCCCAAAACGCCTTATGCTCAATCTCCACGGGTAAGTGACAAGGTTTACCATACACAAGCCTAAAGGGAGACATCCCAATAGGTGTCTTGTATGCGGTTCTATATGCCCACAAAGCATCATTTAGCCGCATGCTCCAATCTTTCCTTGTTGGATTCACCGTCTTCTCAAGTATGGATTTCACCTCCTAAGTTAGACACCTCGCTTGTCCATTTGTTTGAGGATGATAAGGTGTTGCAACCTTGTGCGACACATTGTACTTCTTCAACAAGCTTTGTAAAAACCTTCTTATTACTTGGTCGCTGCCATGTTTCCATAAGTATGGATCATCCCATATGTATCGATTCCCTAACCTCTTAAGTTTTTCCCTCTCAGCACGAGAAAAGTTCTTCGGGATTTGTTTAGTTACCAAGTAATTCACAATATCAGCGTACCATGGTTCTCCAAAGGCAATTGAGAATAGTTGCTCATCCGGGAAACTTTAACGCAATGGGATAGCTTCCTTGTCCACAAGAAGACGGCTCAAGTGATCCGCAACGGTGTTCTCAATGCCTTTCTTGTCCTTGATTTCAATATCAAACTCTTGTAGAAGTAGAATCCATCGTATGAGCCTTGGTTTCGCTTCTTTCTTCATTAGCAAGTACCTAAGAGCCGCATGGTCGAAAAGACAATAACTTTTGTACCAATTAGATAAGAGCGAAATTTCTCCAATGCAAATACAATAGCTAAAAACTCTTTTCGGTGGTTGTGTAGTTTTGTTGGGCTTCATTTAACGTTCTAGAAGCATAGTAAATAGCATGAGGTATCTTCCCCTCACGTTGCCCAAGCACCGCACCAACCGCGTAGTCACTAGCATCACACATTAGCTCAAACGGCTTGCTCCAATCCGTGGTTTAATGATAGGGGCTGAAATCAAAGTTCTTTCAAACGATTGAATGCCGCCATACACTTCTCATCGAAGTTAAAACCACATCTTTTTGCAATAAATTGCAAAGTGGTGATGCTATCTTGGAAAAATCCTTGATAAATCTACGATAGAAACCTCATGACCAAGAAAAGAACGTATCTCCCTCACCGTAGTGGGAGGGGTTAGAGCACGAATAAGGTCTATCTTAGCTTTATCAACTTCCAAGCCCTTAGAAGATATTATATGGCCTAAAACTATGCCATGAGTTACCATGAAATGGCACTTCTCCCAATTTAGCACAAGATTTGTTTCAACACATCTTTCAAGGATTAATGACAAGTTGTTCAAACATAGGTCAAATGAATCACCAAAGACACTAAAGTCATCCATAAACACTTCAATGATGTTTTCAACATACTCGGAGAAAATACTTACCATACACCTTTGAAAGGTAGGCTGAGCATTGCACAAGCCAAAAGGCATCCTTCTATAAGCAAAAGTGCCGAAAGG
Organism: Papaver armeniacum; assembly: GCA_023531295.1. NCBI lineage: Eukaryota > Viridiplantae > Streptophyta > Magnoliopsida > Ranunculales > Papaveraceae > Papaver > Papaver armeniacum. Next base: position 256,958 of record JAJJWW010003982.1, on the reverse strand, counting down.
ACAAGTGAAAGTAGTTTTCTCTTGGTCCTCCAGTGCTATCACAATCTGATTGTACCCTGAATAACCATCAAGGAAGCAATAATAAGCATGTCCAGCTAAACGTTCAAGCATTTGATCAATAAAGGGTAAAGGAAAATGATCCTTCCTAGTAGTGGCATTCAACTTTCTATAATCAATACAAACCCTCCAACCGGTTTGCACACGAGTTGGGACAAGTTCATTTTCATCATTCTCTACCACCGTTACCCCCGATTTCTTTGGTACAACTTGTACCGGGATCACCCACTTGCTATCGGATATGGGGTAGATAACACCCACTTCCAAGAGCTTGAGTATCTCCTTTTTCACAACTTCCATCATGGGAGGGTTCAAACGACGTTGCGCGTCCCTTGTAGGCTTTGCATCGTCCTCCAAACGAATCTTATGCATACAAACGGCGGCAGGCTTATACCCTTGATATCGGCGATTGTCCATCCTATGGCCGTCTTGTGCTTCCTTAACACCCGTATAAGTTTTTTCTCCCGTAATTCACTAAGCTCGTTAGAAACAATCACGAGTAACTCTTCATTATCACCCAAGTACAAGTACTTTAAATGACTTGGAAGAGGTTTCAATTCCAACTTTGGAGATTTAACAATAGAAGGTAAAAGTTGTTCATCACTGCGTGGTAAAGAAATAAAAGAGATATTGTGAGTTTCCGGACATCCTTGTAGTGAGTTGAGATCACCAAGGGCTTCCTTAACTTCGTTACCACACTCAACACCGTCATCCATGGTTGTAGTTAAAACAGTTTCCAAAGCATCAAGACGATTCAATTCAAACACTTGTTGAGCCAATGTATCCAAAACATCAACGGAGAAACAAGAGTGGACATCACTAGGATATCTCATCGTCTCCGAAAATGTTGAAACGTATTATTTCTCCATCGAACTCCATAGTCAACGTTCCCTTGTCCACATCAATAATGGTTTTCGCCGTTTTCATGAAGGGACGCCCAAGTAGCAACTAAGAGACGAGTCCGGTGAACCTTCATCCATCTCTAACACACAAAAGTCAGCTGGGAATACAAGTTGATTAACCCGCACAAGAACATCCTCGACAATACCCATTGGGTAGACATTAGAACGATCGGCTATTTGCAACACAATTCCAGCCTTTTTTCAAAGGACCTAGATTAAGTGAATTGTACATAGATGCAGGCATAACATTAACGGATGCACCTAAATCCAACATTGCTTTATTAAAAGTGGTGTTACCAATTGTGACAGAATGTCAAAGCTACCCTGTCTTTGCATTTCTGGGGAGTTTGTGTTGTAAGATTGCCGAAGCATTCTCCCCACACTCAACACTTCATTACCTTTGAGCCTTTGCTTATTGGTACACAAGTCCTTCAACACTTTTGCATACTTGGGAACTTGCTTGATAGCATCAAGGAGTGGTATATTCACATGAATCTTCCTAAGAACGTCTAAAATCTCCTTTTCTAGTTCCGTCTTCTTTGAACTTGCAAATCTGCGAGGAAAAGGTATAGGAGGAACATAAGTAGAAACCGGAGTTTTAGAGTTAGGAATTGGTACCTCGGGTGTTTGGGGAATTTCATCCCTCTTTTCTTCCAAAACCGGCTCCTTTGGAGCTTCCTCTTCACCTAAATCAAGCAACTTGGGTTGCACAAGTTGTGTACCACTTCTCAATGTAATTGCATTAACACCCTCTTTTGGGTTGATAGGTTGAGAAGGAAGTCTCCCACTATTTTGTGCCTTCAAATTGTTGATATCAACCGCCATGGAGCCTACTTGAGTCTGCAAATCCTTGATAGCACTCTTAGTTTCTTGTTGGCTCTCCTTGAACATGCTAGAAATACCTTGCATCATTGTATGTAACTTTGCATCGATATCGGACCCTTGATTTTGCACCGATTGTTGTGGTTGCTGAAATTGTTGTTGTTGCGGTTGGAATTGTTGTTGTTGTTGTTGGAATTGTTGTTGTTGTGGTTGAAATCCACTCGAACGATTGAAGTTGGGTTGTTGAACCGCACCTTGCTTGTTGGCATAGCTGAAATTTGGATGATCTCTCCATCCCGGATTGTAGGTGTTGGAGTAGGGATCATACCTTCTTTGTTAGTTTTGAAAAACCGCACTAGCTTGCTCCATCTCTTCACCATGTGAAGGTAAAATAACCGCAGCCATCCTTTGCATCATTTGCTCCATATTGTCCATCCTTTGATCACGGTGTGATGATGACGAATCACTAACTTCATGCACTTGCCTAACCATTGGTTCACCTCTTGTGTAGAATTGTTGCGAGTTCGCAGCCATGCTTTCAATCAACTCGGCACTTGGGCCACCGTCTTGTTCACTAGAGCACCACCACCCGCCGCATCTAGAAGATATCTATCACTTGATTGAAGACCTTCGTAGAAGTATTGGATTATCATAGCATCACTAACTTGATGGTGTGGTCAGCTTGCAACCAATCTCTTGTATCTCTCCCAACATTCATACAATGATTCTCCCACATGTTGCTTTATTCCACAAATCTCTTTGCGAATTTGAGTGGCCTTTGACGCAGGAAAATACCTCTCTAGAAAGAGTTTCTTCAAACCGTTCCATGTAGTGACACTCCTGTGGAAAACAATACAACCAATCCTTAGCGCTGTCCACCATAGAAAATGGAAAACTTTCATCATTGCACCATCGACTTCAATCTCACTGAAGCATAGCCTTGACAATGGTATGGAACTCCATGAGATGCTTGTTTGGGTCCTCATTCGCCATACCATGAAACTTTGGCAACTCTCTAAGCAACCCCTTGCTTGATCTCGAAAGTTGAGTTTATTTGGATACACCATTGTTGTGCATCAAGCCTATGAGAAGCCAAATCCTTGAGTGTACGGTTTGCATTGTCACCCATTGCTTCTTCCTCTTCAATTAGTGGTTCTCCTACGAATGGAACCTCTTGTTCTTCTTCTAGTTGTAACTCTTCTTCCTCTTCTCGATGAAGAGCTTCGTGTTCTACTTCCGAGACTTGTTCTTCCGTTGTGTCTTGACTTGGTTGGAGTATTGTGCCTCTTCGAGTAGCTATCCCGCACCTTGGATAATTCCAATATTTAGAAGCCGTGGATTAGTACCTGAAAACAATTCTAAAACAAGTGAGAAACAAGACAATAAACGAAAAGCAAGTATAAAAGCAAAAATTGTAAAAAGAAACTAAAAACTTAATAACAAGCCGTATGCCTCCCCGGCAGCGGCGCCAAAATTTGATCGGTTGTCAGGCGGTCAAATATAATTTCACTTTCTTACTTCCTAAAATAAAAGTAGTATGCAATAAGAAAGAGTTCGTATCCACAGAGAGGCTTATGTTGTTATGCAAATTTTCAGTTTCTTAGTAACCAAGGGGGGATGTTTTGATTTTTCAAAATAAATAACCTAATTTTAAAGCAAAGTAATAATAAAGATAATCAATAAGGAGAAAGTATTGGTCACGGGATAGTTTCATTCACAAATATGTATTCTCAACAATGACTAGAATTGATAAATTAATCTCTCATTTACTAAAAGTCCTAGGATACCTTGATCGCAAGAATATCCCGCTAATTCCCTGATTTCATCACAACCACATTAAAAGATGCATATGTGAATTCTTCCTAAAAGCAACCTAAAGTGTAAAAGCACAATTAAGTTTAACTCCCTAAAAGCAATATGTTCTCTGGAATAAGACTAATCAAGGTAATCAAAATGTGTAAAAGCACTAAATCGATTTAACCCAAGTTATGATTCATATGTGACTAGTAGGATATATCACTACAAGCACTACCCACATTTATGCTACTTAAAATCAGGGGATAAACAACGTTTTAGATGAAAACCCTAATATAGCTCTAGATATGAATGCAAATCGGATTGATTCCTGACTCAACCAAACAAACAATCAAATCATATATCAATATTAACAATGAATCATAAACAATAAACTTGAGACAAAACTAATTCATTGATTCAAAACTTATTTGTGAAATCCACTTATTATCCCATAACAAATAAATAGTATTTAGTTACTCATGGTATTTTGATTCAACATAATTATTATCATAAATAAAATGAAGAACATAAAAATAAATGAAAGCAAACCCTAGGCGTAGTTCTCTCGCAAAAAGCTCCCGTAGAAGAATAATTGATTGATAAGTCCAAAAGAATAGAAACTTCTTCTTTTTATAGCCTTCTCACTTTCCAAAATTAGGTCTTCAAAGTCCATCACCAAAAAGTCCACCAAGCCCATGAACCAAGTGTGAGAAACCCATTTGAAAATATGTCCCAAAAATATGCTCACGGAAAATCGGTGCACTGGCCGGAAATTAGCAGAATCCCAGCGCTGGAAAGTCACCAGCGGTAACTCGAAAAGTCAAACGGTCAACATGTCTAGATGGTCAACCTCAGCGAGTCAACTGACTTAGCTTCCTCGCGACTTCGTCATTTGAATTCCCAAGGATGATACCCTGCGAGATTCGCAGGAAGAACGTGCGAACCCGCGATATAAGGGCCATTTAAAAACAAGGGGACAACCCACCACATCTCATCTTTGGAGTGGCGAGGAGTAGTGTTGGCTGCCCGGTGCCAATCAATATCCCGCATGAGCAATTTATCCTCGTGGACATTATCCTTCTTTTTCAAAGTAATGCCCGGAGATTTCGTTAACCATTTGTATCACCTAATAGTTTTCAAAAAGTTCTCCACAAGGTATTTCTCAAAGATCTATTTCAAGTCTGCGTATTCGGGGTTTCTAACAAGAGAGAGTATAAAGATCCTTGCCAGACTACGATTCGCATACTCAAGCATTAGGCGAATGCAATCGCCACTCAATTGATAAATAGCCCGAGAGAATTTTTCATGGGCCAAGATTTCATAAAATAGAGGCAACTCGGGATCGTATAAGGGAATGGGAAGTCCCGCGAGAAGTGACCCTAAGCGAGACTATAATCCTTTGATCATCACATCGATGATCGAAAAATAACTTTGCATAAAGAATGGATGAAGGTTCTTGATCGGGAATGGTCGACAGAGTGCAACCCTTCTCGAGCAACTTCTGTTGAACTTTATCAAAAGAAGCTTTGTATGCACGACTAATGGCAGCCATTATCAGTATGGGAATGGATGGGAGGTTAAAGGTTAAGATCGATGCTAGAAAAGACGAAGAGAAGATTTGCAGTAGCAGGAGCGCAAATTGCGGAAGGAGAAAATCAAAGAAGTTGCGAGAGAGAAACTAAAGAATGAAAAGGAGGGGAAAAGAAAACTATATATAGGAAAAAAGATCCTCGAGAAAACGAGGTCATTTAATGCGAGAAGAGACATGAACGGTCAAGAATAAACGGGTTGGAAGAGACGTGTCGAAAAAGGGCTTTAATGGTTAAAAACGTGGTAATGAGTCGAATGATAAAGATAAGCAATCATGGAAATCAAAAGCATCGCTCTCATGATATTCTTCCCTTCGAAAAGTATGAGAGAGACAGAGATGCAAAACTTCTAACATCGCAAAAGAATAGAGGCAAGACGTACTTTTCAAGTACAAGATTCTTCCTTTCGTTCCTTCATCAAGACCAAAGATTATTACAACAACAGATTTTTCCTTAAAAATCGCTCTTCAAGCAATATTCAAGGAAAAAGAGGCAAGATGTAGGATCATAATATCGCAAAACGTACAAAAGGCTCAAGTGGTTAATAAACAACGATGTCGCGAGGAAGTCGCAGTAAAGCTAAAATAAACGACGCGATGAATAACGACACACAAAAACAAAGAGAAAGACATGGAACTCGCGAGGGTTAAGAAGTGTCGCGAGATTGAATAGTCACACACTTGCGACACTTCGCGAGACATTCCCGAAAATAAAGGACGGCTTAGTGTCACCCACTATGTAATACACCTATATAAAGGGCCGAGGGGTCCGTTGTAAGGGGGATCTTTTGGAGAGTTGTTGGGCAAGTCATTAGGAGAGAAAGTTTAAGAGTGATTTAATTTCTAAGTGTAATCTTACTTTCCCGTGTAGAGATTTCATGGAACTAATTAATAAAACTTCTTGATTATCTATCTTTTAAGGACTTAATTAAGCAAAATTGGAGTGAGGGGTGTAGTGTGGGATTTCCTGCTACTACATATGCGCTAGAAACAGGATTTCCCACTCGCCGAAGAGGATCAAGAGCATACTGCTTTCTTCGCTCCAAGAGGATTATACTCGCTATACTAAAATGCCATTCGGTTTGCGAAATGCCGAGCGACGTATCAAAGAATGGTAGAAGAGGTATTCGTAAATGGATACACAAAACACCGGAAGTCTATGTAGATGACATGCTAGTAAAAAGTAAGAAGGCGTAAGATCACGTGCGAGACTTGAAAAGAAATTTTTTGAGCAAATGAGGCGTTTCAACATCAAAGTCAATCCAAAAAATGTACCTTCGGAGTTGGCGTCAGAAAGTTCTTGGGTTACATTGTATCAAAGGAAGGAATACACGTTGACCCGGAGAAAGTAAAAGCAATTCGCGACATTCCGACGCCGACAGTAAAAGATGTTCAAAAGCTAAATGGATTGTTAGCATCACTAGGAAGGTTCATCTCATGGTCGTCCTGATAAGTGTAAACATTTTTTCAAGATGTTCTAAAAAAAGGATCGAAATTCGAATGGACTAGACGAATGTGAAAAGGCTTTACAAGGAATTAAGGAGCATTTAATGGATATATCCATTATGCGAAGGCGTAACTGGGAGGAACTATTAATATATCTCGCGACAACTTCGCACGCCTTAAGTGCGCTTTTATTGCGAACGGACGCAGAGTGGAAAACCAATCTATTATATCAAGAAAACTTTTAATGCCGCAGAAGAAATTATTCAAAGATTGAAAACTAATCCTAGCATTAGTCTATGCGTCATTTAAACTTCGCATATTTTTCGTGCACATACTTGTTAGGGTGGTAACAAAGGTACCAATTGAGTCGAATGAAAACTCAAAAGATCGGAAGAGTCGAAAGATGGAATGCTCAAATAAGCCATTGCAAACTCAAATATGAAATATTATCTTCAACCAAGTCACGTTGTCGCAGACTTTTTGCAGAATTTCCTTTGGAGGAAGATGAAGCAAAGGATGAAATGATGGATGTAGAAGAAGAGCATGGAGATCCAAAAGATTTGTTAACTGAGCCAAACCTAATAGGAAATATTAGTGGATGGATCATCAAATGGAGAAGGTAAAGGAGTGGGAATTGTTATGATTTCGCCGTAAGGCAATAAGTTAGCTTTTGCTTTTAGATTGGAATTGAGTCTACCAATAATGAAACGGAGTACGAAGCCATAATACATGCTTTACGATTTGCAATAGAAATGAAATCTGGAGAGTGTGGGAGAATTACTAATGACTCATGAATTGGCAATCTCGTCGATAATAGAGAAATATGCTACGAATGATCCATCTCCGCAGAAATACGTAAAACTTAGAAGTATTGTCAAAGACAGATATCGAAAATAAAGTGGAGGCACATATCAAGGAGAGATAATAGACTCGCAGATGCTTTTGCCTTTATATCAAGTATGATGACGCACCCAATCATGAGGAATATCAAAATACGACACTACTAGCGCCATCAATTAATAAAGAGGAGGAACAAGATACTGAGGATATAATGATGGTGGAAAATGAAATGCAATGTCGCGAGGAAGACTGAGAGTAGAACTTCACGCGTATTTAATGAAAGGCGAGGTACCAAGAAATAGGTTGGAAGCACACAAGTTAAAGAGCCGGGCAACAAATTATGAATTGCGAGATGGCGTGCTTTATCGCCGTTCTTTTATGGACCTTCGCTTCGATGTCTAACGAGGAAAGAAGGAGAAACCATATTGAAGATGCTTTGCATAGTGGGGATGCCTTAAATCATAGCGGCGGAAAGATCTTTGGCATATAAGGCAAAGACGCAAGGATATTATTGGCCATATATGCATGAGGACGCAAGAGCAATAGCTGACGCTGCGAAGATTGTCAAAGACCCGGGAAGAAGATACATGCACCGAGCACCGTTAAATTCTTCAAGAAGCGTGTGGCCTTTTGGAAAATGGGGTTTTGGATATTGTGGGACCATTTTTACCAGGAAGGACAAAGAAGGTACTTAATTGTCAGAACGGACTATTTCACAAAATGGGCGAGAGGTGAAAGCGGTCCAAAGACATTCGCGATAAGGATGTTTTTACTTTCATATTTGAAAATATTATATGCAGATTTGGGATCCCCGCACAATTAGTATCCGATAATGGGAAGCGATTTGAAGGGCAAAATATAGAGTTACTCCTCAACGCATTTCGGATAAGATGTGGAAAATCAACTCCATTATATCCACAAGCTAATGGCTGCGGAGGCAACAAACAAAGCAATTGCCGATATATTGAAGAAAAAGTTGGAAGGGCACTGCTTGGGGATGGTGCAACAAGTACCCAATGCAAGTATGGGCCTATAATACAACTAGAAGAGAAGCCACAGAATGTCCCCTTTTGCTTAACTTACTGAGTTGAAGCGGACTCCCAACAGAGGTCGTGATTCCGACAACCAAAAAAGAGGTCTGGGATAAAAATCGAGCGGGGCAACATTCTAATCAAGTTGGATGAATTGGAAGAAAAAGCGAGAAAAGGCCTTGCGACATGGAGAATTATCAGCAAGACCTGGCTAGAGAATATAACAAGCGTGTAAAAATACGTGAGTTCCAACTCGTGAGATTTGGTGTTGCGAGAAACCCCAATATATCAACGTGAAAGCGGAGGCAAGTCAAGCGAGAAAATGGGATGGACCTTACATCATCAAAGAGGTAGTTGGAACAGGGCAAATAGATTGATGGACCCCAAGGAAGAGATGTGGGACAAAAATTGGATAGACCATGGAATAGGTTATATCTAAAGAAATATTACCCGTAATAATGAGAGAGGAAAAAGGAATCAAGATGAAGTGCTTCTTTTCAGATATTTGTGATATTCAAAAATGCGAAAGAATCCATGAAGATCTCGCGACAAAATGACTTAACAAAACAACAAGAGATAAGGAATGATTAAATGAATAAATCGGGCGAGTATCTCGCAGCAAAAATGGCAAATGATGAAGAATGATTGAATAAAAAGAATGAATGAATGGGACGAACCTTTATGGCGTACACCCTAGTTCGCAATTATATTTAAGAAGAGGCAAAATGTAAGACCTAAAGTGCGTCATATAAGGGGGTATCTCTTAACATGGCTCGAGGTGGAAGGTTACACCGCTCCCGAAACTGGGTCATGCAGATTTGGGGCCCATGAAAGCCTATCCTCGGGAGAGGTACCTTGGATTCCCAACTATATATGTAGGTTATACCCTGGTTGGGCGACCGAGGGTCTCTTCCAAGGAGTCAGGCATGTTCAAGGCGCCGAGGTACACGTTGAGCCGGAGTGCCCTGGATGGATGAACCTACCCCGCCATTCTTGGCAAGTCTTGGCATGCGTTGCACTCGCCGAAGAAAACTCCACTTAGGGTGCGCTCGTAACCATAAAACCATATAGGTATAAGGGATAAGAGGCTGCGAAAACAATCAAGTTGTTGTTAAGACCTGGATGGGAGGAGCTAGTCTTGTATGGCCGATGTTTCGCCTCCTCAAGGGGCAACCGGGGAGATGATAAGGGCGACGCTCTCCGTTAGGGGTGTCAAAACAGACGCAAATGTCATAAGGCTATGTTTTCGCAAGAAAATTTAGGCTCATCATATTTGTGCAATAATCCCGCAGAGGCAATAATACTAACGCGAGGGTAAGGCGAGATCAATGGGTCTTTACATGAAAGTGTCAATGACGTCCTGCGATTTCGTGCACGACGGCAATGTCATGGGGCTTTCGTTCACAAGGATATTTAGGCCTGTCATATTGTCGCAACTAAAACATCCTGCAGAGGCAAAAATACTTGGAAAATGATAAGACAAGATCAATGGGTCTTTACATGCAAGTGTAAAGGCGTCCTGCATTTTGTCGCCATAAAAAGGTGAGGGAAGACCTCTAATTAGGGAGGTCTAACTCGGAAGACCACAAAAAATGATAAGGCAGGGTCAATGGGCCATTGCATGAAAATGTAAGGCGGCCTCACGACCTTGCCGCAAAGTAAGAAGAATTAAAATCAAATCACGATTGGGATGGTTTTACTTAATTCAAGGAGCGAACATGCTCGCAAGGTTGTCTTAACTAAGGAAGGAAGAAAGAAACATGTGAATTACTCAATCAAGGAGTTAAATCATTCACACAAAAAAGAAATTCTAGCAAATTACAAAGAGAATTTAACTCTTTACATCAATCATCAAGTAGAGGGTGGTTGAGACTTTTTCTGCGCCCTTATCGCCTTCGCCTTCTTCAATTGGTGGATTTTCATCGAAATGTTTTCATTACCTTCATTCTCGCGAGATAATCGGATTTTCATCAGAGTCTTTTTATTTGGATCTTCATTGACGGCTTCCTTATCAGGAGATCTTCGCAGCTTTCATATTCATAATCGCTATCCGGAGCATTAGGAACTTCATCATCACTTACTTCCAAAGGATCGACGTGAATAGGATCAAGAGACTTCGACAAAGAAATGTTATTCACAAGAACTTCTGCTTTAAGAGGGAATTGGCGAAGCAATGCTTTTTGACGATTCTTACTATCAATGTCCTTACAATAAGACATATAATCAAATCTTAAGCTCCGCACCTGGCCGCGAGAACGAGCAAGATGCGCGAGAGTAGTCCATTTTCCTTGCGAATTTTAGAATAATCGCCCCGAGGGTGGAAATATTGAACGAAGCTTTCTCGTAGTCTGCATAACAAATACACAAGATCGAGAAAAATCTTATCGAACATTATTGGCATTCATGGAATAGATGCCTAAATTAAGATAGTCAAATAATTTGACTACCTTCCTTTGAGAAGTAAGATGTTGAATTAAAGCTGCGGTTATTCCCAAACGGTCCATGACATCATCAAATGAATCTCCAACTAAGCCTTTTAATCGAGATCGCAAATTCTTTTCATTGGAAATAAGTATGGAATTTTCTGTCGCAAAGTAGAGTTGGATTTTTCTAATTTGACACATTGTTCTTGAATTGCTTCGCTTTTACACTCAAAGTTATTCTACCTTGAATAAGTTTATCTCTCTCGGCAGTAATTTCTTCAAGTTGGTTTTTCAAAGAATGTTTGGCTTGCTCTTGTTCTTCACATAATTTTTGACAAGCATCATATTGCTGCGAGTAGCTCGCCACCTTATTCAACAGAGAACGTTTCTCTTGAGAAAGAGTTCGATTCTCATCTGATAAAGTTTCCAACTCCAAATTAGTTTTAGTCAATGCATAAGAGAGGCGAGATAAGTCATTACTTAATGAGTCTTGCTTTTGCGATAAATCAAAATTCTCTTTAGACAAGTTATTTATTTGATCAGCTGCATAAGTGTGAAGGTTATCTAAGAGATTATATTGCTCCATCCAAGCATCTCTTTCCACTCGAACTTCTTCAACGACAGACTCGTTTGATATATCTCCATTATCCGTTTCCTCGGTTTAATGCTTGGAGGACGAACAGGAGTTTGAGTTGTATAAAAAAAAAAAAAAAAAAAAAAAAAAAAAAAAAAGAGGATGGCGAGGGCATACCTTTTAATTCTTCATTCTTCTTGCGAAGGTTATCACGATCTAAATGGATGTTGTGAAATTTTTGATTTTCAAGGTGGAGACTATTGCACTTCGCTCATAACCCGGAGATCATCCTTCACCTTACTAATTTCTTGAACTAAGGACGTTTGCGAGACCTTATCAGACCAAGGTGCTTACTTAAAATCTCGCAGACGTTGGATTTGACAGATCAAATAGAGTCCTTTTGGCATCATTCACAAGATCTGAAAGAACCTTGAAGGCCACATCTATACCTCTAAATTTTCCGTCAGTAAGAGGAATTTGCTCCACCAAAAAGAGGAGTCATCCTTTGTCAAAGGAGCCTTAGGAGAAGAAGAGGTTTCAGGAAGGGAACTGATTGGAGAAATAGTAGGGGTATTGGTAAATTTAACGAGGCGTAAGATTGTTTGTAGTAGGGTTATTATGAGGAACTTGGTCTATGAGGAGTTGAGGTATAGAAATGTTATCGCTAGTAATATTATCAGAAGAAGGAGGCACAAAATTATCTTGCGAAGATTTCGCAGGGAGACGAAGGTGTGAATGAAGGAAATGGAACGTCGGGGTAACAAAAGTTTAGAGTAGCGAAGCCTCTTGGGAATGCGACCAAGTGGTTTTATCATCCTGCGAATGACAAATTAAATAAGAAACAAGAGGCAACAACACGTGGTTAATAAAAACAAATGTCCCTTAAATACCTTGTCGCTCGCAGACTGTCTTTTTGTAACCGTAGGTTTTGCTTGCGAAGTGGGCTTTGGTTGTATGGGGGATTCTTGTTGTGATGAAGATTTCGATGGCGAACCCAAAGAAAGAAGAGGGTCCTTCACGGTAAATTTTGTTCGGGTTGGTTCTTGCTAAACAACAATGGCAGAAAAAGAATCACAAAGTTAATCATACCAAAGAAGAAAGCCAATCTCAAATTTAATCAACCACAAAATCATGTCAGATATGGTAAAATTAACAAACCCGGACGCCATGAGAGTAACAACTGGAAGAGAATAGCTAAAGTGATGAAGAAGAAGAGCACTTGCGTAGCGATGAAGAAGAAGAGCACTTGCGAGCGATGAAGAAGAAGAACACTTTGCAGACGATGAAGAAGATGAAAAGGAAAAAGAAAGTTCTTCACAGGGGATGCTCCTATAAATAGATGAGAAAAAATGTTATGACCGGATAACATTAAATGCACCTGTAAAAGAGGCAAATATAGACACGTGTTAACGGTCACTACCCAAATCCAAGGAAACTTGACGAAAAGAAATTTAGCGGAATTCAAATATATGGCATATTTCCTAATAGGCTTAGAAGATTGCGAAATCGATTATTCTTCGTAACACATGAGGCAAGAAATGACACTTCGAATATGAGAGTCAGAATTTCGCAAAAGAATAGAGGCAAAGTACGTACTTTTCAAGAACGCATTCTTCCGCTCATTCCCTCATCGACAAAGACCAAAGATTACCGCAATAATGTGATTTTTCCTTAAAGATCGCTCTTCAAGCAATATTCAAGGAAAAAGAGGCAAGATGTGGGACCATAATATCGCAACGCATACAGACTCGCGGGGGTTAATAAACAACGATAGTCATGAGCGATCAGAGAGCTAAAATAAACGACGCAAAAGAATAACGAAGGCAGACATAAAGAAGACGTGAGATCTCGGCGAGGGTTAAGAAGTGTCGCGAGAGTAATGTTTTCGCATTCGCGACACTTCGAGACATTCCAGAAAATAAAGGGTAGCTTAGTCATCATCCACTATGTAGTACCCTATATAAAGGGTTAAGTGAGTCTCAGCAAAAGGGGGATCTCTTTGGAGTTGTGGGGCAAGTCATTAGGAGAGAGAAAGTTTAAGAGTGTATGAACTTCTAAGTGTAATTCTATTTCCTTGTGTAAACAATTAGTTGACATGAGTTAGTCCGAGGCCAAGCCATTTGTATTGGCTATAATTCGTGATGCGCCAAAGACTCATATCCAACCATGATGGATGGAGATTCCTCAAAACTGCAGCTTCCCATGTCCTTCACCAGTGCACTGCTTGTAACACTGAACCATACCGAACTACCACCTGCAATTCGCTTTGCAATTGTCTCAAGCCTTCGCTGCCCATCATCTCCTCATTTTGTGCTTCCACCAACAACATCATAGCTTCCATTTCTCCTTGACTCTCGATACGACCATTCTACACCTCCAGAACCTGAACTGCAGCTTAATAAACATCATTTCACATCGCAACTCAGCTCACAAGACTTGAGCTTCGCCTGCTACAACTCATCCAAGCCATTTCAGCTCCAATTTCTCTGCACTGCACATGCAACTTGATACACTCCTGCAGTTTCATATTACACAGCCACTCCATTTCCTCAGTAGCACACCAACTGCCTCCCAGCTCCATCATTACCTGAACTGTCCAGAATTACACACAACCAACTGATAATCGCATCATCATCTCTCTTGCCTATGACCACCAACAGCTTATGATCTTCACCACCATTCATCTCCAAATTTACACACTATCTCGGTTCTTCTCGGCTCCAAAGAGCAGTTTTGTATCACTCAATCCTTGTAGCTTCATACCCTGCCATTACAGTCCCATAACTCCATCTTCACTGTTAGTAACTTGGTTCTTCTCTGTGCCATTTGCTTGCATCTGTAGCTTCATACCTACAATACAAATGTATCCACAATTTGCAGCCAACAACTTGAACTGCAACTTCATTACTCGCTATCTTCTCGTTGCCCCACACTCACACTATCCCGCACGACCAATAGCTAAAGTACCGGCTCCCACTGCAACACCACCAAGCTTCATCCGATTATCTTCTCGAGCCATACCTGCCTATGAACAACAAGCAAAAACCACCAATTATTTGTAACTCCATCTCCTCATTCTGCGGCATTTCCTCCCTGTATCGAAGCCACCTCTGCAAGAACACCTCGGTCTGCGCTTTAACAACCGCAATCTCCATCTCAAAGCCGACTCCGCAATGCTCATCCATCACTGAGCCCCAATTTCGCAATCTCAGACACGACTGCCAATCACATCCATTACATGTTTTATTACCAACACCACCAGTTTATGCATACTTCCCTGAGATTCACATAATAACCAACTTCACTTAGCCACATTCCAGTTAATCCTCTCAACCTTTTGATCTCAGGCACCAAACCAAGTCCTCCTATTCCAAGTGCAAACAATCTCAAATTCATCTCCACACAAGCCCATGAAAAACATCCATCAATTTGTGGCTCCAACTGCAATCACTCAGACCACCTGAAACCATGTCCTGTTTCTAGTTCAAGCTCTATTCACCCATAAGAAACACCAGTCTCTTCTAGCAGCTCAAACTATCTCCTTGCAATCCTATCACCAATAACAGCTTCAAGCCATTTTTGCAATCTCACCCACAGCTCCATTCAGGCTCAGCTGCAGCTGTAATTTCATGTACTCAGCTGCACTTCGCATAACCACTTGAGCCATCATCTCAGGCCAACCATCCCCCTGAGACTGCCATTTCATCCATCTGAGCTGCAATATACCTAGCTGTCCTTCTTGACTGCAATTTCTCACTTCATACCCTGAAATCATCACAACTGCAACTGACCATTCAATCTCAGAAATGAGTGACAGCAGCTGAACTTAAAATGGCAAAGATAAGGTCATTCAGGCCTTTGCTCGAACAGATTACATGCCATTCTCTTCTTGCTATGGCTTGTGGATTTCTACAGCTTCCTGACTACAAAACCCACTTAATCTTTCACAAAATCAGGCCAGAGACACTTGATTCTTTTCCTCTTTCTCTGTATCTCAAATCTGTTGAAAACCACCATAAAAAGTTCCATGAACTCCAGCCATTTCCTTACCAAAAACCCTCGATTCAACAGCTCAATTTCCTCCCCATTTACGGTCCAAAATGCCAACAACTTCATTCAATTCTTCCATCGTTTTCTCGGCTTCAACTACGTTTCTTGACCCATGGTGAGAACCCATATGAACAAGGTTAACCGGCGGTAAGAAATGGTACTCAAACTGGTTCCGGCAACAAAATTAGTGTAGCCGCTCACCGGTTAAAGCTCCTCTCTACTCATGAAATTGAATTTGTATGAAAACCTGATTTTTCTCTTTTACAGCAGCCGCAATGGCTTCTCCTCTGAGTTAGTGAGTGAATGATTGAAAGAAATCATTTGCTCTGAAATTTAGGGCTGTGTCGGAATAGGACGTGAACTGGATACATCCACCCTGGTGAGGTAGATAAGGGGTACCCAGGGCATGTAGAAAGGACACCAAATAATGACATCCTCTTTTTCCTCTATTATGCTCCCGATAGCGCTAGCCTGTGCAATGACGATTCTGCCCTCCTGCTCCAAACGAACGTGCTTTTCTTTTGATAATTCATCCACCAACAGCAGTCGTCCTTTACTTCTCATATTCACTTCTTCTCTTCAATTTCTATTCATCACTAAAGTTGTCATGCTTTTCAGATAAAAATCGCATCACTAAAGCCGACAAAGTTTTCAGATAGGGATGAAGAAATGAAAACAAATATGAGAAATAATCGCCTCCAATAACATTTGCACCTTTTGCCCTGTTTCTTCTTCTTTTGCTTCAAACGACTCCAAAGTACCTAACAAACTCAAAACACACATAAGATACATAATTTACATGGAAACTCGCAAAGAAAGCATAAATACTAGATATAAAATTAGGTGTTTATCACACCTATCACCTATCTAGTCTTTTTTGACTAAGTCAGAGCCAGACTGTTGATTGGACCAAGTAAACAGAAAGCCTAAGAAACCTAAATCATGCAACCCTATGTTATTGAAATCAGAGTTGTATTTCCTTATCTCAACAGAATTAGAGGGTTTACCCCCTCTCTTCTCCTCCGGATTGAGAGTGACATTTAGGTCTCCTAAAACTACCCAAGGCTTAAACATATTCTGCCCCATGAGATTTACCATTTTCCAAGAATTTTCTTTCCTAATATCCTTGTAAGGGCTACCATACATGCATGTGAGAATCCAATCAGTTTTAGTTCTTTCATCCCAGATGGTGCAGTTTATCTGATTATCATCTTGATAGGTGACAGTTAGTCTACCAGAATTATCCCATGCCACATCAAGCCCTCCAGCTAAACCAATAGGGGTTGACAAACAACATTATAAAACATAGATTTGCTTAAAGTTTCTCTAACAAATTCATTTTGGTTTTTTGTTTCAGATAGAAAAATAATATTAGGCTCATGAATTGAGATCATTTTTTTTAATTGTTGTCTAGTGGTTTTATTTCTTAACCCCTGGCAATTCCAAGAAATAATGCTGATGAATTGCCAGAAGTAGGAAATAGTTGGATAGGAGAAAGGGGGAAGGTTTAAGGTTTTAGCAAAAAATTTAATAACCCCATTCATATGCAGAGATTGTTTGAACAAAGGGAGAAACCAATAATACGAGAAAATTAGGGTGAATGAAAAAACCTGATTTGCTCTCTCCATATTATCCAAAATTGGTGATTCTAGGACCTTGACATGATGAGAAGCTGCAATTACGCCTTGGGTCTTAGAAGCAGCAGATTTTCTATCTCTCATACTCTTGATAGATTTAGCTTTAGACACAGAACCAGTTTTTGATCCCCCATTGAACTCAGCCACAGAGGATGATGGATATGTGATTTTGACCACTGATTGAGGGACAATTTCCGAAGATTTGGCTTTTTTATCAAGAGGGGTATGATCATCTTCTTTGAATTGACGTTTCCTCATTTAAGGATTCTGCAACATCAGATTATGTTTAGAGGGTTTGATGGAAATTTGTTTGCGAGTCCAAGAACGAGATTTTGGGTTAGGGAAATGGGTAGATTGGGATTTGTATTGAGGAAGAGGTCCAAAACCAGGAGGATGAGTGAGATCTTCATCAGAGATGACAACGGGTATGAAGAAAGGGTTTTGAGAGTAGTCGATAGAAATTAGGGGGTTTTTCTGATGAGATCTCGTGGTCATTGGTTGGATAATGGGATTGCGGGTCGGATTCGGGGTTTGGTTACTAGTACTCGGGTTTTCTCCAGCCATACCTTTTGGTGGCCCAACAATCTGGGCTTGCTTGCCAAAAGGATTAACCCATACGTTAGGATGAAGGGGAGAAACAGTAAGATTTCCGCCTGGCGAGCTGGCATGATTAGAGACAGAGATAGCTCCAGTCAAAGGTGGAGGAGTCTTAGAGGAGTTGGATTTATCTGAAAGTTTTTGTTTCCTACACTGGATTTTTGGGTGATCAAGAGTACGACAATATTGACATAGAACGAAAGGCCTGAGAGAGTAGGAAAATTCAATCCAAGACTGTTTTTTCCCTAGATAGATGTCACCACCATAAGGAAGTTGCTTAGTGATGAGGATTTCTATGGTAGTTTCAACATTCTTCTCGTCAGGATCATGACCATAAGCTGTCTTACTGTCTATGTATGTTCCAGCCGCAGAAGCTATAGCTTTGAGACCAGCCTCTGTAGTGTAATCAACTGGGACTCTCTTAAAATGCGTCACTATTAAGATTCTATCAAATTCTTCATCAGCTATGGTATGAGATCCATCAAAAGGAACTCCAATCATGACCATTATAGCACCATTGATTGTCCATGGTAGAGGATTAATACAACCACTGAAATCATCAAGGCAGTGCAGCCTAATGAAGTAAAAGTTTCTTCTTTTTTGGTGAATAGAAACTTTGGCTTCCAGCTTCAAATTCCAGGTACCATTGATTATCTTGCAAACTTCATGAAGAGGAAAAGATAGAAAGCTGTGGAGTTTGCCGATGACACACCATTTGTTATCTTGGGCTGGCTTTTCCTTGAAGAGTTTAGCATCCAGGATGATAATTGGTTTGAGAGGGTCAGGGATATGGAGATTACTATGAAGCTTTTCAGTAAGAGAGTCCACTGAAAGATTTTCAGAAGACATGATGATGATCAAGAAATGGGAAGGTTGGTGGTTCAAATAATCATGACAATGATGTATACTTGCTCTATATATGATAGTGATAAAAAAATGATTTGGAGTTTTATGCGGTGTTGATGATGGTTAGGCTTTTTTATGAGACAGCTAGTGAAAGCTCTAGCATGAACACGGGTCAAAATAATAGTACAATCAAGGACAAGGATTCCTTTCTTAACAGTCTTGTATAAGAGCATACAGAGTAATAAGTTCCAATAGTTTTCGATTAGCCAGGTAAGTTGTTTAGATATCACATGAGGGTGAGAGTGACTTGTCATAAGCTGATAAGGTTGAGATAAAGATGTATCATCCCCATGCTCCAATAAGACAGAAAGAGAGCTGAGAAATTGATTTTGTTGGGTAGTGATACTATCCTTTGAAAAACTTTGACCCAAGGGATGAGATTGGCTCTTGGGGAGAATGCGTTTAGCTGAGCAGATACGAGAGAGAAGAAGTAATTGCAATTGCAGCAGCTCAGCCAACGCTCTAAAATCACTTGGAAATGACATTTCATTCACAAAAACAGTTATGTAAAAATGAAATCGTTGGTTAAAATCTTTTTTAATTAGTTTCACACAACTAATAAGATAGTTTGAAATGTTCCTGCTTATGGTGATTTTGAAAAGATGCTTTCCACTTGAATCCAAAGTGTACAAGATCCTGTGATGGTAACACTTGGAGATGACAACACAAGTTGCTATGCGAAAAATGTTTCTCATTATCTTACATAGATTAACCTTTTCTATTCTATGGGTGGCAGTGGGAGAAGAGGTCATCCCAAACCAAATCCAATTAATTACTCGTAGACAGACACGATAAGTCTGCTTGCTCCTAAAATTGCCAGTGGGATAAGGCCAATTTATTTGAGAGATCAGAGGTATTAATTGACAAAGATTGTTGTCGTGTATAAACACCCAAATTTTGGTGCCGTGTATAAGCAACCAAGAGAGAGTGTGTGTGTAGCCTATAGGCTCAGGCAGCCTGTTGATCAGGGTTGTTGTTTTGTGCGGTGGTGTTCCACCCTTCCAAAATAAACAACAATCTAAAGAAGGGTCAACTCCCCTTGAGAGGTCAAAATTTGAAGAGGTTGACTCTTTCTTTAGAGAACAGAGAGATAGCAACCTCCCAAAAGAGTTGGTGGCCCAAAAATAAGACCGTTTGGATATGTAAGTTGAAATTTGCCAGAAAATTTGGATCACAAGGAATTTGTCTTTTTCCAAGCGATTTAATCACGATCCTGGTTTCAGTCGAATCGGAGAAATCTCCGATGGCACTGCACGGTCAAGCGTTCCACTAGCCCGATCAACTGGTAAGTGGAACATCTTTTGCGAGTAACAGAGAACCTTGCATTGAATTATGCTATTAAAACTTATATGAATTTGGTTTGCATTAAATCTAGAGGACCGATGCATCTCCTTACAATCAATGCAAATCCTTGAATCAAATTTAATAATGGAATTCGAGTTCTTCTTTAAACAGAGAGGAAGAGAAACCATACAGAGAGTATCGAAATGGCAGATAACCAGAGTGAAGAGAGTAGATTCAGAGGGGAAGAAGATGAGAGTAGTGTTCACATAATTCATCCTCCTCCACCTGATTCCTCTATTATGGTTAGCGATGGAGAGATGAGTGAAAGTTATGAAGGTGAATCTGAGTATAAATCTGGTGATCCCGTATATACCGGTGAATGGATTGAATTGCAGGGCACTTTGGGTAAGGGATTCCAAATTTCTGCTTTTGGTTGGGCTGTGCGGATTCATCCTGATTATTGGGTAGGAGGGCCATCTCAGATGTATCTGGTTTCCGATCCCCCGGAGCAAATTACTTATGCATACCATCAAGGGGATCTTCCAGAAGTAGCTCCTCCTCCTCCTCCGACGCCTGAAATTATTGGACAGAACAGGAAGAGGGTGGCAACTACCTCCCCGGTTACTCGGAGTACATCTCAACCTGTTGCAGCTCGCACCTGGAGTAAGAAGAAGACTTGAGGGTTTCTTCATGTAGACAGAAGGAGGAAACAGAAGCAGGGAGAAAGACGATGAAAACATGTTAGAAGATAGAAGTTTTAGAATTGGAAAGTCTAAGTAATGACTGGTTTGGATATTTCTGCATGAAAGTTTTAAGCCTATGTGAATAAGAAGTTAACAGTTGCTTGATGTTTAATGTAGTTGTTTGGTGATGAAAGTTGTTTCTTGAAAATCCTGTGTTTAAGTTGCTTGATGTTAACTGTGATTCTAGTAAGAAGTGTTGTTTCCTGTCTAAGTAATGGAGTTTGCTAGCACTAGGGTGAAAGAGGAGGACTTGGGGGAGGTTAGTGGGACTAGGTTTCCAAATACCTGTATTTTGATTTCATATTTTGAACCTTTCTTTCATGCATACTAATCCAAACATGTTGTGAAAAATGAAGAAATTGTTTCGCTACCTCTTTTGGAGATTGTTTCTTGGTATATAAATGACCGAGAACGTAGGTTGTTATGAAGATGGATAATCTGAAATGATCCCATGACATAAGGTCAAGGGTCTTTGGTACCACGGCAGTAACATAAAATCCTTTTGCTAACCCAAAAATCTGGATAGCAATCTAAAACCTGCTATTTAAGAACCTACTCGGCCACCAAGAAGTTGCTATATTTTGTCCTGTGAATCGTGACTATATGCCCTAAATTCTTCTCTGTGGCCCGAATTTTGCTACATCGATCCAAAATCTATCTTATGTCTAATTTTTTTTTTTTTGTAATTTAGACAGCTATTACAAAATGGGAAACTTGGGAAAATGCCCTAATTCAGGGTGTAATCATGGAAAACTGCCCCAACGTTAAAAAAAGTTGGAAAAATGCCCACTGTTAGAAAACCCGGTTAAGTCCGCCTGTGTGAGTTCTCACGTGTGGAAAAATACATAAATACCCACTGTCGTTAAGATCTTGCCACGTGCCATTATGGTGAGATGTGTCATAGCACAAGACACACGCCCATATCTTATAGTGAGATGTGTCAGTGAGATGTGTCAGCTAACACCCGAGACTAATCCACGTGTGGGAAATATGCCTAACATCAAACAAGGCTCAAGCATATTCTTCATTTTATTTTCCAAGACTCTGAAGAGAAAAAAACAGACGGGAGAAGAGAAAGAAAAGATCGGGTAAGGTACGTAAGGTGTTGATTTCAGATCGATTATAACATCAATATTAATAGTTCATGATTAAGAATCGATCATTTTATTTTTGCAGTGATTAAAAGCTCGAAAAATGGTTGACAAACAGTTGCAGAGGAGGAGAGTTGAAGAAGACGACGATTGGGGTTGATTTGATCGTCGAAACAAGTAAGTAAATATAACCCAATTATTTATTTTGCTTAAATTGCATGATGTTTTACGTTAATTTGAAAATGGATGGATAATAATTTTAAGGTTACATAAAATTTGGGGTTTTTATGTTTTTTCTGCAATTTAGGGTTTATATATTGAAACTGATATTCGTAATTGTGAATTAACATGAAGGCCAATATGAATTGTATCTAAAATTTGGTTTTTATCATTCCGATCATATTAATGAGGGTTATTTTGTTTTTGGTACTCAGGTTTTGTCCAATTTTTGAGTTTGGTCTAACATTTTTTCAGCTTGGTGTTTGGTACTTGGAAAAGACGTTGACTATGGTTGACTCGGTTAACTTTTGACTTCTGTTTAGTAATTATTAAAAATATTATATAAAATCTAATTAATTTCCAAGTTTACTGTTATGTCCTTCTACTTTACAAATATTGACCAAAAATATTATGTTTGGAAAACCTCCTTCTCCGTCTCTTGATCTCGGTCACCGTCCGTCACCTCCACCACCAATACTTATCGAAGTTGATAGTCCAGTATTTGTAATCTTAAACATGTAAGTTTTTCTTGTAACAGATAACATCAAGACTTATTTCAATCCCAATCTGGGATAAGTATCCCTTTTTACATGAACCACGGACTCAACAAATTAAACCCATTGTATTCTAAAAAATAACACAAATCAATCTAAGAAATAAAGTCTTACCTGAAAAATCATTCTTTAATCTATATATCTCATTATCAATCAACATGAGCTAACTTTATTGATAATGATTGAGGTGATGAAGCTAAGAACGAAGCAATACATGTTCTGATTTTGTTTATGATTCTTAATTGAACTGATTAGAGAGATGAGTTCAGATGCAGAAGATTACTAAGTTTACAAGTATACCCACTGAGTTGACCCGATCTATCATGTTCTTCCCCAATCCCATCTACCCAAACTTGATTTCGGATTCACCACCAGATTCTCAAGAACCCCCTTAATTTCTCAAGAACCCTAATTCAGAGAAATCCCCAGATTGAATCGTACAAACCCTAATTAATGAGTTGATTCGATTAAAGTTCAAAACAAACATTCACACACAAGATAACACAAACCCATATCTCGAACTGAATCAATTTATTTAAATCCTAAAAGAAAAATAAACTTATATACACTGAATTCATAAGCTCCAGTGGATTTCAAATTAAACCAATTCACCTCTTCTTCAGTTCAATCAATCAACTCAAAATCAGAATGAATAAATAAAATAAAATCAAAACAATTAATCTCATGAGGAACAGAAGAACCCTAATTTAAAAAATTCCCAAATTGAATCAAAATAAATCATCAATTCTTACAACTACCCATTTCATGATTTGTACGTCTTCTTCTTCTTGTTGTTGTGGACCATCTCTTCATCCAATGCTTCAACTCATCATGCAGCGACAGTCTTAGAGAACCCAAACTCTTCTTCCTCACCAACAAAACCCTAGAATCATAATACATGTATCAAAACAAGATTCTCCAACAACAACTACAACAATACCATCATTCACTAACTCCCATCGATTCCAACAACAACTCTTTTTGTCACAACAATACTTCATCATTCTAAACACTAAAGAATCAACGCTCAACGCCTCCAAGTACCATCATAATATCGATTTCAATAAACGATGTCGATTAAAATAAACTAAAACCATCAAATCCGTCACTAGGAGGGTAGCTTAGTCCACTCTTTTTGGGAGTCCGTCAAGAGAGAGATCTTTTGAATTTGTGAAGCAAGTCATTAGAGAGAGAAAGTTTAAGAGCGCTTAAAAGTGTAATTCTATTGTAAGAAACATTTCATAGAATCAATTAATAAATATTCTTGAAACATCTTTCAATGGAATACAAACCGAGTAAGGTGGAGTGGGATTTCCCGCAACTACATATGCGCTATACCTTGGAGTGATACAAGAATATTAAAAAGAAAAATGGCTAAAAAGAAACGTGGAACCAACGGTATAATAATAATTACCCATAGTAATTATTATGATTTGTATTTTGGAGGTCTCGAATTTATTTATAAAAAGATTGGAGACAAACAATAACGAAGAAAGGCATCAAATTTGACAAGACAATCATGAATTTTTAAGATTGCAAAATAGGAGATCAAGAAGTAAAGATCAAGTTCAAGACTGACAGAAGAAAGAAGAGAGTTTTACCAACGAAAGTACCGAAGAAGAAAACCAACAAGAAACACAAAATCTATTCCAAGTACCAAAAACACCAAGGGCCGAATGACCCAAATTGGACAAATGTTGAGAAGAAACCAAATTGAGGATGACTCAAAAACAAGTCGGACAAAACATGAGTACCAAAAACAAAATAAATAGAAATATTAATGAAGAATGTCATGAGGGCTTTATTAATGACCATTTAGTTTTCTGATAGTTTATCAACAATAAGACTTTTTGTTTAATGGGAGGAATACCTTCTCTCAAATATGGAACAACTTATATCAAGGCTGCAATTACATAAATATTTCGATTGTAATATCATCACAAGATTCTTTTTTAGTCTACCTCCAACAACAACTACAACAATACCATCATTCACTAACTCTCCTATCGATTTCATTGTCGATTAAACTAAAACCATCAAATCCGTCACTAGGAGAATCATCTTTTTTTGTCAATTGTAAATTCCTTTCAAGATTGCGGAGATCAGGCAAACATGAACCTATGTGGACCAAAAAAAATTAATAAAATATGCACCAAAGACCCAAGTGCTAAGAAGTCAAAGAGACACAATTCTGAGGCTCCATTGAAAGCTTCTAAAAGAAAAAAGAAAGAACGAAGGAATCTGTAAGAGTATACTTCTTGGTCCATATTAATAAAATGGAAGGGTATAATAATAATTACCCATAGTAATTAAATTTTATTTAAATTTATTTATAAATACTAAACAGAAGTCCAGTTTTTAAAGAATCAACGCTAGTCAACGTCTATTCCAAGTACCAAACACCAAGACTATAATCTTTTGATCATCACATTGATGACTCAAAACAACTTTGGACAAATGTTAGACCAAACTCAAAAGTCGGACAAAACATGAGTACCAAAAACAAAATAACCCTATTAATGACCATTTAGTTTTCTGATAGTTGGACTTTTTGTTTAATGCTCTCAAATAGTGTCCGCAATTACATAGGATTGTAATATCATCCGAGATTCTTTTTTTAGTCTAAATTTATTTTTCAAATTTTAAATCCTGTAGAATTTAGGCGTCATTTTTTTTGAAGCTATTAGCATATAGATCCAAGTCAACGCTGGGTGATCAATAAAATGTTTTCAATATGTTCAATATGCTCATGTAATTCTCGGCACATTTATCCAAACACAGTTTAGGAAAGCAAATGCCTTTGGAGATGGGGTTCTTTACTAGTTTGAGATGATATGACTATGTTGTTTCTAATCATTGGCTATTATAACACTTTATTAGAATGTGGAACCAAGGTGTCCTGGATAAAAGTCTGGATTTGTTGATTTTAAAGTTTTTATGGTTGGTGATGTATCATTTAATTGTGGTAGTGATAATGTTAGAAATAGTTCAGTTGGTGGTGCACATAGTGGCAGTGGTAGTGGTTTGTCTAGTCTACATATCTGTTTTGTACTTCCTCTACTTTTTGTTTATTTGTTATTCATACAACTTTTTTTTTGGTAGAATTTTGGTAATATTGCAGACATCTATACTAGAATTTCCAGAACCATTGATACAAGGGGGAAAAACTGACAACCATTCTCTGGCAGGCTGCAAAAGCATATAAGAAGCATCACTGGGAGGTGCTATTTCTTGTAATTGTCTGCAAAATTCTTGTAATTTTTTGTTTGGTTATCGTCTTCAGTACATATGGATGAAATGCTACTTTTGTTGCTGCAACTATTAGGAATAAATAAATTATGAAATGTTGATAATCGTTTGTTACTGCAACTGTTACTTATTTTCTAGGTACATATGCATGAAATGCTAGAAGTTAATGAAAAGGCACATGAGTATCTGATAGATTTGGACCCAGAAGTGTTGTTGCGGCATCAACATCTACTATAAATATACATCTGTGGCTGGTTCGGTAAGGAAGACAAATGGCACTGCTGCACCACCAACCTCTGCTGCTAGATCCAAAAGAAAGACAAGTGCCACTGCTGCTGCACCATCAACCTCTGTTTAATGATTCACCGTCAACCTCTGCTGCGGGTCCTGCTGGTGCTGCTGGTTCTCTTTGTCGTAGTGGTTTCAGTGATGTTATTTGTAGTTAATTATGCTTGTTATGTTTTTAAGAACCTATAAGATAACATGGTGATGTTATGGTAGAGACAAATTGACACTGTTATGTTTAATTTCATTGCAAAAAATGCAGAAAATTCAATTTTATGATGACACATGATTGACAATTAGGTTTACATTCAGAAAAGCATTTTTCCTTTTAAATTGTTCTATTTTTCTGGTGCGTAAATTATTTACCGTCGATCAGGCTTTAAGTGACACGTGGAAATATCTAGTAGCGGGTTTCATAAACGGGTAGATGCAAACACAGGCCACGTGCAGCAATCTGGGAGGAAGGACACGTAAGTCATATCACGAAAAGAAAATTCTAGAATGGTATTTTATTAGTAGATCACGTCCTATGCACGTGCTTTTAATCCTCCTCTTAGTCCTTGGATGATCTGCTACATGGCGAGATCCTAACATCAGTGGGTATTTGTGTCTTTTTCCTGCACGTGGGAACTCACACATGTGGACTTAACTGGGCATTTTTCCGACTCTTTTTAACGTTTGGGCAGTTTTCCAAGATTGCACCCTGAATTAAGGCATTTTCCCAGTTTTCCCTTAAATCTATCATGTAATTACTGCTACTGTTACTACCATTTGGTGATTCTATTACTGGTGATTCTGTTAACTGTGATCATGTTACTTGAGATTCTATCATTTGAGATTCGTCACTTGTCCTGTATGAAATTTGTTGTGCTCAGTCTTGTTTGTAGTGTGTAACTTCGGGACTTTGTTCCTGTTTATCTATTCAAAAAGTGAAAACTACAGGGAGACCCATTTTCCTAGAATTTTCCACTGAGAAACCCACGGGCGAAAAACTTCATGCGCGCCCCCATTTTCACCAAGAAAATTATTCTAAAACCCATAATTTAAAAAATTCTGTTTTTCTCTTTTATAGAGGAAAAACTACTTCTCAATTCGTTTTCTTCTTCTGAACTGTAAATCTTCATCAACACCTGAAGATGATGTTAATGGTTTTTTGTGTTTGAATCCGGGTTGTTTTTGGGTTTGCTTCGACAGTTTGGTATCACCGTTTCTTCCTGATAGTGGGGATGGATAGTGGCGGCTTATTGTTTGAGAATCAGATGTGAATTTGGGTAAGAAAATCAGATGTGAATTTGGGTAAAATCAGGATAGAAGAGTCCAGATGTCAGTAAAATCGGGACCATGATTTGGGTTTTTCTATTTTTGAAATTAGGGTTCTTCAATTTAGGGAAGAACATGATGATTTTTTTGTTTTTTGCACAGGATTTGGGTTTTTCAATTTTGTGGTTAGGAGGAAAATACTTTGGGTTCTTTTCATAGAATTTTCAATTTATGCAGATCTTCCTTCTCATCTCTAAAACACACTCTCAGTTTTCTTCTGCAAGTTTTGAACTCCATGGATGTATTTGATAAATAATTAATTGTGTTTCATATGTGTTGCTGTTGAAAGATTATTCACTAGAATTCTTAGGGAGAGCAGCAATATGTCTTTGACTTGCATTAGCTTTGAAATCAATCATCATCGGTATTCAACTTGGAGATGTTATGACCGGAACATCGATGTCAAAAATTACCAATCATGTGTGATCCGGTAACCTCAACTCCCTATAGCTGTTTCCTTATTGAGTTGAGTTGAGTTGTTTCTATTGATGCTTGAATTGCAGAAGAACAATGAGTGGAAATTGGGGTTTGCCATCAAGAATAGTGCTTGTCATGGTTGAAGACAAAATATGGGGAGAGATTGGAGTTTAATGGTGAGGTTAAGCTGCAAGTTAGCTGAAGAGATGGTGATGATATAACAGAAAACTATGAATAGAAGTGATGAAATAGATGTATGATTAGGTTTTTACAGGGACTAACCGGCCGGAAATCGTCCTGGAAATGTCGGAGAAACAAAGGAGACTCTATCGTATTTTTTACTCCGACGAGAAATTCATTATCGGTGATCATCTGATTTAGGTGAGCCAATATCAAGTCATGCAAATAGCGTGTTTGTAAAAATTCCTAAATCACTAGCTTTTCTCAAATGGTACAAAAGACGCTGCATAGGAATAATAAATTCAATTTTCATTTCGTAAGTGTTTTCTTTGTTGTAGTGGCTGCATAATCTGTCATACATCTATAAAAGTTGTTGAATAATTTGTTATGAAATTGTGAAAATGGATGCATAATCTGTTATGCATCTACAAAAATTAATGCATAACTTGTTATGTAGTCCAGAAAACGGTTGCATAACACGTTAAGCATCAACTTTTATGTCACTATTGAAACCAACAAAAACAAAGACTGCACAACTTGTCATTCACCTACAATAATATTTGCATAACATGTTATGCAGTCGCGAAAATGGATGCATACTCTTTTATACATCCGAAAATATGGCTGCATAAAGCATTATGCATCGAGAAAATTGTTGCACAATCTTTTATGCATCGAGAAAATAGATGCATAATGCATTATGCATCAATTTTTTTATGTACGCACTAATACAATGGCTACATAACTTATTATAGATGCATAATTTGTAATGTAGTGGAGAAAATTATTGCATAATTCGTTATGCGTCTGCATAATGCGTTATGCATCCTTTTTGGTGGCTGCATAATGGTTATGTATCAAGTTTTCGAAAATTTTGCTTAAAACGATGACCACCTCCGATTTTTTCATGAAAAACAAAAATTTGATATTGTTGTTTGTACTCGTTGCGTAGCTCTCTTTAAAAGATTTCCAACGATATAAAATTTGTAAATTTCCAAGGCGCGGATTTTTAGATATGTTATGTCCAAGTTGCGTTGCCAATTATACCCCTAATGCATAACCCGTCATGCAGATGCATAATCCGTCATGCAAACATTTTTAATAATTTCATATAATTATGGGTGTCACGGAAATAATTATATGGTACCCAAAATTAATTGTGGGCTTGACAATGAGAATATTTTTTTTTTTGGGTCTCCCCCTAATTTTCCCATACAAAAAAAAAAAAAAAAAGTCTAAATTTATTTTGTAATCCAATATCTTGTATCATGCCTCAAAAATTGCCACTTTGATCTTAAACATATAATTTCATAAAGAACTTTAATAAATTAATGACCCACAATTTGTCACTGTAGCATAAAATCTATCTTGTGACCCAAAACTCAACGCTTGGATACTACCTCGATGGTAAAATAATACTACCTTTAAACTTTTTTCGTAGTCTACAAATTTACCTCATGACTTTAAATCTAATTCAAAATTTGCTTAATTATTTTCTTGAAATCCGTAAACCATATCTTTAACATGACATTATAACCCAAAATCAATGAGCAATCCTCTTAGAAATTCTAAGGTTTTAGTCAAACCTTATAGAAGGACAAGGTATCAGTCAACCCATACTGACGGACTGGGTGAACTCGGTCAAACCTTGTTGGAAGTGATCCATGATGAAATGACTGAAATATCGTTAACTTAACCAAGACTGATACGGGTGGAGTAAATATCCGATACCAGTGAATCAGAACCCTAAAAAGGTTGGAGCAAATATTTCTAGCTTCTTCTCTGAGGGCATCTTCTCGACTTCTCCTCGATAGTTGTATTATGTTTCTTAATTCTTTATGATATCTTTCCATCTTCAGAGAAAATCAAGATAGTTGTGAGAAGAAGATATACGGATTTCGAAGGACTAATACCATTAAAAGGTTAGATAATCATTGAAAGCAAATTGATGGAATTTCTGTACTTGTTTTTTTTTTTTTTTTTGCCTCTGGTTTATTTTTTCTCCTATTTAGTTATTACATACAAGAAGTACCGAATCTCTTATACAATTTGTGCTTGTTTTTCTTGTGAACATATGTTGCTTAATTGTCATTAAAAAATTGAATTACTAATGTATGTTATCTTTCGCATCATTTTCACTTTTTATTCGTCATAGAATTTCAGATCTTTTTTATTAATTACTCTTCTATGATATCAAACAAATGGAAATCAAATTGGGTTTAACTGATATCTACACATGTTGAAATTCTGGAGATTTTAGAATCTAACCCAATTTGATGAGTAATTGAATGGTTTACCTTTTAACTTTTGTAGTCTGTAGCTCTTTGTAAGTTTTGTTGCCCCCAGAAAATGTCTTGGATAGGTCTTCTTAGCAAAACTTGTTGTTTGTTATCGATTTGTTGGCAACAATGAGTTAACCCATATGAGCTTGTAGAAGGATGGTATGCTTGAGAGTGATTAATTAGCATTGTAAAATTGATAGTAAAAAATTTAGTGCACTTGTGACTTTTAATTATGGTGAATAGCAATATGTGAATTGTTGGTCTTAAATTTTGACGGCTAATTATGATATGTAGATTGCTGGTTCCTAAACTGTTATTTTCTTCTTTCGTGGTCACAATCCGTTCAGGCTTATAAGTGATGGATTATCAGCCTGGACTGTTGCAGCTACTGGTTGCGGTATTTCCTGGCATTTTTGGTATATTAGCATATTTCGCATGTAAGTAGATGTGGATCAATTTACCTTTTCTCATATTTTTCAGTTTATTTCTGTGTGTGTGCGCGCGCATATATGCCGATAATGGTTGTGCCTATAACATCATCAAATACTTATGACCAAACTAGAGTTTGCTGCTCTTTACATACTAAGCTGTTAGCGTTGTACTCTCTTTGTATGAGATTTGGTAGAGATTGATGCATTTTGTTGTCCCGTGTATGTGCCTTGAGTGATGTCTTACACTATCTTATCACATTTTGACCATTTTTCTTTGCTAATAGCGGTGTTGGTTGTTTTACTTTGCTTTGCGCATCATTGACGGTACCATAAAGTCATAGTGTGGTCGCAAGCTTGCAAGTATAAATGTAGACTTGTTTTGGATGACTTGTGGTAGATCAGTTTTTAGTTTGAAAATTAAAAGTTAGTCGATACACAATGTTGTGGATCTTAGTGTTCTGCTTTTTTTTTTTTGTTTTGTTTTTTGGTGCCAGTCTCATGCAGTTTGTTTTGGAAGCTTCTTACGACCTGTTTGGGAATTACAAGTTTCTTTGAACTTAAGTGTGGTTTTTCCCCCTCAAACCTTTTCTTAGTTGCACTTTATTTGATACATGTATCTATGCTTTGGTTAGTGGGAAACTGATGCTAGAGCTGCTCTGGTAAGATTGTGGGCATCGTCGAATCCTGAAAATCCATAGGAGTGGAAAAAACAATCCTGAAGAGCCACAAGTATACTATCAACGAAAAATAAATGGTTTTGAGTTCACCATTGGGTTTTTAAAGTTGGTTGATGAGTTCTTTTTCAAGGTTGTTAGAGACAAATATAGAAAAGTGTAATACTGGTGTCGGGTGAGTCTGTTATAGCCATTAATTATCATAAGTTAAAGAAAAAAATAAGTTTTAGTTATAACACAAACGAAGAATATCCCGCAAACTCTTTAGATTAATTATCATTCTTTTTCACAGTATTGTTAAATTAGTTAGGTATATGCCTTAATATAATGTTGTTTTAGTGAGGTATATTTTGCATCAGGTAATGTTAAAGTAGTTAGGTAGGTATTCTAGGAACTGATGTTAAATTAGTTAGGTAGGTATTATAGGAACTAATTAATGTTAAATTAGTTAGGTACAGTTGATCGGTACTACATATATGCACGATAAATACATTGATCAAGCCTAGGCTTGAATGGTTTCTGCATTTTTTTTTGTTTTTTGGACGCTCTGATTTATCCCGTGCCACTGTAATTGTGGTCAGACTATAGTCCTATAGATAAGCCTGCCATTCAATGGTCTTTGCTATTGTTCTGGAGTTTTATTCAGTAAGCAGCTCTTTTGATATTTTCCTAGCGGTATCGAGTGAAACTTTATGTAGAATATAGTGGGAATGTTATATATACGAACCCTAACACCAAAAGGAATTCCAAGCTAGTTGTCTCAGTGTCAGCTTATACATGTTTATCACCGTGTCATATCTTTTTGCATGACGACTCATTTCTTTTCTTATTTATAGGCAGGACTACCCGATCCTCCTCTTTGTATCATGAAGGCTGAGGTTCCATGGTCATCTGCTGTGAGGAAGGGAAACCCAGTGCATGAAGAATGTGTGTTGAGAAGATTTAACATTATGGTACATCAACCACGTGTCTTTACTTGCTCGTTGTTCCTTTCATGGTAATCTTTTTCCCCTTCCTAAAATTGAAAAACAACACTTAAGTTATCGTCGTGCTAGCTTCTTGTTGTGGAAAGTATGTTCGTGCTCAACAACATCTGGCTCAAATGATATAGCATAACTGAGAACCAGAGTTGCAATGCTTAAGTATGAACAAAATTGAAGTCGGTTTCTTGTTGTCTACCCAGGTTATTTTTGCGACACGATGGCTTCCAACCTATTGTTTTTGTTAGGAAACCTTGGTTTCTGTTTAGTCTGAATAAATCATATTTTCATTCCTTCTCGTGGTTAAGGAACGACATTATTGTCTTGCACTAACCGATGGTTTAAAACCACCCTCTTATACTAGCATATGCTCAATTCACACCATCTCTAATGAAACAAATTAGTTTTCTTGCGACGGCTGCTTTTGTAGTGATGTTTTAGCATTAGACTGGTGTTTAAAAACCAAGGAGAACCATATTGCGTATCTTGAAATTTCAAGTATGAATGTATTTTGAAGTTTTTTTTTTCGATGGAAGACCCAATTTGAAAACTGGATACTGTAAAAATTTTAGGGAGTTCATATTACTACTACCCATATTTACCCATATACCAGTCGGTAAGAGAATTCAACAAAGGGTTTATATAGTCTTGTCAAAGTACTTCTGATAAGAGAGAAAAAAGAGAAAACCGGTTCCTCCGCCTTGTATAATCTTGTCAAAGTACCCATATTCCTACCCATTTCTCCTAACCCAAATAAAGCCTAACTATGGTTGGTAACTAACTTTGCATAAGGGGTAAACTTGGAAAAATAAATTCAAAACTTAAGAAATAGAAACGGACAGACTCACTTGTCCTTTTATATAGGTTGAATTAAAAGTAGGTTGGATCGGTGGGAAAACCCAAACCTTTGGATTTGGGTGAGGATTGCTCAAAATCAATCTCCTGCAAATATATTGCTTCATGATTCAAAAGATTCCATGTGACCCTAATTTTTTCTTTCGACTGAAATCTACACCTCAAATACTCAACTCCAAAAATTAGCGTGATCCTAAGTTTGAATTTGACCTAAAACATGTCTCTTCACCTAAATTTTACACTTTAGTCCAAAAACTGTTATTGTCATGCTCCAGTCACTAAGGATGGGTTTGGTAAAGTTTTTTTTTTTTTATCCAAAAGCACTTTAGAAACCTATATATGTTAATAATTTTTGAAACTAGTGTTTGGTAAAAAAAAATAAAGTACTTTTTATCCAAAGCACTTCCCATATTCCTCAACCTTTAGGGCAATTCCTATGGGAATAAACAAACCCATGTGTTTGTTGAGCCAGGTGGATGGCCAAACTGGATTTTCCACTATGGTAAAGCACTTGGCATTAGATAACTTAGCGCGCGGGCGAAAGACAAACGCTGGCGTTTCAAGGTAAAGCGCCCGCGCTCGAAGAACAAGAGCTGGAGGTCAAAGCTTCAACGCGGCGCTTGAAGATAAGTCGCTGGCGATTGTAGAAAAAACACCAATGGGTATTTTTTTTTAAATTCAAAATTCACTTTTTACCTCTATAAATTACCATCAATTTCAAACAATTCACTCACACCAAAATTCACTTCTCTTGATTTTTCTCTTCTAAAATCTATTTCTCAATGGGTCAACTGTCAGTCAACTGTTAGAAAAGGCGATCACAGTTTTGCGATGCAAAACTTTTTTCAGAAAGATGCAAAACTTGGAAATCGAGTAGATAGTAAATTAGGTGTATTCTTGTTTCTAAGATATGTGGGAGTTTTAGAAAGATTGAATATTGTAAAAGGGAAGTGCAAGTTTTGGAAGTTGCTCCAATAAAATGTTCCGCTAAAAGGCAAAGAAGAGCTCCGGTTTTGAAAGTTAACAACAAAAAATTCAAAAACAAAGGCGAAACTGTCAAAGAGCGCGTTGAATGGAAGATACGTCAAATGAAGATAAACAGGAGGCCAAAACTTGTACTTGATTTTTATTGAAGTTGTTAGTACGTTTTATTGTTTCCTAAGTTTATATCTTGTAAAAGAATTGGCATCAATGAACGAAAATATTTAGATTTTAAAATAGAGATTTCCACTTCAGATTAAGCGAAATTTATTACAATTTGAACTTGCAAATAATATCAAATCCACAACAAAAAAAAATCAAACTACATCAATTACAACGACATTCTCCCTGTAGAGTTCATAGCATTCAAAATGCTTAAACTCTCTTCCGCTTTCTTCAGTAAACTTGGTCTGAGTGATGGTTTTCTGTAAAACAGAGAAAAAACAAGTTCAGATATTTATGATGCAGTTGATCAGTGGGGAAAAAGGGAAGATACTCACCAGTTCTTCGTTGGATAATCCAGGATAGCTACGGTGAACCATCCACAAAACAATTCCGTATAATGTTTGACTTCCTTAGTGATGAATGCAATTCTTAGTTCTAGTCTCTTACTGTTTCTTATGGCTTCCGCGATGCTACAAAATGTCCCAATATTCTTTCCCAGAAATTGTCATTGTTCATTGGTCTCATCATATGATGTAACCAACATCGAACAAGAGCAACATCTTCTTCCATTGTAAATACCGGCAGCGGCATTCGAGTGCAGTAACGATGTGCTTGAGATGGACCATCTTTTAGAATTCTGAAACACGCTTCATAACGAAAAGGCTTACCGTGAGCTTCTTCCTAATTATCAATAGTTATTTGGATCACTTCATCTTCAGTTACACCGATGAACTTTTCTCGATCAATTTCCATTACCAGAGCAAGAAATGGCTGGACTGCAAGCCTAATAGATTGAAAACGAGCACGCAATCGACGAGCATCTCGGTTTCCTGGGTTTCCCGTCAGTGAGACGAACATTGAAAAAACGTTCTCCCAAAAAGAACCGTCATGAGAAATAACAACACCAGTGATTACCTTATGAAAAAAATATGCTTTGCATATTGTTATATCCTCTTCTTCAGTTCACTTGGGACCACGATTTCTAACATACATTTCTGCAGAGTGGGAGAGATTAAGAGTTTTAGAAAAAAAGAAGAAGATGTGATTTTGGAGATGGGAGGAATTGAATTTATAGGTCGAGAAAGAAAATCAGGCCGTTGGCGTTTGTAGTAAAACCGCCCGCGACTATCCTTTAAGCGCCCGTTTGAATTGCCATACCAGTTGGCGTTTGTAGTAAAACCGCCCGTTTAAATTACCAACGCCTATTTTCTTGTTATAAATACACCACTACGGGTGGCCTCTCAACTAAACCAACAGATTTATTTCTCAACATCCACCATGTTTTCTAAAGGCAAAGCGAAGCAAATATTATGTGTCGAAACAAAAGAGGTTTGTCCATTATGTTTCATGGATAACCACAGTCTTATGCAATGCCTTTGGATGTATTCAAAGTTTCCGCGGGAAGGTTGTTCACGCATCAGAATGGTGATTGAATCACAACCGGAAAATCTCACGTATTTTCAATGTCAAGATCCCAACTGTCCAGAGGAACCACATATGCTAGATGATGCTATGAAGATTAAAAAGGAAGAAGAAGAAGAAGAAAAGATTGCAACACTGTGCAAAAACTTCAAACTTAAAGCCAAATTGAAGAAGGAGTTATTACATTGCAAGCATTATGGATATGGAGATCAAGAATACAAACATTGTTTGCAAGACTTTTATGCATTTGCGGACTTCTTATGAAGAAGACACATATGGAAGGCATTTCTGGGAATGTCCTAGGTGTTTTTTGGTGGAGTGGGCTGATTGAAGTTGAACGACAATTCGATTCACTATGGTATTATGTTATTTAGTTTGTTGTTTATTTTGTGTTATTACGATTATCATAAGTAATTTAAATTTTTCCTCGATTAAACATTGCACCATCAATCTCATAAATAAAAACATACTGCATTGAACAACCACATCATACATGAGAATAAAAGAAATATATTAGATTAAAACAACTACTACATAGGCATCAATTATCGGGGGGTGGTGGAATTCCTAGGGCGACGTAGGGATCGTATTTGATGAGCACCCTAAGAATGTTGAAACAAGCATGGAAGTCGAAATTATGACCGCGGTGAGATGCTGGCCACATTGCTAGAGTTCTGGGAAACACTTCATGTTCGGCTTCACCGTTGAGCTTATTTTTGTGATTCTCGATTAGTTGAGCGACGAATTCCGTTACATTACACGAAATTACACTAAAACGATTCGCCAATCCTTGACAATCACGTCCATGAATGTTCATCGTTTCAGCGGCGAACATTCATAAACTTTCTCCCAGAACGTCGATCGGGATACATTCCTACCGGTATTGGCAACATCTTGTGTGTGAAAAACGTAGGCTATGCAAATAGCTAAATCCTCTTGTTGAGTGTATCTAACACCACGAACTCTGGGAAGCATTTTTGTAGATGATTTGAGAGTGAAGAATGTTTAGAATGTGTGAATTTGGAGTTGAAATGAGGAGTATTTATAGAACTCAAGAATTATAGCCGTTAGATCATAAGAGTTTTCAGCCGTCCAGATTCAGCCGTTGGCGCTTCTGTGAAAAACGCGGCGCTGGAAGGACATGCACATGCTGGCACTCTTATCAAGAACTCGTGCTGGAAAGAAAATCTCCAGCGTTTTGGGTTCAAGCGCGGGTGTTTGAGGCAAGCTCGCCCGTCCTAACATAAAACGCGTGCTACATCCTCCAACTCAATGAACAAACCAACAAATTTGTTGGTTTGAACATCCATTTTTCACATTTGTTCATTGCATAGTGGGAGCAAAATGAACAAACTATCATGTCATAAGTTTTTGAAAACTAAAAAAACAAAAAGTACAAGTCAAAATTTGTCATTGTGGTCCAAATATACCATGTGACTATATATTTGAAAGATTTACCATTAGTGTAATTGAAACTTTGTTATTGTGATTCGAAATTTGCTAAAGCAACCGGCCCTAATTCTGTCGTGTGGTCCATATTTGTAAATGACCCCAGTTCTACCGTGACGGCATAAGTTTGTGATATAATCTACCTTTTGACCCAAAAACCGTCTCTTGATCTAAAATCTTCTTTTTTATCCGAAATCAAGCTGGTGACCTTAAATTTACAGCGTAACTCAAAATTTGTTATCGTCCCCAAAAATCTAAATCATGAACAAAATTTTGTGATCCGTATACTGGATACATTTAAAATGACATTATAATTTGTTTCATATTGAATACAAATATCCGATTTTATAGAGTACCCACTCCATCCCAAGAAAAATGATATTTTCACTTTTCAAATTTGCCTACTTTTAGGCAAAATGAAAAAAAAAAGGTATAAAGTATCATTTTTTCTGGGATGGAAGTAGTAGTAGATTTGAGCCCATATATTTTTGCTCTAGTGATAGATCAAGTCACAAGGGACATCCAGGGTGATATCCCCCGGTGTATGCTCTTCGCGGACGATGTGGCGCTTATCGGCGAGTCAAAGAAAGAGGTAGAGGAAAAGCTAGAGATATGGCACCAGACACTAGAATTGAAGGGCTTCAAACTTAGTAGGACCAAGACCGAGTATTTGAGGTGCGATTTCAGCGACTCAGGGGCAGATGAGGGGGACATTATGCTAGATGGACAACTTGTGCCAAGAAAATATTCCTTTCGCTATTTGGGATCGATGATCCAAAGCGATAGAGGAATCAAGAAGGATATTCGACATCGGGCTCAAACTCGCTGGGCGAAATGACGTCTGGCATCTGGCGTCCTTTGAGATCGCAAAGTTCCGCTAAAGCTTAAAGGTAAGTTTCAAAAATCGACGATTAGGCCTGCGATGTTGTATGGTGTGGAATGTTGGGCGACGAATAGTCAGGACATTTTGAAGCTGCATGGTACCGAGATGCGGATGTTGAGGTGGGAATGCGGGCATATGAGGAATGATCAGATCAGGATTGAGTATGTACGTAAGAAACTTGTGGTAGCACCAATCGAGGGGATGCTCACCCAACATCGGCTGCGCCGGTTTAGACATCTCCAGCGAAGACCGCCTGATGCACCAGTTCGAGTAGGTCGCATCAGGCTCGCTGAAGGAAGGATGAAACGCAGAGGCCGTCCGAAACTGACATGGGACGAGTCTGTAAAGCGGGACATGAGCAAGGGAAACTTATCACAAGAGCAGGCGTTGGACAGACATATATGGAGAGCGGCGATCCACGTGGACGATGTAGGATCAAGGTAGTTAATATCGGTTGTACAGGCCGATATTACAGGTTTTTATCGGGTATCGGAAAATACCTATACGATATCGAAAATATCGGCGATACAAGGACGGAACGATATTATCGGTTGTACAAGCCGGTACAGACCGATATATCGGTTTTACCTATACACCGATAATATCGGTTTTAGTGAATAAATTTTCCTTCAACATGCATATAGTCTTTACAAACAAGTGAAACGACAATTGGAGAAGGTAAAAATCCCTAATTTATTTATGATATATAAAATCAATGAATATATGGTAGGATATAAGATGGAAATCATATTTCGATTGCAAGTTAGGGGAATATAAAAGATAAAAGTGAAGGATAATAAGAAAGATTTACCGGCATAATGGGACAACAATCACAACGCTGGCTAAAAAACCACCATGTATTTTGGAAATTTGAGATATGTGTATGTTTTTTATTATTATTTTTACTATGGTATATAAATATTTTAAATTCTAGTTTTAATGATGTATCACCGATAAAACCCGATATAATCTTTTGTATAGGTGTATAGGTCCCGACCGATACGCGATATTAACTACCTTGGGTAGGATTTCGGTATGTATAACGACCTCCCCTTTTTATTTCTCCTGTTAAATTCTTTGTCTCTCAATAAGCGAACACGTAAATGCAACCCTGCAGATTGTGTGGGTGGGTGGGGGTGGGGAATCCCCCTGTAGCGCTGCAGTTGGTGAGAGATTGAAGGGGAGAATCCCCCGTAGCTTCTACAACATGGGTAGGGTGTGAGTATACCCGCGTTAATGGTCGAGAATTCGTAATCCCATTAAAACGGTGACTAATTCTTCATCTGATCCCCCAAAAAAAAAGCGGTGTGGGTAGCGTTAAGTATGTTGCCTGCCGTAGTGCGGGTTGTGCGAGGCTTTGACAGGCCGGCGTAAAAACTATGTTATACATTATGAGATAATCTCTATCTAGCTTCGCAACATTATTAAGGTTAACCTACCACACCCAGGGTAAACAGTTCGAGAGAACTATTTCTGTACTTTTTGGATGAAGTTTTTTGTCCGAGGAAGAGAAGTGGTTTCTCCACTCAGCAGTTCGTGTTCTTTTATAGCCGTTTATTGCCGGATAATATTTCATTTTGATCTAATCCATATTTCTTTATTTTTATACGCCCTTATGATTCTCAACTGGCCTTGGTCTCGTTTTAGGCTCAGGTACGGGCACGTCAGCACCCCAATCACTTTGCTCACTAGTTTACTTCAAGCACTAAATTTTTGGCCTCTCTTTACTGTGGAATTATAGTTTTAGTTTTAAGTGTAGTAAATTAATTTCTAAGTTTAAGCTGAAGAACAAGTAATCTGGATTGTACTTTAGTCAAAAAAAATTGTATCCTAGTTCTTCTAAGTCCTGTTTTTCTATTTCGTTAACGTTTGTACTAGTTTGTAATTTTGTTTGGAGTCTGTAATTCCCGTTGCATTTTCTTAGGTCTGTAATATGTTTTTAGTAACAATACCAGTAGTTGTACCCTTTGTCTTCTCTGGAAAACATCAAGACGGAGAACAAGGAGATAGACGGTTAACGTTCGGGAATACATCGAAGTATATGGAAGTAATTGTATGATTAGTACCTTCAATCGAGCGCATCGAATACCTCTACCATCATATAAGATCTTATGGACTTTGTGTCCATCAAAAATACAACTTTTCTTGTGGAAAGCATTGAACGAAGGCCTTCCGACCTTCGACACCATCATCTGTTCCCGATGCACTTCTGATCTGAATACCGCTACTCATGCTCTGATCTTCTACTTTGTTACTTTGGATTCATGGCATACCATTCGAACTTTAACAGATGAATCTTTGGGTATCGTATACCTCATGTAATAGCCCCTAAATTAGTTTAATAAAATTCATGCTTCAAAAAAAAAAAAAAATCTCTAGCCTACCCGATACTTGCTACTGGAAAAAAGTCTTTGGTTATGGTTTTGGTTTGGAAGTAGTACAAGATTCACATGTTGTAGTACAAGATCCTAAATCTGAAGTAGTACAAGATCCCAAATCTGAGTAACTGCGATTACAAAATGTCGAGAGTTTCACTCTCCTCCCCTATAACTGTGATTACTTCATCCCTGTTAGGTTCTAGTTCCCTTAGATCCTTTAGTTCTTCCTTAGTTTTTCCCTAGTTTCCCTTAGGATATCCATTAGATCTTCCTCGGTTCTTTCCTTTCATTCCTTCTGCCATGGCCTCCGAACATCGATACGTTGAAATCGATATAAATTTTTTCAGATTCACATGTTCCAAATCAATCCCTTCCTTATCTATCACTCTCACAGAATTTCATGCTCATGGTTCCATAAAAGTCGTCCTCTCATCACTTCTTTCCTCAAATCTGCAAAGTTTGTTATTCGAAGCTAGAAAGAATGGAGATTCTGGTAAAAGAGTATGGAAGTACAGTGACAATAACAATTGGTTATGCGCGACAAAACAGTCCAATGCTAATGGATTTTTCATCCACCACTCTAGCAAGACCAAGCCTTACGGCTTACCCAGTTTCAATCTACATTCCATATGGTAATCATTTTGATGGTTGGTTTTTCATTGCTTCAGCCTTGGAATCCATAATAATTTCTACACCTCTATCGCCAACCCTCCCAACCCAATTCATCCTCCCATACCAACTGAAGCATCGAAACCATCTTCATCAAACCACAAAACATATGCTCAAACTGTTATGACCAATCCCCCCCACCAGAAAACTCATCCATCTGTCCCAGTAAAAAAGATTCAAACTCCCTTTCTTTGTGAAAGATTGGCAAATACATCTTGTGTAGAGGCAAAACAATCAAAGTATGGTGCATTTTTAAGAATAAACAACAAACCACATCAACTTGGAGCATGGGATGACGCTTTTCTCATCTCGGCACCAGTGGCAGTAAATTCATGAATTGTATCGGTCAAGATTTATGCAGAGAGCTAAAAATAAGTTCTATTTTTGAAATCTTTCCAATTAATTCATCATAAGCATTGTTCCATGCAGACAAAGAACTTTTAAAGGAAAATTTGGAGTTCAAATTTTATTCAAACAATTTACTTTGTTCTGTTTCTAGATGACACAACCACATTTGGAAATACCCTGTGATACATAACTATGAATTCTTCGTTAAAATTTATGGGGTTCCATTTCAGTTTTGGTCACTGGATGTCCTGCATGAAATTGGCAATATATGTGGGGATATTTTGTTAATTCATCCTGCAGCAGTGAAGTTGCAATATCTTAGTGCTATCCGTATGAAGATCAGGAACAAGAACGGAATCAATTTAATTCCAAGAGTCATCAAGATTTTTTCTGGTAAACAAATGTTCATAGCTCACGTTGCCGTGACCAACAAGTCTTCTCCCTCTGACCGGAAAATTATTATTCAACCACCATCAAAATTGGATCTCTTAGCACAGAATCCGGACCAAATGGAAGTAAGTAGAAGCAAAAAGAGAAAGTATCTCCCAAACTGCAGGGATGTTGTTGACCTTGCTCCTTCAATAGCTCATACTGTGTATCATGCAAATCTTCCGGTGATTAATGATACTCCTATAATGGGCAAGTTTGAAGATTATAATTCTGCCATGAATTTCAAAAATCTCCCCAGAAGATCTGGCCATCACAGAGCAGTTAAAAGAAGGCGTAAAAGGAGGCAAGCACAAAGGAAAATCTATAAGCAGGTATGGAAAAAAGTCCAAACCATGACAATTTCTGAGTCCATTAACTCTGTTACAACGGATGTCTCCCTGTCTGACATGGCATCTGACATGGAAATTGACATGGAATTAAACTCCACACCAGCTTTTAAGCTCTCAGTTTCTGACATAGTTTCAGACGCGGTTTCTGATAACTATTTGCCTGATTTGATCACAAACCCAGCACAAATTCATCTTTTAACCCCAAATCCGTCTCCAAATCATGATTCTTTTACAACCACCACAATCCAACCTCCCATCAGTAATAACACTATTACCACATCTCATAAACCATTTACTAAAACATATCCCTCACTTGTGATCAATTTTAACCTAAGAGCTATCAATTTCCAACAGCCTAATCGCTTTATCCTACCAATTTGGGTCATCAATGATGTTAACCGGCTACTTAACTTAGAGACATACCTTGGCATCACCTTCAACACTATGCCTAACCATTCAACAAAATTTCTAATATCAAAAGTGTCAGCTAATGGTCCTATTTTAAAACCAGTGCCCATATTACCAATCAAAGTTGTTCCCA
This sequence comes from Papaver armeniacum, assembly GCA_023531295.1. Classification (NCBI taxonomy): domain Eukaryota; kingdom Viridiplantae; phylum Streptophyta; class Magnoliopsida; order Ranunculales; family Papaveraceae; genus Papaver; species Papaver armeniacum. The sequence goes on along the minus strand of JAJJWW010003982.1, from coordinate 214,109 downwards.
CTGAAGACTTTGCGGTTCAGACGCTGATTCATATAGAAGATGTTGAGGATATAACAATTCATGAGCCAAATATGCCTTTTGTTCCATTACTGGGTTTTGAAGATTCTTTTATGGTTAACATTGATGAAGAGGAAAGTTCTTCTACATCCTCTACTAGCACCCCAACTTTCCCACCTGGCTTTGAACCATCTGCATTTGAATTATCAGATGACGCGGCCACAGTTGATCATGACACCATTACAGCTCTACCTGTAGTCCCAAAGAAGATGAAAACAGAATGGAAGAAGCTCGGTATTACAGTTGAAACTATATCTCCTGTATCAACCAAAATACTTAAAAAACCAAGGGGCCAACTCAGTTCAAAATGAGTCTCAAATTCTGAACTGGAATGTCAAAGGTCTGAATTCTCCGACTAGAAAATTGGTAGTCCACAAGATGATACACTTAATCGGAGCTCCAATCGTTATTTTACAAGAAACAAAAATGATGAACTGTTCACACTATGATATCAAGCAAATTTGTGGCTATAAAGATGTGGGATGGACTTTTCAGCAATCCATAGGCATCTCAGGTGGTATGCTCATCATTTGGGATAATAATTTTGTGGAAGTTAATGACTCCCTTGTGGGAGAATATACCCTATCAATCTCATGCACTAATAAAATTGATAACTTCCAGTGGATGCTTACTAATGTCTATGGGCCAAATAATCCTGTGGAGAGATCAGATTTTTGGGTGGAATTGGACACTGCATGCATATTATGTGACTTACCATGGTGGAATTGGACACTGCATGCAGATTATGGGACTTACTAATATCTATGGGCCAAATAATCTTGTGGAGAGATCAGATTTTTGGGTGGAATTGGACACTGCATGCAGATTATAAGAAGCGGATGCTTACTAATGTCTATGGGCCAAATAATCCTGTGGAGAGATCAGATTTTTGGGTGGAATTGGACACTGCATGCAGATTATGGGACTTACCATGGTGTATTGGGGGTGATTTTAACACCATAAGGAAATGTTATGAGAAGAAAAACTGCACAACAATTACAAGCAGCATGGAGCATTTCAACAGATTCATTGAAGAACATGATCTTATTGATTTGCCTCTCAAGGGAGCCAGATACACTTGGTCAATTGGCCAATCTAATCCTGTTATGTGCATATTAGATAGGTTTCTTGTTTCCCCATCCTTTGAAACCTAGTTCCCCTTCATTTTTCAACTTGCCAAAGCCATACCTACCTCAGATCATATTCCCTTACTCCTAGATATTTCTGACCCTTCTAGGGGTCCTAGTCCTTTCTGGTTTGAAGTAATGTGGTTTATGGAGACTGGCTTCTTAAATTTACTACAAGAATGGTGACTTTCTTTCTGTTTTGCAGGTAATCCTAGCACTATTCTGTGGATGAAGCTTAAAGCTCTCAAAGAAAAATTGAAAATATGGAACAAAGAAGTTTTTGGTCACATAAACACAAAGCTGAAAGAAATCTTAGAAGACATACAAGCAATAGACAAAGATTCTTTGAAGATAATATTCTCACCGAGGAGGCTGTCAATGAGAAGATGATGCACATGGTAGAATTTGAGAAAGTCACTAAAATGGATGAAATTTCATGGAAGCTTAAATCAAAGACACAATGTCTACAGGAGGGTGATAGGAATACTTCTTTCTTCATTAGTAAAGCTTCTGCCAGGAGAATACATAACAGGATAAAGCAACTCTACATAGATGGTACATTGGTGTCTGATAAGGAAAACTGCAAGCTCATATTGTTGACTATTATTCCTCTCCTTTTACTGAAGATGAAATCATCAGACCTGAGTTAGAAGGAATTGAATTTGACAAGATAAGTTCATTGGAATCTGAAATTTTAGAGGCCAAGTTCACAGAAGCAGAAGTTTTTCAAGCTATCTAAGACTTGGGCAATGATAAAGCACCTGGACCAGATGGTTTCCCAATTATTTTTTTTAGTAAGTGCTGGAGTTTATCAAAACTGACATAATGGATACTGTTGCTGAGTTTTGTTCTACAGGTCTAATTGATAGTAAGTATAATTCTACATTCATCACTCTAGTGCCAAAGAAGGACTATGTTGAAACCATCAAGGACTGCAGGCCAATCTGTCTCTTGACAAGTGTTTATAAAATCATTTCCAAAGTTCTTGCAACAAGACTCAAGTTGGTGATGGACAAGCTAATATCTCCAGTTCCATGTGCTTACATTGAAGGAAGGCAGATTGTTAATGGCACTTTGATAGCAAATGAATTGGTGGATTCAAGACTCAAATCTGGGAAACCTGGTATCATCTGCAAAATTGACCTGGAAAAGGCCTTTGACAGAATAAATTGGACATATTTGGAATTTGTTCTACATCAAATGGGTTTTGGAGCTAAATGGTGTAAGTGGTTAAGGTTCTGCTATTCAAGTGCCTCCTTTTTAGTTCTTATAAATGGTTCTTCCTTTGGTTTTTTCAGCAGCACAAAGGGAGTAAGACAAGGGTGTTCCATTTCCCCATTACTCTTCAATATTTCAATGGAGTGTTTTCCCAGATATATGGATAGAGCTGCAAACTTAAATCTTTTTAATGGTTTTTCTCACATCCGACAGTGTCACTATTAATCATTTACACTATGCAGACAATACTATATTCTTCATTGATGACAAAAAGGAAGAATTACATAATTTGTTCTCAGCTCTTCAGTGCTTTGAGTACATTGCAGGCCTTAAGGTAAATACTTCTAAAACCAGATTGATTGCAATTGGAAATGTGCCTGAAATTGCAACATGGGCTGCTGAATTTGGTTGTCCTACTGATAATCTTCCATTTATGTACTTGGGAATGCCACTTGGTGCCAAGGCATCCTCTAAGATAATTTGGAATCCAATTATAGAAAAGTTTGATGCTAGAATTTCTTTTTGGAGGCAGATTTCACTTTCAAAAGGTGGCAAACTTGCCTTACTGAAGTGTATTTTATCTTCATTACCTATGTACTACTTTTCTTTGTTTAAAGCTCCTGCTTCTATCATCAAGATACTGGAGAAAAAGATGAGAAATTTCCTTTCGGAACATAATGCTTCTGGATCTAATTCTTCTCACCTTATTAATTGGAGCTTGGTTTCAAGCTGACAAAGAACATGGTGGGTTGGGTGTCTGCAACCTGAAATTGATGAATTTTTGTATGCTTGCGAAATGGTGTTGGAGATTTGGTATGGAGAAGAATAAATTATGGTACAAAATCATTTCGGATAAATATGGGGATGAATTTTCAAGTTGGATTCCAGGTAAACCTACAAGTTCTCATGGAGTGTCATGTTGGAAAACTATTTCTGATTCTGCTCATCTTGTAAGTAAAAATTCAACATTATTTGTTCACTCTGGCAAATGTATATCTTTCTGGAATGATACATGGATTGGAGATGCTTCACTTGGTAATCTTTTCCCTTGCCTCTATAAGTTATCTAGAGAGAAAAACATAAGACTGGCAGACATGGTTACTCCTGATGGAAGTTGGAAGTTTAATTTCAAGAGATCCTTCACTAGAGCTGAGACTAATATGTTGGCTGAGTTATTGTTGATAATTGGTGATTCCACTCCTGTTCTAGACAATCTGCCTGATACAAGAAGATGGTCACTACATCCCTCTGGTATCTTTACAGTCAAGTCTTTATATTCTAAGCTAATATCTGAAACTGGTGTTTTAAACTTCCCTCATGCATTCATTTGGAAGTCAGCTGTTCCACCAAAAATAAACTTCCTTGTCTGGTGTTTAGTGCATGGAAAGTTGAATACTATTGATAACCTACAAAAGAAAGGAATTGGGATCCATAACTGTTGCATAATGTGTGGTGGTGATGTTGCATAATGTGTGGTGGTGATTTAGAGACACAAGAACATCTCTTCCTTCATTGCAAAGTTGCATATAAAGTTTGGTCGATGGTCTTACCTAGTACTTGTTGGTCTTGGGTTTTACCTTCAAATATATCTATGTTGGCTCAAACTTGGCACCATAACCACTTCTCAAGTTCTGGTAATTTAGTTTGGAGTTTAATCCCTACTGCTATTATCTCCACTTTATAGAATGAAAGAAATTGCAGAATTTTTGAGGAAAAGCACACTTTCGAAACCGATCAAGACTTGGGAATGGAGGTGAAAACTCAGATGTTAGCTTGGGCTAGTGCTGCAGATGCGCATGAGTGAGTGGCAACAAGGCTATTGCAGTAAATTTCCTCAGTTCGTCCCATATATAATCACTCCGAACATTTTTCGTTTCTCTATTTTTTTTTGATCGGCAGTTTTCGTTTCTCTTTTGCGTTGACAGCATGAGTCACATTTTAGATCTGGATGATATGGACTGGGGGTCAAGTGGTGATGAAGATAATGAAATCATCAATAAGCGCTTGATGGGAAGGGATGAATATGAAGAACTTAGCAAAAACCGTAAGTACTCTGCTTAACATATATTTTTCCAAAAATCATTTCCATCCGAGATTGTAATGATTAAATACATCATATACCAGGATTTTCAACAAAATTTCGTTCAAATTGCTGCTGATTTTTTTCGAATTCCTTGATTTTTACTCTAATATTTTTCATCAAATTTTGGATCTCTTGTTGTGAACCCACAAGTACTCCTGAACCTAACAGATATGAAATTGGTTTTTGGTACTTTAGCTATGAGTTTTATTATTAATAATAAAAGACAAATTTGTTTATTGATTTTGTTTATGGGCGCAGCTAGAATATATGGTGGTGGTGATGATGATAATTGGAACTATTTTAGTACTGATGATGAGGATGATCAGAATCAAACATCAGAGGCGCCAGGAAAAAGTACACAATTGATTTCTCATGCTACCAATTTAAACCTTTTTCTTATTCATAATAGCTGTTAAAGTCATATTAAAATGTATGAGACTCTCAACAGACTCCGAGTGAAGTTGCTCGTGAGTTTTTAGGTGCCTATTCAAATGTTGGCAAAAGACCCTTACTTCATTGATTTACACTCCTCCCATCTGTAGATAGCTGAGGAGGAGGAACAATGATCATCTAGTTATAGTGACCCGCAAGAGTCCATTTGCTGTTTTGATTCCTTCGTAGCTAGCCTGTATAATAGCATCATGAAATATTATTGATTATTCAATGTCATCTATCATAATGGTCTCCTTTGTTCCTTACCTAGTATGTAATGAATTTGCAGATGGAGAGGAAGTTGACATGGGTATCGAAGATGGAGCTTCAAAAACAAAAAGCAATGAGAAAAAGATGTCCGAATGTGATGTAAAGCCTATGGAGGAGTACAAATTAGCCATCGGTGAGGAGGATATGTCAACTGGTATGAAGAAAAAGTCGAAGCGCAAGTCACAAGAGGATGGGGTCGAATCAAAGCAGAACGTCAGTATCAAAACTGCCATTGAAGTGAAGAAGAAAACCAAGCCTCTTAACATGTAATGAATTTGCAGATGGAGAGGAAGTTGACATGGGTATCGAAGATGGAGCTTCAAAAACAAAAAGCAATGAGAAAAAGATGTCCGAATGTGATGTAAAGCCTATGGAGGAGTACAAATTAGCCATCGGTGAGGAGGATATGTCAACTGGTATGAAGAAGAAGTCGAAGCGCAAGTCACAAGAGGATGGGGTCGAATCAAAACAGAACGACAGTATCAAAACTGCCATTGAAGTGAAGAAGAAAATCAAGCCTCTTAACATATAATCAGAGCAGAACGACAGTATCAAAGCATTAAGTAATATGTCTTTGTTGGTAAGTTAACCAACTATAAAGAGGCGTTCTAGCAAGTCCTGCCTCTGTATGTGGTTTAAGTAGTAAGCTCTTGTAAGTCGGCCTATTGTAGATTTGCCCATATTTTATATATTTTGTAGCTATACTCGTCATATTTAAGTTGTTCTTCAGTTATTGAATCTTGGTGATTTTAGCTTAGTTCTAGCTACCTCCACGGCCATTGTTACTGCTCCAACTGCATCTTCTGCATGCCGTAACTAGAATAAAAACTCTAGTTATTAGTACACTTTTGCACTTAAATTATGTCTGGCATATGCATATAACGTCCCCAAGGTGTCTGATGCAAATAGACGTGTCCGCACTACATGTTTGGCAACGTTCAGGGACTCCAGTAGTCCAGTTATGTTTTTTGTTGTTGTTTTGTTTTGTTTCAACATGATAAGCTGGTTGTGCGGGGGTGCTGGGGAGGCTTAGGTTTTGACTGCCTGGGACGCTAATATCTGGTGTAATGAGGATAGAGTTAAAGAGTAGGTGGATTAGCTTTGCTTTGGAAAGATGGTTTGGATATTGAGTTTATTCATTCTTCCAAGTATATGATAAACTTGATCATGAAGAATAATGATACCAACTCTGAATGGTTTCTTATATGTCTATATAGTTCTTCATATGATAATGAAAGGCAGGTTCAATGGAGTTTTATCCATGAAATGGGTAAAAACATAGATTTACCTTATTGGTGACTTTAACTCCACACTTTACAGCTACAAGAGACAGAGTTGTTCAATACACCCAACTCGATCTCATCCAATAGTCACTAATACTGTATCAGATTTCGGCCTCATAGACATACCATTCACAGGAAGTCCTTTTAGTCCATCCACAGAAATCATCAGAGCCTTATGTTCTACGTCATGGATGAACATATTTCCTAATGCCATCCTCAATAACCTCATCCCCTCTGGATCAGATCATGCTCCCATCCTCTTAAATACTAACCCACAAACCGAAAACCTCAATAAACCTTACAGATTTTTTGAGCATTGGCTATGAAACAGAACTTGTAAGGAGGAAACTAAAAGAAGATGGAAGTGTGAAAAGATAGGAAAATCAAGGACACTCAAACTCTGATTCAACAAGTTATAAGTCAACCTCAGATGGATATAGAAGAATATCAAATATATCAGCACCAACTAAGAACCTCTATGAGTTTAAAAACAGGATTTCTTTTCAACAGTCCAGGGAGAATGTAATCAAATATCAAGATAGGAATTCAAAAGTGTTTCACTCTCAAGCAAACTACAGAAAAAGATGCAATCAGATTCACTCTCTCAAGAATAAGAATGGAGAACGAAAGAACTAAAGGGAAGACATTTCAAAAATCCTAATAGAGCACTTCCAAGAAATAGCAACAACTACAAACCCTGTTGAAGATGAAGAAATTAGGAATCTGAGAACTCCATGTATCACTGAAGCAGAAAACACCAAGCTCACTGAAATTCCAACTGCACAGGAGGTCAAAAGAGAATGTTTTTGGGAATTTTGACAAAATACACCCTATAGGATAAGTAATTCCTAAAGTACACCCATTATTTTGATAATTGCTAAAATACACCCTCCCTCCATCCAAAATTCTGTTAAGGCCCACCATCACTCGATCTAACCATCCATCTAATATTTTAAATCAACGGGTAAGATATCATTCTAGATAGCAAATTCCCAATTTATCCTTAGTATGATAAAAGACTAAAAATGTTGCCAAGAAATTTATTTGTTCACCGTTCTCTTCTTCTTGCCCTTCTGCAGAACCACCATTATCCATGTCTGCAACCACCCTCTGCTACCAACACCTTCTTCTTCTTCTCAACCACCTTCTTTTCCTTGTTATTCTTTTTGAAAGATGAAGAAGAATCCGTAGATGGGTTTGCTGGAATTAGAGATGAGAATTATCTATTTGAATAGGGATTTTGATACATATTTAATCAAGGGAAGTAGTTATAAATTGGGATTTGATGATACTTTGTTGACAAATTCCATGTGGATTGAACTGGGTATAACCCATTTGCTAAAGAAGAACTCTGGATGTGCTAGAGTAATTTTGTGAACTAGTGGTAGTGTTGACAGCAACATCAACGGATTTCTAGGGTTCTCTTTGTGGTCGGGAAATGAGTTCTGGTGTGGATGGTCTGTACTGTGATAATTAATTGCCAGCAATGATTTGTTATTGCAATCAGTCGGAAGTGGTTCTCAAATGGTCAGAAATTAATCGGTAGTAGTGATGAGAAATTCAAGGTACTGGGAATTGGTAGCGAGCAAAATTGGATCTTTGTTTTGGCTAATTCGATTATATGCCTAGAGGGTTGTAATCGGTGGTGAGATGGTCAGAATTAGAGACTGATGTTGTGGCCGAGATTGAATAGAAACTAAGAACTTGGTGTTGGTGATTTCATTGTGCTTTAATTCCTGATGGTGTTGTTGCTCATAACCTGTCTGATAAAATTGCTCAAAGAAATCTCTGTGTTGCATATTGTTTGAATGGTGCCTAAATTTATTGGTGGTATAGGTTGGTGGTGAAGATATGATTCCTAAGAAATTGAAAAGAAATTCATGATTTTTTTATCAACGGATTTCAAAAGGCTAAGCAATTTCCCATAGAAGGGAAACCAAAATCAGTATGATAGGATTAAAACGGTAGAGAAGCATAACCAGGGAGGGGTTTTTTAGACATTGTGCAGCCTAGTCAACTCGGTTGACTCGACCCAGTTTTATGACAGCTGTAGACTTAACGGTTTTACTGAAAAAACGGGATGGAAAAGTTAAAATGGGTGTATTTTTGCAATTTTGAAAAAAACGGGTGTACTTTAGGAAATACTAATCTCATAGGGTGTACTTTATCAAAATCCCCAATGTTTTTCAAATCAAGTCTTGGTCAGCACCAACGGACTTAATTATTAATTTAAAACTACAAAAAAATTCTAATGGCTCGGCTCAAAGCCAACTAAAGCCGTAACGAATATCCTTTTTTACCTAAAATACTGACACGTTATCTTCTTCTTCTTCAAAAGATATTTTTCATCTTCTTCAAATGAAAAATATGACACGTTATTTTTCATATTTTTCAAAAGATATTTTTCACCTGCAAGATGTTATTTTGAAGTCTCAGCCGTCTTTTGATAGTTGCAACTTTCAGCGAGCCGTCTCTAACTTCTTACAGGTTTGTGGCCTCTCCCCTTCTTCTTTCAACATCAATGACATTGCCCCTCGTCCCATGCACTCTTTGGCAATTACTTACTTTGATGTTGTTAAGAAGGAGATCCCTACGAAGTTCACCTTGTCTGTCCGTGATGTTAATTTGTGGCAATGTAACAAGCTGGCTCATGCTCAAGACTACTTAAAGGCAATCCCCATCCAAGGGCTTAACCAATGCTTAGGGGGCGAGACAGTTCAGCGCTATCCTCTGCTATAGACTTGGTATTCCTTTATTTGTGGAGAATAGCCTGTGTCCAAGCTGCAAAAGGGAAATGGATGTTTTTGGCGATCATGCTTTGCATTGTGCTAGTGATGTTGGGCTTAAATTCAGGCACGACATGGTAAGAGATGTTTTGGCCGATATTTGTTATAAATCGGTGTGGTTGCTAGGAAGGAGGTGTTATTGGGCTTCTTGTCCGATGAGAACAACGGCCTAAGACCTGCGGACTTATTAGTGTACAAGCTGGGAGAATGGCGATAATGTGTGTTTTGATGTTCTTTTGGGATCTCCCCTTTTGCGAGCGGTAGTAGGAATAACTTCACACCGGTCATGCCATCAATGCTGCCATCACTCGCAAATGTAAGAAGTACTTGGAGAAGTGCACTGCGCACGGATACGGTTTTGGGGTCTTGGCCTTTTCAACTCTGGGTGAACTCGGGGATGATTTTGTTGTCTTTTTAAAGAGGTTGAAGAACTGTTTAGCTAGTCATGATGCCAATTCTAAGATTGGTAACATCCTTTTTACTAGGGTTAGTATTGCTATTCATAGGGGTGTTGGGGCTCAGCTTGTTGCTAGGCTCCCAACTAGCTTCTTATGTAATAATTCCTTTGAGGAGGATTCTTATTTTAATTAAAAAATATATATATATATAATTCCCCGGAAACCTTTTATCTTCATCAAAAAAAAAAAAACAGTGCAAGCTTTGCACCCATTCAACGAGAGAGAAAAAAGTTATAAGTAACAAAAACGCCTTGACATGAACTCCAACACCAGCTCATCAGTGGCTGATCACAAGACAATTTGAGAATGTACCAACTTAGGTTCACGCCAATTTTCATTTAATATTCTAAAGTTCAAAGACAGAACAAAAGAATAGGGATTTCAAGAGTCGCTCTTTGGCATCTCATTTCCAATTTCTGCTTTGGATGTGTTGGTATCCGATATTCCGATGCATCCTCTTCGAATGTCATTCTTGAGACATCCATTGAAAGAGGGGTTGAACTTTCTTATAGAGGTGATGCGGCATTTGGTGATTCTAGTTATTGGAAGAGAATGACTTGCAACTTTTAGAAAATGAGATAAAAATCTAGCATTATATGAGAACAAAATGAGATTCAGATAATATTGGATCGTGACAATCTGACAGTCAAAATATTTCGAGACAAACAAGTATTCAAACTTGGATTCCTTCCAAATGACAGACAAATACTAGAACAGTTGCACTCAAAATATATGAAAGTTTTAATTGAATGTCTATGCCCGATCAAACTAACAACTTGATTAAATATATAGTAATGTAGATGAGAGGTGAAGTGAAATCATATACACCTACTGGTGTGAAGAATTAGAATGTTTGTATCAAAATTAAGCAGCTTAAGCTATTTTTTTTTTTTTTTGATGGAAAAGATCATATATTAAAACTAGCAAATGTAATACAACAGATTTACATAATCATTTTTATCAAAAGAATTGGAATCGATGCTAGACTTGTGAACTCGTTGGTTTAGGATTTCTGACATGTGTTGTAGCCTTTTGATTCTTGCTTCCTTGGCAATGTAATCCGCTGCATTGTTGTTTTTTCTCCTTATAAATTTCACTTTAGCTTGGGGTAATTCTTCCAAGATTATCCTTATTTCCTGCAAGATATTTTTTGCCGACCACGGAGATTCTAAGGTAACCCTGTTTAAGTTGTCTGCCAAGGCTTTACAGTCAGTTACAATAGCCACACGGCCCACACTTGATAAGATATTATCTTTTAACCATGTAATCGCCTTGACAAGGATTTTGCTTCCACGCGTGAAAAGCTGACGTTGCCCACTCTGAACCCGCCGAAATGTGCATGAATGCCTCTTCATCTCTAGAGTACAGGATGAAAGCGTAACCCATCGAAGAGTCTTCTTTCTTGTATGAAGCATCAATGAATATAACCCAGTCTGAATGCAGGTTGGACTAAGAATCGTTGGTTGATATTTTCTTTTGATTCTCTTTATTACTTGGTCCTAGTAAGCTGACTGGGTCTGGGTGGATTTTCTAAAAAATAACGGAACATCTATATTTCCAAATGAACCAAAGTGTGGTTGATATTTTTACCTGAAAATGATTCAGATCTGTTTCCGTAATCCACCATTTAACCCAATCAATAATAGTGCTGGGAGAGTCTCTATTGATTATATTGTGTAGAGAAAGACCAAACCAAACTGCTCTTGCAAAGGAACACTTTCATGAAAAGATGAACCTCCGTTTCTTGCACTTGATTGTTACATAGATGACAAATCGGGTCAATTTCCGTATAGTGAGCGCCTAATCTAGCCGACGTTGGGAGGGCTTTTTGCACTAATTTCCATATGAAAAGTCTAATTCTAGAGATGGCTTGAATATTCCAGATCTTGCTCCATGGGAAATCAGGGTTATCATTATTGTCGAGATCCTGATTGGCTAGAAAGGTATAAACATTTTTGGCGGAGAATTTTCCTGATTGATGATGTCTCCATCTAATGATGTCTTGCTCATGGTTTCTAGGATTTAAAGCTTGGATTTTTCCTTATCCTCTGGGTAGAAGAATTGGTTTTGCTTTTCTTGATCCCATCTATTCACGATCCATAATTAGTTCTTGAACTCTTGTTGGTGTGCTCTCATTTGTTGGGGATTTTTGGATTATCTTTGCGTTAGGGATCCATCTGTCTTCCCATATTTTCATCGAAGCACCATTTTTAACTTGCCAGATATAATTGCCTTTTATTAAATCTAACCCTTTCTGAATGGTGGTCCAAATCCACGAGAGATTCGAAGTTCTGTATTTTTCTAGGGGGTGGGAGTTTGGAAAATATTTTGCTTTTAACAGTTTGACCCATAATTGGTCTTGTTCAGTGACTAGTCTGCTTGCAAGCTTGGTAAGAAGGGCTAAGTTAAATTGATGGGGATTTTTAATTCCTAACCCACCTTGGGAAACGGGTTTACATATACTTTTCCAAGCCCTTATAAATCCTCCTTGTCTTTTTTGTCCATCTTTTTTCCACCAGAAGTTTCTCTGAATACGGTCAAGCTGATCCAGAGTTGTTTTCGGCAGGGCGAGGACTTGCATTTGATAAGTTGGGTAGGATTGAAGTATAGATTTTATCAAAACAGTCCTCCCTGCTTGAGATAGCAGTTTCAATTTCCAACCTTGTAATGTAGAGTAGTAACGTTGTAGCAGCGGTTCAAAGTTGGCTTTTCGGTTTTTGTCGAAGAAAAGCGGTGTACCCAGGTACCTATCATTTTTGGTCATCAGCGGGACCTTTAAAATTCTTACAATTGTTTTTCCATGTTTTGGGTGAATTTTTGGGTTGAAATTTTTTTTTTTTTGCTAAATCATATTTTTTATTAATGAAAAGACTAAAAAGTCAAGCTGAAATTACAGGACTGACTTAATAAAGAGCTTACACTACACCAAATTCTGGGATCCGTAACAGAACTGAGCTGTTACTAAAACGGGTTGTAACGGCTCTTGCCTGTTGCAAAAGTGGGTGTTACATTTTCTTTTGTAACGGCAATGGAGCCGTTACGAATTTTGGTTGTAACGGCTCTCGTAACAGCTGTAAGCCGTTACTATTATGCCACGTTGTAACAGCTCAGGGCCGTTACGATTTTTTTTGTAACAACGGCTTTGTCAGTAATGTGACTCGGGGCCGTTACGAACTTTTTTGTAACAGCAAAAAAAATTACTGCCAGTCAACATTGACCTAGTCAAAATTGGTCAATATCGACCAATTTTGACCAGATCAATATTATTGCGGTTTATTTTCTCTCTTGGAAACAATCCAAACTTCATACACCTTTGCATTCATCATCCACACTCAACAATAGTTTCATAATTCATTCAATTCATAACATTCATCCAATTCATATCAGAAAAAGGAAATAGATTTTTCTAAGTACAATTTTTTTTTTTTTTGCTAAGTATCAAGTTCTTAAGTTCAGTTCATAAGAAACTTTGGAAACTTCCTAAGTTCACAAATTCTTCTAACATAAACCACTATAAGCAGATGTTATTTACAAACTTACAAAGATAACATGATCTTATCTTTATTTCCAGAATTATGGAGACGTATTAGCATTGTAACCCACATTCTTTCTTCCAACTGCAAAATCAAAACAGACCTACAGTCAGAAAACCAAGCAATGGAGATTGGATAGTATGGCCCCACACATCCCTGCAGTTAAGTGTTGGACAATGCAGAAACATTACTTCATGGACTATCAAATCTCTAAAAGAAACATATAAACTGCAGGTAAGCAAAGACAGGCATGATGTATATATAGAAAACCAATTTGCACTATGCAAAGAAAATACACAAAAAAGTAAGATTTCAAAAATCACCAGTAAAATCACTCAATTACCTGTTTAGATTCTTTTGAGCATCCTCACCTATGGCTATCCATTTTGATTGCAGTTTTGGATGAAGCAGAAAGAGCTTGTTCTCGGCAACTTCACCGCATTCATAACCCCGCTGTATTCACCGATGAGTACACTCTTCTTTGTACACGCTTGCCGAGGTGAGTATTCATGCTTGCATACCGAAAGCGGTTCTGTCAAGTTATTGCATCAAAAAACTTATCTTGAGCATTTGCTGGAAAATGGACAAAAGTATTACAAAGTAAAGACACAAACCTGATTTGCACACCTTCCAAGCCCCATGAAGAGATTATCTGGCTTAATATCTCGATGTAGAAAAGATTTGGCGAGTAAAAATTCAACACGATTTACCTACCAGACATACAAGAAAAAAAGAGGTATTAAGAATCAGAATAGACAATGAGTGAACTTGCAATACCCACCATCCGGTCTGCAAGCATCACATAGTTATTGCTAGACCAACAATAGGACACAAGTAGTCGTGCATTTCCAAGTCATTACTCATAAGCAGCAGATACTCAACAATCAATCATAAACAGTAAGGCAGCATAAGTAATAGTTACCTCGAAGCTTTCTCTGCGACCAAGTACTGATCCTCATTTTACACACTCATCTTGTGATTCCACACAAGAACTCACACTTGAATTACCTCGATGAAAACAAGAACGCTTGGCACACGCGAGAACATGCCTGTTACGACCCAAGTGTGACCAAGCGTGTGAGTGGCACGCCTATAAAAAAATTCGTAACGGCTTGGCCCTGTTACGAATTTTTTAAAATTTAGTAATGGCTTCAGCCTGTTATGAATTTTTTGTAACGGCCATTTGTAACGGGAAATTTGTAACGGCCCATAAGCCGTTACGAATTTCTGTTACTAATCCGGGAATTTGGTGTAGTGTTACAAAGAAAGCAACAATTAAAAAGACTCATTACAAAGCCCAACAAAAAAAGACTTAGGTCCAGCAACTAAATGGAGAAATGAAATAAAACAAAACTCAAACAAGCTCAGCTCAGATTTTGAAGAATTCAATTATCTGCCTATCATAGTCATTGCTCCATCTGTTTCCATAAATCCTGTATCTTCCTTCATTCACTGTCTGCCAGATTCTACTTTTGAAGCAATTGAGATTAGGTTTTTTTTCATCAAATAACTTTGCATTTCTCTGGAACCACAATTCTTTCATGGTAGCACAAGCTGCTATCATCCATACCTGCTTGACCATAGGGCTTCTGTTTTTGGAAGCATTACAGACCTCCTCAAATGAACATGGATTACTAAAACAAAACAGTGTGTTAAGCCAACTCCCGACTGCAACACTAAACTGACATCCCCATAGTGTATGCCTCATACTATCTTGTTCTGCAAAGCAAATGCAACACACAGAGACCATATCATACCCTCTGGTCCTCATTATTACATCATCCACATAAACCTCTTGCTCCAATTTCCAGATATTGCTAGCAATGCTAGGATGAAGGAAGTTTTGCCATATAAATCTTGGCCAGGTCAAAATAGCCTCTCTGTCTCTTATTTTCTCCACTGCATCAGCAGTTGAAAATTTACCATCTTTTCCTGCAATCCAAATTCTCTGATCCATACCACCACTTATCATTGACAAACTAGCTGTGGATATAACTTGTTGAAGCTCAGATAGAATATTCCATTTATCCTCATGCACCAGGGCTTGTACCTTCATTCCAATATTTTGCTTAACATAATCTATATATCCTACTATACTGATTAAAGAGACATCACCACACCAAATATCAAACCACACAGAGATTTTTTATCCATCACCTACCTTCCACCTGATATCTTCTTGTAATACATTCCAAGCCCATTTCAAACCATTCCAAACTGAAGATTGCTTCCAGCTAGTAGTCCACTGTCCATTTTTATCTTGAAATTTGGCAGAAAAGAATAAGGCCCACTCTTTATCTGAAGTAAGTATTTTCCATAACATCTTCATTAATAATGATCTATTTATAACTTCCAATCTTTTAATACCAAGACCCCCTTCTTCATAAGGTGTGCATACTCTCTTCCATGAAATTGTTTTAAACTTTCTTTTCTCTCCATCACCAGTCCACAAAAAGTTTCTAATTATTTTTTCACATGCTTTGAGAATAGAAGCAGGTCATTTGTAGACTGACATGTTATAGATAGGAACACTACATAAACAGATTTAACAAGAACCAATCTATCTTGAAAAGAGAGCATTTTACCTTTCCAAGCTGCCAATTTTCTTTGTAGTAACTCCACTATAGGCTAGACCATTGCTGATGTTATCCTTCCAGGAGCAAGAAAAACTCCCATATATTTATCTGGAAATTTTGCAACTTCCATATTAACAAGCTCACTAATTATTTGCTTTCTCTGTGGATTCGCCCCATCCACAAAGAGTTTACTTTTACTCTTATTAATTATTTGCCCAGAACTTGCTTGATAACTATCTAGAAGTTTTAAAAGATTTGTAATGCTTCTTTTCCCTCCATTACTGAATATAAAAACATCATCTGCAAAAAACAGATGTGTAGGATGTATACCTTTTTTATTCACCATTGGCATCAATTCCCCTTTCTCCACCATAGCTGATATATTTCTGCTCAAAACATCTTCCATCAACACAAACAAAATTGGTGAAAGTGGATCACCCAGTCTCAGACCCCTTTCAACTTGAAAAAAACCACATGGACATCCATTGACCATCACAGAAATTCTTGCTGATTTGAACAGAGTCATTAACCACTCACACCAAGTTGAAGAAAAGCCATACTTCTTAATAATTTTGATTAGAAACTCCCAACTATGTCATAGGCCTGTGAGATATCAAGTTTGATACCAACATTACCTCCTCTTCTTTTGAATTTCATTTCATTTACAAGTTCAGATGCTAAAAGAACTTTTTCATGAATGCTTCTCCCTTGAACATAAGCAACCTGCTGAGGTGATATTAATTTCTCCATTAACTCACTCATTCTTTTGGTGATCAGCTTTGTGAAAATTTTAAAAATCACATTGCTTAAACCAATTGGCCTAAACTGATTTGCAGATTTTGCTCCTTGTGTCTTAGGCAGTAAGACTAAAAAACTAAAATTCATTCCTTTGGGTATAAATTTTCTTCTCCAACAGAACTGTATAGCACCAACTAAATCATCTTTAATTATCTCTCAACAACTTCTATAAAATATATGCCTGAAAATCCATCTGGTCCTGGTGCACTTTCTGGTAATAATCATTTTTTATTTTGTACCATTTTCCTAACTCCTCTCGAAGATTTTTTAGAGTGTCTATTTGTTTAGAGATATTTCCAGATCTATGAATAGAATCAATTTTATTGTTTAAATATTTGATGTTTTTGTGTATGTTCCCAAAGATATTAGTGTTCCAATGGGATAGGTCGGGGGAGAATAACTTTAGAAGCCCAGTGAATGATGACTCGTCGGAATTAGCGGAGTGTAATTTCCAAGATGCATCAACTACCGTAGGTAGAGTGTGATGAGTTAACCAGGATCGAAGACATCTAAAAGGTTTCTGGATCCTATATTTTTCTGGGTTTGAATCCAATAAAATAGGCGTATGATCAGAAGCTACCCTTGAGAGGTGAGTTACCTTGGTATCCGGAAATTTTTGGGACCACAGGAATGTAGTTAGCGCTCTGTCGATTCGTTCGCAGATGTTTGCCTTCCTTCGTACCCCGCATCTTGTAAGCCCAATGTGTCGATAGTGTCGATGACGAAAGATTTACTGCTGATGGAGCCAGCTTTATTTCCACCATGTTTCTCGCCTGGGTCTAGTATTACATTTAGGTCGCCTAATAGAACCCAGGGCTTCTTTATTTGTTGCGTGAATTCCAAGATATATGTCCATTGTTCGATTTTTTCATCTGCTTCGACTGCTCCGTATACACATGTGATTATTATATTTTCATTTCCTATTTTAGAATCAAAATGACAAACATTGAATTTTGACGAAATTAATTTCATTTCAATATTGTTGTGCCAGGCTATAACTAAACCCTTAGCTATTCCCACGGAAGGAACTATGAACCAGTCACCAAAGGAGGATTTTTTTGAAAAAGGAGTCTATGCGAGCCAAAGGGGCTTTTGTCTTAGCCAAAAAAACTATATCAGGCTTGTAGTACTGACATAAGTAATGAAAATGATCCTTAGTGATGGGGGTTCCAAAACCCTGGACGTTCCAGGATAGTAACTTCATTAAGAAAGAAAATAAGGTAGCAGTTCTACAAGAAGATTATAAAATGAGATTATGCTAAATGAAACTACACTACTAATGTCAGCGTGATATTTAGCACTAGAGAAGTGAAAAGTCAGGAGAAGATAGGGCTCTACCTAGGATTATGGGGTATAGGAAATTGCAGAAGTAACTAGCTGGATTAGAAGGAGATCGGTGGTTTTTAACACAGACTTCAGAAGAGACACAGACTCAGTAAAAAGAAATTGATGCACTGGATATAAAAAGAAAAAAAAAGTAGAGATCGCAACAATAACTATCTTAAGATTCTATACCTGGGTACTGAAAAGAAAAAACAGGAAATTAAGGCGCTGCTAGAGGAAATTAAAAAACAGCTGGGACACAGAAAAACAAAAGAGCTACTAACACAAAAAACAACAAATATAACCAAAACAGGAAGAAGCTCATAGTCTCTTATGTCATTATATACAACAAGTTCATGAATATAACTGATCTATTGCATTTACTCATCTTTTTTTATATCACCACAATCTCCTAGGGGTTGATTTCATAACTGCTGCACTTGAGGTGGTAGCCTTGCTCTTGAACCATAGAATTCTGCTTGATGGGATTAAGTAGCCCGGTGGAGAATTCTACAGCCCTGCATGAGCCTATACATACTAAGCCAGACACGTCATCTAATAATTTGATCAAGCTACAAAACCTTTTCAGCCGCCTCTTACATCATCCAATCCTACAGATCAGAATATTTTCCAGTTTAATTTTCTGACATCGGAAAAGCCAAATACCCTTAATGGTACATTACTCCACTGACAAACCCTTTTTCAGACAGCTACAAATGTCTCTAACTGGAGACTTGGATGGTCAGAGAGAGGAGATTCAGCAGAAAATCATGCAATGGGGACCGAAATTACAATCTTGTGTTACAACATTGGGAAATTCTCGATCAGATCAGACTCAAGATGTGCGACTACATGGAGCTACAATCTCAACTACGACACAGAAAATGGTTTCTGGCAGATCACCCTCATACGGAGGAACCACAAGTTATTGTCACCCATGCACACAACATCCTGCACAGCTCCATTTTCCTCCAACAACTCTCATGTATCTGCAAAATGCTTCCTTCCTCGAAGAGGAGTGGATCCAATGCAAAGCAAAATGTGATATAAGGATTTGGCACACAGACATCGTAGTCGAAATACTGCACGGCCCACAGGTGGCAACCCCAGCAATGCTAAGAGGACCAAGCACTCTGCCAAAGATAGAGATGGAGCTGGTCACGGTTTGGGATGGCCAAGCGTCACATCGAGTCCACAGATCCACAATTTGGACAACCCTCACCACAATGGAAGCCAATGTGGGTTATCTAAGACTTGTACAAAACAACAACCATCGAATGGTACAGACATCCTCTGCTGTAGAGATGGAGAATCTACCCCAAACTCCGTTCCCCATGAAGATCCTGTCATGGAATTGTAGAGGAGCTGGTAAGCCCTCTTTTGTTACGGTAGCAAGAGATCTCTTTCACACTCATCAACCAACAAGTTGTGCAATCTTTGAGACCGGACTTAGTGAACTCCAATCCCCGAATGTGATTGAGCATTTGGGTTCTGCTAATTGTATTTGTGTTGAGTCTGCTGGTTTTCCGGGTAGTCTGTGGTTATTATGGAATGAATTAGAAGTAAAGGTGGAAGCAACTTCGATCAGCAGATCTGCAATTCATGCAGTTATTACACCTACAGCAGGGGAACCTTGGATTCTCTTGTCCATCTATGCTATCCCGAACTCTCCTCTTCGCAAAAGATCGTGCGAAGAAATGCAGAATATCTCGTCGATAGATTCTCCTTATGCAGCTATTGGAAATTCTAATGCTATTACTTCTGTGCATGAGAAACGCGGTGGTCTCACTCCTCTTTTCTCCCAACTAAACGAGTTCACCTTTATACTTAATGTTTGTAGTTTAATCGACTTGCATGCAGCTGGACCTAAATATACTTGACTAACAAGCAGACTAATGGGAGGAACATGAGAAATGGCGCATGCAATATCCTGATGCTAAGGTAAATCATTTGAGCCACTTCAATTCTGATCACCGTGCTGTTTTATTAGATCTCAATCCTATTAAAAGATATAAACCTAGACCGTGGAGATTAGAAGCTGTGTGGTTAGAAGATGATAGATTCCAGCACCTAGTTCAAAATATATGGCTTTCTAGTCAACCTTCCACGAATAGTACACCTTCTACTGTTCTATGTGACAAATTTGAGTTGTTAGCTAAGCAAGACAGGATCTGGGATAAGAAAGAATTTGGTATGATCCATAGAAGAGTTGAAACTGCAAGGGACGATTTAGTTCAAGCTCAAACCCTTTTCAGCACTTCTCCCAGTATTGCCAATAAAGCTCATGAGGCTCACTGCTTAAATGTTTATCTCACTCGACTTAGATTAGAGGAACTGTACTGGGCTCAAAAATCCAAAGTTCAATGGCTCAAGTACGGGAATCTGAATACTCGATTTTTTCACTTATCCACTATTGTCAGGAGACATAGAAAAAAAATTCATGGTCTCAAAAACGATAGGGGAGAATGGATATTTGACTCTGATGGGATTGATCAATTAGCTTCTGAACACTTTACTCGCCTTTTCTCTGAGCCCAATCCTTGTATCAGTTATGATTTCCAGACCCTTATCTCTCCGATCATTTCTGACTCAGACAATTCTTATCTATTACAACCCTTTTCTAATGAGGAAATCCTGGATGTTGTCAAGTCAATGGGACCTTTAAAGGCCCCAGGACCTGTGATAGCTTACAAGGAATTTTCTTTGTCAGGTATTGGAATATCATTGGAGATTTGGTTTGTAAATTAGTTCAAGACTTTTATAACACTGGCTACCTACCCCCTCAACTCAACAGAACTTTTATCACTCTTATTCCTAAAGTAGAATCTCCCTCCCACCTATTTCAGATTCGTCCCATTAGCCTCTGTGACTTCTGTTACAAGATTATATCAAATATATTGTCTTCTAGATTCAGAACTTTACTTCCAAAGTGCATCTCTATTCATCAGAATGCTTTCTTAAAAGATAGATCTATATTTGATTCAATACTAATCACAATAAGCTATTTCATTCTCTGAAGACAATGACAAGTTCTACTGGTGGATGGCAATGAAAATCCATTTTGAAAAGCCTTATGATAAAATGAGCTGGTCAGTTTTAGCTGCAGTTATGAGTGCTTTTGGTTTTCATCCCAGATGGGTTAACTGGATTCTAGAATGTGTATCAACAGTTAATTATCGGGTTCTTATTAATGGGTCTCCCCGAGAGGTCATATTTCCTCAAAAAGGTCTTCAACAGGGTGATCCATTGTCACCCTATCTTTTCATACTGGGGCTAGAGATCCTTCCAAGACTAATTGATGCAGGGGAATTTCTCCTGGTCAGCTTAAAGGTTTTAAGAATAGCTCCTAATGCTCCTCTCATCTCTCATAGTTTCTATGCAGATGATAGTATCATATTTTTGGAAGTTTCTCTAAAGAACATTAGATAAATTACAAAGATACCGGATAAGTATTGTGTCTGGTCTGGACAACATATCAATTTCCAAAAATCTAGTGTCGTTTTCTCAGAAAATGTTTACAAGAGATTAGCTGGTGGTGTGATGGGAAGGTGGATCAATGACTACCCTAGTTTTTTGACTTCTACCTTAGCTGATGATGTGATGGGGAGGGCTTTCCCCCATGCTGTGAACCCCGTGTATGCAATATAAAGCTTATTTACCAAAAAACAAAGTAGCTTAAGATGAAAATGAATTAGATAATAAGCTGCTTATTAACAGACTGACTTACCAATGCTCTCCTCTCCCTGTAAGTAGAAAGGGCCGTGTTGAATTCTTTATTCAATTGTTCCATTGTATAACTCAACTCTTCAGGTTCGCGATCCGGAGTTCTGGACGGATTACTAAAACTGCCATAAAAATTTCAGAATTTTTGTTTAGCAAACAAAAACATTTTTTTGGTGAACATTAAGTGATGAATAATAATAAGGAAATACCATCAACAGTGTATCCGGCTGCACCACACAAAAATGCATCATAGATTGCCCTTTTGGCGGTTGCTTTAGCATCTTCAACGATCAAAGTTGAAATCCTATGGAAAAGGCAAACGAAATAGTTAAAATTTAGAGAATTTATTGTTTTAAAATTATAGACAATGGTGAAAAACTCACTCTTTGTTATCTATTGCCAATGCCATCAATGCAACAGAAGAACCCTTGCCGATAGAGTAACATGTTACTTCCGAACATCCACCATTGTGGAAATAGTACATTTTCATCTTCCCATTTGCATCTTGTCCTCCAAGAAGAATTTCCACTGTCTCGTGGTTCCCTAAATCAGCAAGATTGGTAACTCTATACTCGTCCAGAAATCGATGACACTCCTCCAAAGAAGACTCATCAGTTGCCTGATGGGATAACCATAACACATTTGAAAATTGTTGCTGTTAGAGTTACAGTGGAAGTTAATGACTAATCGCCAAATTCATGGTATAGTTGTAAAAATACTGTTAAAAACTACTCAAACCTAATAACGTTAGAATTTAGACAAAGAAATTTTCCCTTACAGATGCAGTTATATACATTTACCAAAGAAAATCCATGGTCAAACTCTTAATAATTAACATTCATCAAAAAATTCACATATTAAAGAAACCCAAATCAATAAAATAGAATAATCAAATCTAAAAAACTAATTTGATTCAGTATCATCAGATTCACCACAACTACAAGGTTCATAATAACCACCACTGAAGTTTAGATTAAGAACAATATAATCTTTCTTGAATCTTGATTTTTGATCTACTTAAGAGGTCGGAGATCGAGATGTAATTCAATCAATTAAAAAATTGAATGAGAATTTAAGATGAGGTAAAAAGATGGAACGATGGATAATAAACTTTTCAAGATACGAAGAGATGGAATGAACGATAGGATATAAAGCGGGGCCACTCAGGAGGATTTAGGGGCCAACAATAAAACAAAATAAGATCACCTAAATCTAAAGTGAGTGACCCCTTATCTCGCATATTTTTTAATGTTACATAATCGGTAGATAATATATTATTTTTATCCTCCGAATGCATTCGGTAGACAAAATAAGAAGCATGCGTCCGAATGTAGTGGGTGCGATTTTGAATGAATTTTTGTTTCATTTTTTTCCTAGGGTTTTTCCTTTGTTTTCTCGGATTAGGGAGATATTCATGATTTTAAACTCCCGAATGTAGTCGTGTTCTTCATTTCTCAAGAACATCGACAGTATTCGGGAGATAGAATTATAGGTTAACTTCCGATTATTACAAGTTCAAAATTTGAAAAATCTCTGTTTTTCGAAAATTATGATTTGTGGGCCACCGTATATTCGGGAGTTTATTCAAATGACATATCTTCCGAATATTACTGCGGCAGAACCTACCATGCCACGGCTCTAGGTGGTTCCAAGGGCCATTTTAGAAGGTTAGGCAACATACATTCGGTAGTAAATTTAACTTCCGAATGTATATTGGCCCCAAAATGAGATTTTGCCAAAATCCTAAAATTTTCGAACTTTGGTACTACCATAATCGGTAGTAAAGTGTGTTACTTTGACCTCCGAATATACTCAATTTTCGAATTTTAGCACTACCATAATCGGTAGTAAATATAACTTCCGAATGTGTATTGGCCCCAAAATGAGATTTTGCCAAAATCCTAAAATTTTCGAACTTTGGTACTACCATAATCGGAAGTAAATTTAAAAACCAAAACCTCCTAATGTATGTTGGCTAACCTTCTATATATAGTGGCCTTTAGAACCACCTAGAGCCATGGCGTGGTTGGTTTTGAACTTGTCATACTCGGAGGATAAGTCATTTGAATAAACTCCCGAATATACGATGGCCCAAAAATCAGAATTTGGGAAAAATAGAGATTTTTCTGGTTTTGAACTTCACATAATCGGAAGTAAATTTAAAAACTAAAACCTCCGAATGTATGTTGGCTAACCTTCTATAATGGCCTTTGGAGCCACCTAGAGCCATGACGTGGTTGGTTTTGAACTTGTCATATTCGGAGGATAAGTCATTTGAATAAACTCCCGAATATACGATGGCCTAAAAATTAGAATTTGGGAAAAATTGAGATTTTTCTGGTTTTGAACTTCACATAATCGGAAGTAAATTTAAAAACTAAAACCTCCGAATGTATGTTGGCTAACCTTCTATAATGGCCTTTGGAACCACCTAGAGCCATGGCGTGTTTGTTTTTGAACTTGTCATATTCGGAGGATAAGTCATTTGAATAAACTCCCGAATATACAATGGCCCAAAAATCAGAATTTGGGAAAAATAGAGATTTTTCTGGTTTTGAACTTCACATAATCGGAAGTAAATGTAGTTACATAAACTTCCGAATGTAGAGTGGCTCAACAATCCAAACCTGCCAAAATCCTTAGGTTTTGGCATTTTGGAACGACCATAATCCTTGGAATTTCGAAATGCTCAACTACTATATTCGGTAGTAGTTTCAATTTTATGTCTCCCGATTATATTATTTTCCACATTCGGAAGATATTTAGTTTAATAAATCTCCCGATTGTGCTTCAAAATTCAGAAACCACTGATAAATTCATACACCATTCATAATCCATAAAACTAACCATTCATAATCCATCAAACAAACCATTCACAAACCATAACGTGATTTAAGAACTTAAAATCCGATCCAAACCTTAAAAACGACATAATCCAACACAAACTATAAATATCACACCCCATACATTCGGATGCATGTTTTGTTTTTTTTTCTACCGAATGCATTCGGAGGATAAAAATAGTACATTATCTCCCGATTATGTAAGGGAAATTTGGCCATTACGAATTACGCGAGATAAGGGCTGGCTACAATTATGTTTGGGTGACCTTTTTTGTTTTATTGTTGGCCCCTAAATCCTTTTGAGTGGCCCCTAAAAACGCCAGGATATAAAGGGGTGGGCTGGGATTTTGAACTTTTGATAATGGAAGTGCTAAACTATAGAATAAAATTTTAATTTAAGTAAATCAAAGCATAAATCATCACATGGGTAGGTTCGAGCGTTTCTAACAACATTTTTTCTTTGTTATTAGATTATACTAGTTTGTCACCCGTGCGATGCACGGGTTTGTTTCTTGCATATATGGAATAAATTAATAACCAATAATTTAATATTTGAGTTGGTGTGAGAAAATAATATCTCGGGCCGGTTTATGTTACTCCCATGTAAGAAATTATTTTCCATGTATAAACTAAAAATAAGTCGATTTAAATTTAAAAGGATAATGCGGAACTTACGTTTTTAATAGAGAAAGTTAATGAAACATTATGATATGGCCGCCATCTCATAGGAAGCGATAAAGAAAAAAGTCATATCTTCACCTTGTTTAGGACCCAAGGTCAATTGACACATCATTAATTCTTAATTCCAAAACTAAATTTTCTTAATTAAAAAATATTATTAGGGTAGCAAGACCTAGGCATTGGAGATAAAATTTAGGTGAAAAGTCTTACTTTTATTTATTTAACCATATGGGATTGACTCATAACAAAATGGTGTTAATATGACCTCTACATGGGATAACCTCCCTCTAGCATTGGAGATGCTCTTAAGTTCCTCCATGGAGGATGGTCTTTAAATTATTTATTTTATTTAATTTCTTGGTCACCGCCTTACCCTTACCGAAGCCATATTAATACAATACTTTAGTAGGATAAAACAACCAATTTTGATCGCACTTCTAACACCAGTGGCTATAAATCATTAATATAGAACTTTAGATTTGTTTCTCAATACTATATAGTATATGCATACATTTACATTACAAAATTCCTTAAAAATATAATTAAAGAATAATTATTCACGTAAGATAAACGTCAAAAAGAATCCAAAAAAATATTCACGTAAGGAAAAAAAAGATAGAAATTTTTTCCTTTGACTAATTAAATTTTTCTTTACTTTTTCTATTTTTCATAGATAGATCGTAATCTAAGATAAATTTATTTAAGGTTTGTGTCAATCTCCA
Organism: Papaver armeniacum; assembly: GCA_023531295.1. NCBI lineage: Eukaryota > Viridiplantae > Streptophyta > Magnoliopsida > Ranunculales > Papaveraceae > Papaver > Papaver armeniacum. The sequence continues at coordinate 188,196 of JAJJWW010003982.1, read as the reverse complement.
TTGCTTTTAGGAGATTTTTATGGTGTCTTTGGGGGTGTGTTGCCCTCTTCGTTTGTGTCTTCTCCTTTATGGAGATTCTTTATGCTCTCTCATGGAGTTTCTTTGTGATCTCAATGGAGATTTGAAGTGGAAGTTCAAGTGTGGTAATCAAGTTTCAAGATTTTGGGCAAATTACTCTCATATCTTTATGAGAGTATCTCTTTTTCAAGAAGAAAAATCCTTTCAAAATGGTTGGATTATAATCCCAAAACCATTCTCTCAATCTTAGGATTGTTTTGTTGGTAGTTTGTTACTTCTCTTCACAAATTACTCTTTGTTAGTACCTTTTAATTGCAATTTGATTTTTGATCTTGATGTACTTGGAATCCATATAATCTCTATTTTATCATGAATGAAATTTATGATATTTATCAAAAAAAAAAAAAAAAAATCTACGTTCTTTCCATACAAAATAATAAGGGAAAAATATTTCCGCACAATTTCTTTTTAAAAATCCACGTATGAATCAAAAGAATATTTACGTATAAAGTTTTTTTTATTTTTTGTTACTATTTCCGATTTTAAAAATCAAAAAAGTATTTCCGTTTAAATTTTAAATTTTTCATTTCTTTCAACAAAACTTGTTTTTTAACAACTGATATCCTGATCGCGCAACCACTGATAACAATTTTATATAAATAAAAAAAATACAATGACAACAAATAGGATATCAATTTCTGCATAACCGATACTAATATCCAAACCTGACTATCGAAACTGTTAATCAAATTTAAAATATCCAATCTTACGAATAAAAATAAAGACAAAAATTACAATTACAAAACACAAATGCCACAAAAAAAATAATTAATATACGATAATTTTTTTTTCAATTCACAAAAAAAAAAAAACCAGAATCTGTTTTTACAAATGTATACAGAAAACCGATTATGGGAAAGAAAAAAAATCAAACATAATTTAAATCATACTCGATCTGAAAATGAGTATGATTTCATACTCGATCTGAAAATGAGTATGATTTCATACTCGATTTCAGTTCGCGTATAAATTCATATACTCATTTTGAGATCGAGTATGAAATCATACTCGTTTTGAAATTATGTAAAATCATCCTGATACTCATTTTCAATTCGGGTATAACCAGATTCGGTTTACACGATGCACACATAAAAACCGATTATTGACATTGCACAACAGAAATCGGTTTATAAAAGTGCTCATGTAATCCGATTCTAACAAAAAAAAATATACAGAAAAATTTCTTACAACAATCGTTTACTCGACACACATATAAAATCCGATTCTAGCATTATACATCAACAACCAGTTTTTATAAGTGCTAATGTAATCCGATTATGGTCGAACCAGAAAACATACCAAGTACAATCGGTCTTTGTGGGCATGAACATAAACCGTTTCTATCTGCAATCGGATCACATATACATTAACGTTAACCGATTATGGTAAACCCTTAAAATTTGATTTCAAAATTTTCAATTTTTGACCGATTGCATGTTACTAAAACCTAGTTTAAAGGATTGGGTTGAGAAGAAAAGAAGAATAATTAGTTGAAGTGGAAATGAAAATGAATTTGATTTTGATTTTTAATTTTTATGATTTTGATTTTGATTTTATGATTTTGATTTTGATTTTAGTTTTTAATTTTAGTTTTTAGTTTTATTATTAGAGTTTAATGGGGACACATTTGTAGTATTAGTATTTGATGAAGGGTAAATTGGTAGTTTCATCTCTTAATAATCTTTTTTTGTCCTGTAGTGTAGGCCCCAATTTAGCCATGTTAATTAGATACATGAATCTCCTATCTCTTAATTCAAAATAGAGTTTCCTGACTGAGACCGAAGGGGTCTAACTAATCAAATAGAATGTGCACCAAACATACTAATCACCCAGCATGTTGGCAATAGGTCTTTCGTAGGCTCGAGTTCAAGCCAAATCTGGTCTATACCCACAAAACTTTAGGACAATAATCAGCATTTGTGCTTCAAAAAAAGAAACAAAAAAAAAAAACGGCATGTTCACACCCTCTGGCTAGCTTAATTCTTAATAAAGAATAGTACAGTTTTGTTTAAAATGAAAAGGATGCATTTGGGGGCATAGGCTGTCAAGTAAGTAGTGAACATAATTAATTGACATAGATGGAGTAAGCAAACACTTAATAGACACTCAGTACAGGAAAATTGAGGAATTAATGTATCGTTTCAATGATTAATTAGGTCCATGGACAAAAGCGAAATTTAATCAGAAGGCTCAACTGTTTCTCTTCACACAATGATTTTGTGGACAAACTCGTCCCTGTCAACATTACTTTCCTCGTTTTCTTATTAATGTTCACTGTAAACAAACACACCTACCAAAGATAATCAACAACAGAAAAAATCGCACACTACAAACATGGTTACTTGTATCCTATGCTAGAGAACTATAAGTTTAACAACTAACCATGAATATGGCATGTGGGAAAAATTACCTTGGATATAAATTACCATCTACTGAAAGTTTTGCATCTAGAAAGTTTTGCATCTCTAAATTGGACATGTCACATTCCATCACAAAAAAAACCTTAATCATAAGCATATGCATCATTAGAGCTAATGATGGTGTAACCGTGTAACCTTAATCATAAGTATGGTTGGGGTTAGATCATACTTCAACCTCCTGATCGATGGTGTAACCGTGTAAGTGTTTGACATTCATGATAAAACTTGAGATACGAAATCGTCTGCCAATGAGATAGAGTACGAATGACGGCAACTTCAAACATTCAATCTTCAGTTTTGAGTTCACATAGCACAACGAACCCAACTGATCATCATTATCGAGTAATTAACTATTTATGCATATATAGAACAAACACACACACGTGCATGTAAATGTATTAACTGAAGTTTTGTTACAAAACTCGAAGTTCTGATGTTTACCTAGGTCATCACTGCGAAGGAGAACAAATATCTCCAACTTGGATTTTGTTTGTGGCTCTTGAGGTATGACGTATTTATGCAAAACAACAATCAAACCTAATCAGATCCGACAACAAAATCATAAATCGAAAATATGAGGCTTTTTTGCAAAACAAACAGAGCTCATCAGATCCTACAATGAAATCATAAATCAAAAAAAAAAAAAAACATCAAAGCCACCATCAAAAGATAGAAGCGTCGTCGAACAATGGGGTTGGACGTCTGCTGTAATGCTTTTTATAGAGTGAAACCAGCCCATAAATTAAGAAGAAATACTTTGTTTAGGAAATATTAAATATCTCCTAACATATATAAGGAGATATATATCCTAATAATTTCGATATCATACACATTTATATTTATTTTCTTTCCTATTATTTTGATATCCACATTTATTGAATTTTTTAATAGAAAATATTTGTTTCCTTTGAATTAAATCAAAAATATTTTTTTTCCTATTATTTTGATATCCACATTTTTTTCCATTTTTTTTCTTTTGCAGCTAATAACGATTTCTTTTTTCTTTGAAAATCATATTCCTGATTTTTTTTTTGTTTTTTTGTTGTTGCTGACACTGTTTTTTTCTCTGGAAATCATAATCCTAATGATCTTGTATTATTTTTATTTGTACAGGATTACCAAACCTTTCTCTGGATTCATTCGGGCCATTCACATATCAGGTATTTTCTTTTAATATGTGATTTAAATTTGTTCTTTGAATCAAGTATATTCCCATGATTTTTTTAGGTATTTAGTACCAACTGCAAGTATTTTCTTTTATTCGTAGTTTGGCGCTGTAATTAGGTGATTTTATTTTATTACAAATGATGTAAATGGACATTGGACACTGAATTATTTTTTTAATTCACACGATTGATTTAATTTTATGATGAAATCATGATGAACAGTGCACATTTTATTTTATTTCATCATTCCAAATCGTTTTATGGTAATATTCATGAAATCGTTTTATTTGTATATTTGTTTTGATATGTTTCTAAGATTATATAAGATTCAATAATTTTAGGAAACTATTTTTTAAAATGTAATTGGCCAAATAATATTTCGTGGGACCAAAAGATTTTCTTGAAATTCTATTGGCTGAAATTTAGAATGGTGGGGCCAGAATCAACCAGAAGCTCCGATTAACCACGTCGCTTAAAAAAACTCTGTTTTTATATAGAGAATTATACCTAAAAACTAGGTCCGACCTGCCAACCCGCCTAGGGCTAGGGTCTCAAACAGCATTTCATTTCTGTGATGCATGTGATATTTTAACTTACCCTATTATTCAGATCTGCCAACCATGCTTTAACATACTTTCTCATGCCAATCCCAACAATTCCAAACTTTTTCTTGAGCACCCAAAGTTTCGGAACGTTTTGAGCTAGACAATTTACAACAACACTATTTCTCAGTAATATTCTTCAGTAAAATGAAGATTTAAAATACATCTTATATAAAAAAAGAAAGAAAAAAGAGAAATTTAAAATACATACATCTTTCTCAACAGCTTTTCTAACTTCCTTCTTTCTAGGCCCTTCCTCTGTTGGAACTAATGTTTCATTATCTCAAATGGCACTAGGAACCTATCACCGCCATAACTAAGGCATGCTCATGCTCTAAGGCTAATCCACACCCAGTACCACCTTCACCATTTGGTAAATATCTTGGCTTCCCAAAGTTCCTGGTGATGTTGTTGCCATTCTTGTTCAATGTATGTTTGTAAAAGAATATTGTTTAATATCTCAGTGAAAACACCCTTTTGATTGTGTTTAGAAAAGAAGAAATATGAACAGGAGTACAAGACCAATAGGGAGAGAGGGGAGAGACTTTATGTGGTCAAAGCCTTGTGACAGTGGAATTGTTCTGAAATGTTAATAACATCATATTTCACACTAGTTATGTGGAGTTAGTATGCTTCGTAAATACGAAATAAATAAAATGTGGTTGGTAGTTGGTTTAATCAATTCTCTACCCTGGCTAGTTTGAGGCCTATCCAATTTATTTGGGGTCTGCAACTAAAAGACAAAAAGATCATTAAAAGGTGAAAAGTAACCCCATATCGAACTATTTTACATAATGACTAATTTATCCATGATTAATTAGTGTTAATCAGGTGATTAATTGATGTTTAATCAAATTAAACTAGAAATTAACAAACCTTGATTTTTCACCAAAACATGATTTTTTTTGGAAAAAAACTCGCCCAGAAACGGTGGATGTTCATGCTCACATAAACCGATTGTAAAATTCAAGAGTTTTTCTATTATTTTTTTTTCGCCAGAATCGGTTTATGTTAATGCCTACTTAAATCGATTGTTAATATGTGCATTTCTTCGACTGTTTTGCTCATAACTTCTTTGTCCGATGTCGGAATGACCTCATTTATTTTGCATTCAATTCAAAATGTCATGCTTTATAATATAAAGATAAAAATTTCAAGATTTTTGCAAAAATTCAAACATGGTTAATGAATCGGTTGATGTGTGCATCAGCATAAACCGATTGTAGTTGATGTTCATCACATCAACCCAGAATCGGTTTATGTAGGTGTACCATATCTACCGATTTCAGGGAACATCAATAACAAATGATTTATGTAGACCCTTAATAATCCGATTGTGAGCATAGCAGTTAAGAAATCAAAGGTTGTACAATCTTGTTATGTGGACATGCATGTAATCCGATTCTAACCAAAAAAATATACAGAAAAAACGGTTATCTCTTCCATAACAGGATCGGGCTATGTGGACTTTAACGTAAACCGATTCTGGTTCAATTTTCTCCAACCAGAATACACATTCAGTACAATCGGTCTTTGTGGGCATGAAAAAAATCCGTCTCTAAATAAAATCGGTTCATAAGTACAGTGACGTAAACCTTTTGTAATAAACCCAGAACCCTTTGATTTCAAAAAAATCGAATTTTGAGTGATTGCATGTTGCCAAAACCTAATTTGGGGGATTGGGTTGCTAGAAAAGTACTTGATTTGTGCCATTTCATCTGCTTCTATGACATTCGAAGATGGTTCGTATTAGGGGAGAAGAAGAGAAGAAGAATCGGTTGGAGATGGAGACTGAAATGATTTTGATTTTGATTTTAGTTTTTAGTTTTATGATTTTGATTTTAGTTTTTAATTTATTATTAGGATTTCCCCATTTGTAGTAGCAGTATTTGATAGAGGGTAAATCGGTAATCTCATCTTTTAATAATCTTTTTTGTCTGTAGTAGGAGACCCCAAATAAATAGGATAAGCCCCAAACTAGCAAGGCTGCTAATGGGGGTACCAGATTCGGTGGAGGTGTACCAAGCCAAGGCAAAAACTATTATGTCTTATATGAAAATCTATTTTGTCTTATTATAATTTTGGTACACCCCCACTGAATCTGGTACCCCTATTAGCAATCTTGCAAACTAGCCATCTTCTCTAAGTTAAAGCTTTTGTAGCATAAAGTCTGTAGTCGGTGTATATCGTACTATGTCCATTGATATTCTCTATATAAAAATAGAGTTTTTTTGAGCGTTGTGGTTAATCGGAGCTTCTGGTTGATTCTGACCCCACCATTATGTATCTTTGGTAATGTTTTTAGATTTTGGACAGGAAAATATTTTTCAGATTTTTTTAAATAAATCAGTAGATTGATGTTACCAAAAAAACAATATAAAAATAGGATAATAATTATTTCTATTATTAAAATATACAAATTTGCATCAAAAAAATGTACTTTTCATCAAGATTAGATCACAAAATTAAATCGATCATAAAACAACAATAATAATAATAAGTTCCCAGTGTCCATTGTCCAGTTACCAATTTTATAGTCGCAAGAAAATGATAATAAAACTAACACTAGCTGCAATATATATTTACAATTCCAATGAAATTAAAAGAAAACGATCAATTTTAGATCAATGATTAAAATCTAAAACAAAACTGGGTAGAGTTATGAATTCTTACATGTAGATTAAAATTTGCTTTCTCTCCCGCCAAATAAAATTGATCAATAATCCTGTACAATAGTCGAAAACAAACAATCGTTAATAAGAATATTGTGACAAACAATACATAACATTAAAAAAAAATTCTAAGAACAAGATAATAAAAAAAGTTAGATAAAGAGCAGGAGGAAACAACGAAAGGATTTCAAATTAATGATTAAAATAAAGAAAACGATCAATTTTAGATCAATGATTAAAATCTAAAACAAAACTGGGTAGAGTTATGAATTCTTACATGTAGATTAAAATTTGCTTTCTCTCCCGCCAAATAAAATTGATCAATAATCCTGTACAATAGTCGAAAACAAACAATCATTAATAAGAATATTGTGACAAACAATACATAACATTAAAAAAAAATTCTAAGAACAAGATAATAAAAAAAGTTAGATAAAGAGCAGGAGGAAACAACGAAAGGATTTCAAATTAATTTTCCCAATATTAATTTTTCCATAAAAAATAAAAGAAAATAAGAAAAAAAAAATTCCCGACGTGTAAGATTACAAATATTTCTTGGAAAAATTATTGCATCAAATAATGTGGCTGTCCAAAAATATAAATATAAGAATAAATATGAATGATATTATTTTCAATAAAAAATAATCCAAAATTTAATACAGAATAATATAAACTTTAATACTGCTAATCAAGAATACAGTATTAAATTAAAATTCTGGATATTTTCCTAAAAATATGCCAAAAATACAAAGACAAAATAATATTTTTAGGTTTTATTGGTAAATATAACATTCATTCCAAAAATTGTTTTCCATCTCTCTGTATATAAGAGCTCCAAGACTCATTTATTCAATGCTGCTTCTTTGCTTTGGATTTGTTTATTTTTTAGGGTTTCACTTTTTATGATTATGCGGTTGTCTTTTCCGATTCTTTGCTTCGCATTTGATTTATGTTTTAGAGTTCCAGTATTTATGATTCTTAGTCTGATATGCGGCTGTCTTTGGTTTTGCAGATATAATGAAAAGTTTGTTTGGTTGGTGCTACTTCTCTACCATGAATACAACAGCTCGGCTAAAATTTTACTCGCTTTGCATTCTTTCGCTTTGGAGCTAATCCCAAAATAACGAAAACTCAAAATCGGGTTACTCGATGGAGCTGATCCCAGAGGGTGGTGTACTATCTTACTCTCTTAGTTGTTTTCTTTTGCTACTTTAGGTTTTGGTTATACCATGATATAAAAAAGCACGGCTGAAGAATGATTTTAGGAAACGGATTCTTGGGTCTATAGCTTTCAAATCCTATATTAATAGGACGCAATTCTTGATTTTTGGTTTTGTTTTAGTTTATTTCCCGCAGATATCACAAGAGGTGCACTTTATATGTTTCCTTCTGCATCTGTGTTTCGTTTTGATCATTCCCTGTATTCATTGTCTCTGGCTTTACATTTCTGATTTTATAGCCATCAAAAATCTTTTGTTTATGTTGATGTACGTGACTAACAAGATTAATTGTACTATAAAAAGCTTCGTGGTGTAGTTCTTGCTTCTGCGTACAGTCTTAGTTTCGTATTAGTCGTTATTATAGTGTGCGGGGACCTCACGCAATTATTTTTTGATTCTTTCTAATGTGTCAATACGTTTATAATTTTGGCAAGTGATTCGATGCAGGTTGGACCAACGGTAATGGCCAAGGATGTCACAGAGTCACCAACCAAGGATTTGCTGCTTAGAAAGAATATGGGTTGTTAATCTAACAATTGGTATGTGGTTTTTGTCTAATGAACTTTTTAGCTTATATATGCATTTGCTTAGTAAGATTCTTACATTCATATTCATTGATTTGAATTTGTAAAATCTAACAATTGGTATGTGGTTTCAGCTGGATGCTGGTTTCAGCTGGATGCAACAGGGATTAACGAAGCTCCATACTTTGGCGCCCTCTATAATTTATGTTGTTAGGTAGTTGATCATGATAGGAAAATTGTAGTTGCGGAAGGACATGATAGGGTTTACTGGAGGTATATCTTAGTGTCGTTCCAATCATATGAATTTAAATTCTTGCATGTAACAGATGTATTTGTTGGTGAAGCTATTAACAAATGTATTTGTTGCTTATGAACAATATAGGGGTACTTACTACTTATGATTTTCTGCAGTTGCATCTTTGGTAACAAATGTATTAATTTTTGCAGGTTTTGAAAAGTAATCAGACTTTAGTTTCAGTTGATGATAAACTGGTAGTGGTAAGTTTCACATTCAGCATCAACATTAACCAAAGTTTCTTTTGCATATATGATTTCAATTGTCTTCGGCAATATACTTTCTAGATTTTGAGTTTCTACTTTTGTGATTTAAATTTTGTAGATTCAAGCTGCAGTTAGAACCTGCAGGTTCTGCTAGACTACCTTACATTCGGATTTATATAAAAGGCTTGATAGAATCTTTAGGTAATGAATATTCACTTAATTCCCATTTCATTATATTACATTTTGGCATCAGTCGGTTCGTTTTTGTTTTTTTTTGGTCTCATCTTATCTTAGCATGTCCGTATTGGAACTCTTTGTAGAATTTCAGAACTATGGTGCCTTTCAGCTTTTCTAAATGCGAAGATGGTCTTGAGAAATCAAACATTAACCCTATTTTATTGTAACCAGACTACAGATAACCATGGTCAACATTATTAGAGTCTTACAAATAATAATTATGGGATGTTATGTATAATTCCTTTCTGACACATTTATCAAGATTCAAGAACCAAATATGATGAGTATTTTAGATGGATTCAAAAACTAGGGGGCGAGACAGAGACAACGACTATTGTGGTAAGTGTGGTTTCTGATCTTCTTAGATGGTCTACTGATTACTTATAGCGGCACCCTAAGAATTTTTTAGTATTTTTTTTTTTTTTGCTGACATAAAATACTGGAGGAATACAACTTTTAGTCTTTAGTAGATCCAAGTTCCAATAAGCCTTAGAGAGGTTTGAGGTTGTCGTCTCAAAAAAAAAAAAAAAAAAGACCGGAGGCTGATGATTTGGATGAGGGCTTCGGGAAGGCAAGAAAGTGTTGGGTGACTAGACAGATGAGAGTGAGACTCTTTCCAACATGAGTTGAAGGAATTAATGGATGTAACGGAGATCACATATTGAACAAAAAGACGATGTCTGCGATGCGCATGGGTGAATTACTCTGCAGGGTAAGTTATACTCCCGGTATTCGGTTTGATAACCTCCAACAATTTTGTTTGATACAAAGTATGCTCACTTATTTAGTTTTGTGGAATGTAATATCAACACGGTTTGAACTCGAGCACTCCACAAAGCAGTAACAAGTTCATTGGTTTCTTTGATACTTGTTTGCCTGAATTCTGGATAATGGTGTTAATATTCTTATTTTCAAATTCATAAAAAAATTCGAGGATGAAACAACACAATTGTTGCCATCAAAAAGGACATCATTAGAAAATATAATGTTACTACTTTAATAGGTTTTATGAAGTCTGAAAACATGGGCAAGATTTGGATTACAGAACTAAACCTGCGCCATATTTTGTTGTCCATATGCGTCTCCTCGACTGCTATTCAACTTTCTACCCTTGACATGGCTAAACTTAATAGGTAGATACTCTGGGATTTGTGGCTGTTGGCTAATCTCATTCTGATGCGAGACTTCTTATTAAAATGTCCTAGGCAGTATGTCTATTTTAATGCATTCTTTCGTGATTTTTACATTTTATAATGAACTTTTACATTTGTATCTGTTTAGATGGTTGAGCTCCCAACGATATTTGAAGTTTGAAGTTGTTGCCGAAGCTACAAAAAACAAGATCATGGAGTTTAAAAGTACAATATGAACTTGCATTGATTTTGAATATTTCTATGAAACACAACTGCATTATTTGGAATAGAACATTTCCACCTCCACTGATGTGTATAAGTATAATACATATGGTATTTTTTTAACTTTTAACAATGAGGGGTATTTCTCAATATCTCGAGAATGAAACCTAGACATGATTCTTATGTTAATTTGCTCATATGTCCAAATCCAAAGTGCACACATTTGTTATTATATTATTTCATTTGAGAATCCACGTGCACAAATTTGTTTTCCTCCAACTTTAGTGCCTGAAACGTGCACATACTTGTGTTTAAGAGTACATACTATTTATTGGTTTGAAAATAGCAATCGTTAGGAGCTTCTGGCAAATCTGTTTTGTTCTTCTATTTCATTTGCTCGATGTTTTTTTATTGGTATTCCCAATGGCGCTATAAAAAAACTGCTCTGAATTCATCTCCAAGATATCTCATATTTCCGCTCAATAATTTGGACTTCTAAATGAATTATGAAATGATGTGTGATGTAATATTAAAAGGTTCAAGACTGATGAATGAATCAAAATCATAGCATCCATGCATGTATAATTATAAAAAGAATGACAATGCTGTTAGGCTTGGAAAAATTGGGGTTATAGGTACCTTTGTTGGAAGACCAGCTAGGTTGAAAGACCAAAAGTTACAAAAGTTTACCTTCTCGGCTTTCGGAGGACCAGCTGGGGTGAAAGGACCAAAGACAACCTTGATGCAAAGCATCGATCGCAGGCCTCACATTTCCTTTGAATATTAATATTTTCATAAGGTTTTCAATTAGCCATTCAAACCATCTTAGCCCTACTAAGATAACATCAAATTTTATAAACTCAGTATCGGAAGCCTTTTCTTTGTGTCAGAGACGCAAGTGATTCCGTAGGAATTTTGACGCTCAAGAGCCAAGCCCAAGTATCGGGAGTTCTTATACATTAAACACTCGAACCAAAATCTTAATTAACCAATATCGATCTCCAATTAAAACTCTCCATCTAGAAATTGTGAACCCTCTTGAGAATAGTGTTTCTCACACAAAAGCTATGTCTAACCAGTAAAAAAAAAAACAAATAGTAACACAAATTGGTGTATAAATCTGAGTGTACATGAAGCATTTTCGATTTGTAAATTCATTTCTAATTTATTTTATGAATGTTCAGCCTCTAAAATATTTACAAGACATGCTTCATTTCCCGATCAGACTCTATGGCTAACTTATTAAATAGGATGGCTTATTTTAACAAATCTCCAGAAAATTGATTCCTAGATTATATAATTTGTTCTAATTTTGTCTAAGATTAACTGGTAGGCGGTGGTTGGCTGGTGGCGCGGTGACATTTGTCGAAGAAGTTGAAGAAGGTCTGGGTGTTGCTCTGCTCACAATTTTCGTAAGCACTCCAACTTGGCTTCATTTATTACCCTAATTTCATCTTTGCATGATATTTTTATGTAAAAAAAGTGAAAAATTGGCTAACCTTTTAAGAATTATGAATTTGGCTCGGGCAAACATATCTTTTGTTGATTATTAACGAAATTAATTTTAAAATATGGATCCAAAATTTCTAAAAATAAGAAACAGACCCGTGCATCGCACGGGTGAAAAACTAGTACATTTAACAATGATCATCTGTATCTTAAAGCCCGTCCTTTAATAGCTTAGAGTATGTACTTGGCGTATATGTACTTTGTCCATTAATATACATTTAACAATAATGATTTATTTGGGTACCACTGCATTTTGGGAGGAGGACATCATTTCATTTTTAGTAGGATATTTAGAAGTATAAACTTATGACACCCCTTATCCAAATGTTTATGTTACCATTCCTAATTAATTTAGATAATGATTAGTTAGTGTAATAATTAAATTAAAATAATTAATGATTAGTGAGGTTAAATTAAGTAGATGGTTAGAGAAGAAGATAGTTTTCGAACGAATTGAATTTTTATTTTGAGATGCGCGAATATGAAATGAGTGATTCGCTCCTCTCCGAATTAGAACCTCCTTTATTTCTTAGAGTATTTGTTAATGTTCACAACGATCCGGAAATGAGTTATTTGTTAGATGGTGATCGCATTCTTCCCCAAACTCAATCTCAAAGAATGATGGATTTTACAAGCCACAACCAGTGGATGAAGTTTTGGGTAATCTTAAATGCTTCAAATTTAGTAAATGTTGCTTGAATTGGCCAAAACCTTCGGAATATTGAAAATTTTATAAACAAAATACAACTAGGGCAAAGGAGTTCGGCTACGATATCTGAAGAGTATGTAGCCAAACTATTCTGTAAGTGCAGTTCGGTTAGTATATCAACAGACACGGGTAACCAAAATTCTGTTTAATAGAGGTTTTGGTTAGTTCGGATATCTTTTTCCAGGAGATGTAGCCGAACTCTTATGCTAGAGTATACAGAACATGGTTTGGTTAGGATAAAATATTGTTATGTAACCGAACTTAATATTTGGTCTTACAGACTGTAGTCGGTTAGGAGAAAATTTTGCGACATAACTGAACTCAACATTTGGTCTTACAAACCATAGTTCGGTTATGACCAAATATGTTTTTTCCTAATCGAAGTGTTTTTCATGTTCTTCATTTCCTAAAATTCGTGTACAAAATTAGGGTTCGAGAAAAATATCTCTTTACCGAACTTATATTTGTTGCCAGTGTAAGGATAGATCAGTCATTTCCTTACTTTAAGAGATCCCTTATAAGTATATAGGAAGGATGGCTTAATCAAATCAAGGTCCCACAAATAGGAGTGGTGTCCAAAGTAAATGTTCATTCTCAACTACATCTTAAAGCCAATCCTTAAATATCAAATCAAATCAAACAAGATGATAATTGAATCTAAATACTGTATTCTCATTAATTCTGGCCCCACCAAAATCTGACGTGGACAACCACTGTGAGAGTAATACAAAATACTGCTCTCTCGTTAATTTAATTTCACACAATACGGGTTAACACTTTCTCATACCTACTTTATAGCTCCCACTAAACCCATTTTCCCTTAATACCCACTTTCTTTATGTAAGTGACGATATCCAACTGAGAGAAAAAAAAATCTAATTTTCAGAACGGCTATCTTTAATTTTCACAACCCCTGTTTGATTTCATCTTTGTTATCAAAATTGATTCTTCTTAATCGCGATCACAATTCAATGAAGCAATTACCGTAAACAGGTTGGGCAGCTCTCCCATCATCGTAACGATTTCTGTGAATTCATGATTGTTATTAATTTGGTTTTTTAATCTGTCACAGATTTAGGCTCAACAAATTTGGATTCTGCATGTGATGATTATCAATTTTCTACACCGTTTGTTGAGGTAATCCTAAGTGTTTTCAAATTGCTTTTGTGCTTTTGCAAAATCAGAATTAGATTAACAAGGAATCTTAATCTTCAAGAAGGTAAACGATCTTTATATCCATGTTTCTGTTTGCATCCATCTCTGTGTTTGTGTTTGCATCTGTTGTTCAAATTAGTGGTCCATCTAATGTTCCAGGAATTAGATGATGTGAGAAACTAGATTAGAAAAGGCCAGGACATCAACAAAGGGAAGGAAATATTTCTTGGATTTTTTTGTTTATTGATTATTTTAAGAGAGGAAACCTAACGCACTTTAATTTTTTGTAGAGATGGAAAGAAAAAATTTATATCCACATCTGTTTGTGACACCATCGATAATGCTGAGGACATGAGGTAAAGACTCAGGTAACTATTCTTCTCTTTTTTGTTTTCCTATTAGTTTTTTGTTTTATTTTGTGATTTTCAGTTGTAGAAGTTGATTTTGTGATTTTTCGAATAACATTGTAGTTTTGTTTTGCTTTACAGAAAAATATATTAGATTCAAAATTATATCTATAATAACAATCAACATTGTAGTTGATTGTTTTTGACTTTCCCTGGTGCAAAAGTGAGTTTATTGTAGATTACTTCATAAATTTAAAACTATTAAAGTGAGTTTAGTTGATTATCCTAATTGACACAATTAATCTTAACTCAATTATCTCAAGCATTTCTCCATTATTATATCTATAATAACTTTAGGTATTTGTAGAGATATTCAGTTCTTGAATAGGATTATGGTCTCTAATCACAAATTTTATCTGTTTGGATTTATGGTATAATGTATGAGGCCTTCTTTTGATGTTTCTCACTGTTAGAAATTTATTTTCTAACTGTTGCACTTAAAGTATTTGTGAAAAAGCTTCAGCAAAAGAGCATTGATTAAAAAAAATGTATGCACTTTAAACTAATGGGATATCTGTTGTCAAAGGTTTTGCATCAATCTTATTTATATTTTACAGGAGAATCAATGATTTGTTGTTTATTCGATGATAGAATCATTGCAGAAGAAAGCACAAGAAGTGTAATTTCAGAGAAATTTAAAAATCCGAAAATGGCATATTGTTGGCTAATAGTAAGAACATTTTAAAACTGAATACTTTGTTGTTGAATCTAGGTATAAAGTGGAATTGAGACCAAAGATGAGGTGAAACAAGATACAGTTTTGGTAGCAGTTGCATCAATTCAATCAAACAGAAATGACCCTGTGTGTCATCCGACTCTCTTGGAAGTGAAGGTCAGGTACTTTAAATATATATTTTTAGAGCAAGGACTATGGGATAGACTCTAAAACAGTCTATCTCTTTCAAAACGGGTGAGAGTCTATATGAAAGAGTGAAAAATTGATCGTGGGATAGAGTGAGAAAGGACTACAGGGCTAACAATTAGCCGTCCGGTAGAAAAAAATCCTACTAATTCGTCACTACTTAAATCCTAATTCACGGGCAGTAGCAGCCAAAAGATAAAATATCATTATATTCTATTTTTTTCTCGCTCTCTCCCTGGAAAATTTATTCTTCTCCTGCAAATACGGCAGAATATTAGCCGTGTAAAACTCAAACCAAGTATTACGACAATCTAATAGCCGTTTAAACAAGAAAACAAACACAAAGGCAAACAGTTTGCCGTTTTTTCTTTACCTATTTCACACGGCAAACTATTAGTCGTATAGGGAAGACTTTCCCTCACTCTTTCGATTGAAAGAGAGGTTGATTGAGTTTGGGGTGTCAGCACAAGTAAAGAATCAGTCGCACATATCTGTCAAGAGTCTCCACAAAGCAAGGAGTTTGTTTCAAGAAACCAAAACCAAGTCTAGTCTTTAACTATCTCCGACTATTCTCTAGGATCTCAATGTATTTCTGTTTTCAATATTTGAAGAATTGTAATTTGAATTCATATAAATAGAAGATAAGAACCTCCACATAATTGTGGAAGTCATTCTACCCAAATATCACCTTCTAGCTTGGTATCAGCCTCTCGATCCAAGTTTCGCTTCCGCAAAAATCACAAAAAAAAAAAAAACATCAGATCAAAATCAGAAACATAAAACCCAGTAACAAAAAATGGCAGATACTACAAACACTCTTCGCCAAGTTCAAATCCACCACCTAGTCACTTTGAAACACACTGAGACGAATCATATATTGTGGAAGGCTCAATTTAAGCCTATATTGAAAGGTTATGGTCTCACAGGATTTATAGATGGTACTAAAGAAAAACCAGCAAGAACTCTGCCAGAAAGTGAAGATATCAATCCTGCATTCACTGCTTATGAATCTCAGGATGCACTAATCATTGGATGGTTGAATTCAACCCTAACACCTGAAGTTCTCAGCGTTGTTGCAAAGCTTGAAACTTCAAAGGAAATATGGGATGCACTGGAGACGGAGTTTGCACCTAAGACGTTTGCTCACCAGATGAATCTCAAAAAACAGCTGCATAACTTGAATAAAGGTAATAAGACTTTAAAGGCTTATTTAAATGATGCTAAGCGTTTGTTTGATCAGCTTGCAGCAACTGGTTACATAGTTCCTGCTAACGAGATGAAACAGTCCATTTGCAATGGATTAAATCAGGCTTATGATCCAATAGTTACTGCTTTGAGCACTGCTGAAGATTTGGATATACAAACTTTCAATACTCATCTTCTCACCTTTGAGATGAGGCTAGAACATCAGTTGTCCCAGATCCAACAGCCAATCGCAAATCTTGTCACTTCCAACTCAGCTTCCTCAAGCAGGAATCCACCAAGAGGGTTTAACAATCAACCCAGAGGACCGCCTCCGCCAAACAACAACAACAATCGTCGACCTCCACAACCGCAGAGAGGTGCTGCTCAAGGAGAGATTTTCTGTCAGATATGCAAGAAGGAATCACACTGCAGATCGTTGTTGGTTTCGTTATGATAAAAGCAACAACAATCATAACAAAGCCCCTGCTGCTTATATTGCCTTTCCTGGAGAATCTGATGCTCAATGGGTAACAAACACGGGAGCTACTCATCATTTGACTGCTGATGTCAAGAACTTGTGCATTCCTCATGAATATGATGGAACAGACCAAGTTAGAGTTGGTAATGGTAATACTTTACAGATAGCACATATTGGTAACGCAGTATTCACCTCTAATAATCGCAAGTTTACCTTAAATAATGTGTATCATGTGCCAAAGATCAAAACGAATCTTCTATCTGTTTGTCAGTTTTGCAAAGATAATCATGTATACTTTGAGTTTCACACAAGTTTCTTTGTTGTGAAGGACAAAACCACGGGAGCAACGCTGCTAAAGGGGAGGAATGAGAATGGTCTTTACGTGTTAGATGGTGTAGATGGTATAAACCAGTCATTATCTCCAAGGTCTTTTCTCTCTGCAAGTATACCAGTTTGGCACCAGTGGCTTGGGCATCCTATGCTTGAAACACGATTTCAAAAATTATCCACAATTTTTTACTTCCAGTTCTGAATAAAAAGTTTAGTTTTTGCCATTCTTGTCATATTAGCAAGAGTAGGCGTCTTCCTTTTTCTCCCAGTACTACAACCTATGATACTCCGTTAAGTCTTATTGTTTCGGATATTTGGGTTTCACCACAAACTTCTAGAAATGGTTTTCGTTACTACATGTTATTAATGGATGTTTTCTCTCATTATACGTGGGTTTTTCCTTTAGTGCAACGATATGATGCTTTTAATATCTTTACCCAGTTTCATAAACAAGTAGAGAATTTAACTGGTCATAAAATTAAGATTTTCCAGTCTGACAATGCCCTGGAATACAAAAAATTAACTTCTTATCTTAACGCCTCAGGAATACAACATCGATTCTCATGTCCTCATACCTCAGCTCAAAATGTCCTTGCAGAGCGTAGAATAAAACATGTCACTGAAAGTGGTCTTGCGTTATTGTTTCATGCACATCTTCCAAAAGAGTTTTGGTCTGAGGCTTTCACCACCGCCTGTTATCTAATTAACAGGATTCCAAAATCTTCTTCTGAACCAAAAACTCCTCTTGAGTTGCTCTTTCAAAAAAAAAAACCAGATTACTCATTTTTACGGGTCTTTGGTTGCTTAGCTTATCCGTGTCTTCGACCATATAATGCCAACAAACTAGAACCTAGGTCTCTACCTTGCATATTTCTAGGTTACAGTTCAGCTCATAAGGGTTATATCTGTCTTCACCTACAAACAAATCGACAGTATATATCAAGGCATGTTATATTTGAGGAAAGCACTTTTCCATTCTCTCCTCCTCAACAACAATCTCCTGAGGTATGTCAGTCTTCTCAATGTACAAGCACGGATATATTTGGTTCATCTGTTTTCATGCCAGCTCAGTCAGTGCCAGTGCAACTGCAAAATCATGAAGCACAAGCAATACCTCAACCAATCTCGCCAGCACCTGCTCTGAATAACACACCTCCGCAATCTTCAGGTTCGCCAGCACTCCCGTTGCCACTTCAATCACCTGCACCAAATTCACCTGAGGTGCAATCAACACAACAACCTCCACCTCCAGCGCATAATATGGTTACTAGAGCTAAAGCTGGCATTACAAAACCAATTCAGAAACTGTGTCTTACCACCACCAAGCATCCGCTTCAAGATGAGGACTTTATGGAACCTACTTGTTACTCCAAGGCTTGTACGATTCCTGAGTGGAGAGATGCTATGGATACTCAAATTAATGCTTTGATTCGCAATGAAACATATTCGCTAGTCAAGTATGAAGATGGCATGAATATAGTTGGTTCAAAGTGGGTTTATCGAATCAAGAGAAACCCAGATGGCACAATACAGCGTTACAAGGCTCGTTTAGTTGCAAAGGGATTCAACCAACAAGAGGGTATAGACTTTGGTGAAACTTTCTCACCGGTCATTAAACCATGTACTATTCGGCTTGTTCTGTCAATTGCAATCATGAATCAATGGTCGTTACGACAATTGGATGTGGAGAACGCGTTTCTACATGGTATCTTAGAAGAAGAAGTGTACATGAAACAACCAGCAGGTTATGTAGATCCAAACTTTCCTAATCATGTGTGTAAACTACATAAATCTTTATATGGACTCAAGCAAGCCCCGCGTGCATGGTTCTCTCGTCTCAGCAGCCATCTTCTGAAGCTGGGGTTTACAGCATCTATTACAGCATCTCTCTCTACCCATAGTATGACCTAATTTGATCAAATTTGATCAACTCTTTCACTTTGAAGGAGACTCTCAACCCCCATAGCCCTTGCTCTTAAATCAAGGAAAACTTATTTCGAGTAGACTTTAAGATCAGGATATAATGTTAATATTTTGGTAGTGCTCCTTTCACATTCTTTATGTTAAAAGAAAAAACTCCATGTTCATATTTTTTTCATTTTTCACAAAATATAATTGATATTCATCTCTTGGTCATCTTCTATTTCAGAGCTTAAGTGGTAATACATATATGTGTGTGTATGCTAGCATAATCAATATCATGTTAAGCAATTAAGAAACTCTCATTACATCATCCATCACACCATCAGATGTTACAGTACCCATAGCTTCCACAATATGTTTTGAAAAATCACCAGCTACTCCTTGCATGAAAAAAACAGTATATTCTGGGTATTTTGACGAGCAGGCACTTGCAATGCATATTATGAATGTATTGGTTCACACTTGAATGGTATGTCATATCTGCGTTGGAAAGCATGAACGAAGAATATGACTTTGAGGTTTTTTTTTTTTTTTTTTTGATAGCATGGACAGTGGTCCCTAAACTACTTCTTAAATCTAATGAGCAAGGTAATTTCTGCAAAAAATTATCTATGATTACTTTTGTCAATATAGATATATGAAGTCTCTTAGATATGAAGAACCCATATCACAAAATAGGTAGATAATTTCTTAGATATGAAGTTTTATCCAATTACAGGATTCGAAGCCCAAACTCCCCTATGGGAGGGTGCATAAGAACCATCAGAATTCGTGCATGACAACATGAGATTCAAGAGAACGATACGCTGGATTCGTCGAGGGTCGAGTCCATAAGTTTTTATTATTATATGTTTTTTTTTTGTCTTTAATTATGTTTGTATTTGACAAAAGTATTGCAAATTGTTTAGATAAATCATTTTTAGAAAAATTGCTCCCTGTTAGTGATTGCAGTTATATTTCCATTTTCAATGAATGATTCTCTATTTGGGAACCAATTTTTAAGCATCTCTTTGGATCATCATGGACATTTCTCACAGTCCCTGTGGTGTAAGTATACATGGTTGGATTTCTTCTGTTTGATGGTCATGCCATTTATTCTAACTTGCATTTCAGCATTTTCTTTGTCTGTAATTGTATTTGCGCAGTTTCTTTTGTTGTTTCTATAATCAAAGGAACGAGTCTCAATCCAAAGTATTTGTTCCTTCATGCGCAGCCATGTTGTGTCTTGGTTAGGCGAAAATCTTTTGGAAATGGTTCCAAGGCCTCTTCTGGATGCTGTTTTGAGAGGGCACAAAGGTTACATCTGCTACGGCGGAAGCGAATGAATTTAAGGATTTCAATCACTTTCTGTAGAGTGCAACGTCTGACTCAAGAATAACGACAACACTCGCTACCAGAATTTGGACCTCTTCATACCCTTGGAACCTCATATGACGTGGATGTTGAAAAATACATGCGATATTTTATAAATGCGGTAGCGTCTCGATAACTAACGAAATAATGTATTCGACCACATTATCTATCACATGATTCAGAAATGAGTGATTAAAGAGGACTATTAGCTGCTATACTAGGGTTTATTTGAATGAGAGTGTATTGAATGACTTTTTTTTGCGGTTAATTGCAATGTAAATGATAAATATTGAGGATAAATTACATGTCAAAGTCCTGAGTTTGTAGCTCCGAATCTCATCCGTATCAGTTTTTCTGTTAATGCTGAAGAAAAAGAAACAAAAATCAAAAAACAAAAGGGGACAGACCCATCTGTATGGGTTAGTTGCTTTGTTTATGGGTTATAGTCTTAACAGTGTACCAGCAAACCATATATTACCACCCGAAGACACACGCAGGTTAAGACACTGAACAAACAAATTAAGAAGGCTTACCCGACGCGAAGCACGGGTTACTATCTAGTCATCCATGACAAATTAACCATCTGTATCCTTCGGCAGGGAAAAGTGGGGCCCACATACTTGATATATGTGGTCCCGTTTCTTTATGTGACACGTCAGGGAGTCATGGTTCATTAGATGTCCCAGAAGGGACGACTCATGGTTTATGTAAGAAAAAAAAATGAAATATGTAGAATATTATAAGCATGAAAATCCCATGATAATTATTTTAACTTTATGCCCTACTTAAACCAATATAAACCACCAGACAAGATTGCTAATAGGGGTACCAAATTACTTGGGGGTGTATCAATTCCTTACCAATATATATTTTGTCCTATTTACATATTGGTACACTCCCAAGCAATTTGATACCCCTATTAGCAGCCTTGGTAATGCCTCTTGCTTAATCAATTCATCTTTAAAAGGATTTTTTTTTAATTAATTTATATTTTTACCATCTCAAATGCCCATAATTAGGACAATTTCTATGGGGTTTAGATATTTAGTTCTCATTGTGGTTGGGCTAGGTGGGTTTTCCATTATGGTAAAGTAAGACTGTGCGACGTAAACTGAGACATTAACGGCTGAACTTTAGCGGCGAGCGACCGAGGGTCACACATTTTCTTTGTCACATCCATTTATTTTTCTACTATAAACCATAAATTTCTTTTTCGAATTATTTTTCATAACTAGTATTTGCGGATTTTAATGTTGTATACATGCCAATTTATCGAACTCTACGCCTAGTACAAGACACTTAATTGTTCATATTCATGTTTATCTAACAGTTTCATATTCATGTTCTATTTCAGAACATTGATTTTTTTCGGCGCTAAAGGGACCATTTTTCTCTGATTTTTTTTTTTTTTGACTTGAACAATTATATTGTATTTTCTGTAATTATTCAACATCTTTTAATGCTTGCAGGAATGATATTAGAATAAGATAATTTTCTAAGTTTGATATTGGAATAGAATTAGTCATACCTTTGACATTTACCACACTTATTTTTAATCTCTGATCAGCTGCTTCTTTCACGTGTGGCCAGAATTAGCCTTGGGATCTTGTTTTCTCAGCTAAGGACCTTTTCCCAGCATGGTTACCGCACTCTTCTGAGTGTATTTGTTCTCCCTACTTTTTTGTTACACATTTGAGCAGCGGTCCCAAGTATGTCTTTCTGTACATGTCGCCGTCTAGGAGTTAGTACCTGGATGCCTTGGTTTTGGATCTTCCTTGATTCTTGTGGGTTATATGGTAATGATTTTGACTCGAGGTAGCTGAAGATACCTTGCATTCAGGTTCCCTGTACTTCATCTATGGTCACGTTCGAGCTCTGTGTCATTGCACCATCTGTGTCTGGCTCATAAATATCTGACCTTTCAAGAATTCCGATCTTGATCGTTCTTTGGCAGGCTCCAAGTATGACTGACAATGTGATATCTAGTGCATCTGTTCATCTCATTTTATTCCTTGGTAGATTTCTGACACTCACTATTTCAAAGCTGGATATTAGGGTGTTGACTTTCCTTTTTTTATTTAGCCATTAATACATTTTTTGTTTCAAATTGACCTTCCACCTGCTTTGTTGTCAACTGAGAGTCACTAAATAATATGAACCCTTTAAGCTTTAGACTCTTTTCAGTTAGTAGTCCTTGTAGAAGTACTTCATATTCTGCTTGATTATTTGTTGGGCTAAAGGCTAATGCATATGAGATATTCGATGGAGCTATTTTTTGGTGTCACTACGACTACTTCAGTTCCACTTCCTTTTCTGTTTGATGCACCGTGAAGAAAAAAAATCCACATTTCAGGTGTGTCGATTGATGAGTCAACAAAAAATATTAGCTAATTTAACCATAAAACAATATGCTACTTGCTTTAAAGAGTTTTAGAATAATTAAAAAATATTAAAAATGCTTGTGAGCTAAATGATCAGCCGCTCAAGAAAATTATTTTTTCAAGCAGTTGATATTCAGCCTCTTAATCCTCATTATGACACACTCCTTCACATGAAGAAGTGTATGAAAGAATTTGGGGTGAAAGACTACCTCTCTACTATCTGTATTGGCACCTAATTCAATCTTTCTTGATCAATTTTTTTTTTCAAATTAAATGAGTGTTTCCATTCCATGACCTTTGCGTTACGAAAATGAAAAATCTATTTTCAGAAAAAGAAATGAAAATTATAATATTAGCGAGTAAAGTTTCCAATGCTAGTACATTGAGGGCAAAACCAAAACACCCTATGAGAGGATAAAATCTAACTGCCGAACCCATTGAATAGGGTTGTGAAATATAAGATTGTGATACATCAACCACAATATAGATTTAAACTACCAAATAACCAAACAAGATGATTAATTTAGTTCAAAAATGCTCGACATAAAGTACCTTACGGAACCACAACAAAGCTAATCATAAAATAATCACCTTGGTCGTTTAGTGCTCAACATAAGACACATTACGGAGCCTCACAATAATACATAAAATATGGATCAGGGAAGATCAATTACTGCGGAATACACAAGGATTCATTCTATTTTCCATTACCATTTGCACAATGACAAACAATAGACATAATCCTTGAAAACAAAAGATTTTAACCTATCTTGCGTCAATAATTGACAATATAGGCTTAACTTTTGTATTTGTCAAAAGTCCATTCATTCCTTTATCAACATATGAATACCGACTTATGAAAGACTTTACTTTTGACAAGGTATGGGACAATCATAGTTCACGGACGCAAACACACATATCCCTGTTGATGGGTGAAAATTACTCCTGTAGAATTTAGTAATTTGGGGTGTGGATGAGGAATGAATCTAAACCTTCAACAAATGCACTGCGCGGTGAGTGCTTGTAGGTTCGAGAGATCAATGCAGTGCAAGTCCGGCCTAAACCAAGAAATGGCCGTTCCGGACTTGTTTCGGTCACAAAGTGAAGGAGATGGGGTTGATCTTAGGGAGGGAAGCGAAGAAGGTGTTGAGATTGTGAAGGTGTTGGCTTGCTTATGACTTGTAACAGAAAAATGAGCAGGCTTACGGTTGATGTAAGGAGGCTCTAGGTGTTGATTTTCTGTCTCGTCTGAACTTGTGTTGTTCTCCGTTATTCCTTGTGTGTTGGAAATAGGGCGGAGACCCTATTTATACAAGTCATTGAGCCTCATTCACGTTTCTCGTGGGAAGTGGAGGTAGTGGAATGATGGAGTAGTGGAGTTGTGTGTCGGTAACACACGACCAGTCTTGCCCACTTTTCCTGTTCATCTCTAACCGTCCATGACTTCCTAACACGTTCTTGTGATGGCGCGTTGCACGCTGCACGCTGTAAACCGCCAGACCAATACCCCAAAGATGTATCCCCCTGAGGTTGTGACATGATTGATGTCTGAATGTGGATCGTGGATCCACGAAAGATAGCATGTAATGCTGAATTGAATAACCTGCGTTATTGAAAGTCGATACTTGTGAAGTACCGTGTGTATTTTATGCAGGTACTGCATTACGGTGTGGTGCAGTGATGGGTAATGACTCCTCACTAACCAAATAACTCCTGACCAGGGTTGTATAACCAAGCTGGTGAGGTCGGACGGACGAGATGATGTTTGAGACACTCATCTGCGACCGTTGATGAAATTAGGGTTTTTAAAGAGGTGCGCAAGCATCACTCTTTAGCTTGGTCGAAACCAAGCGTGGGAAGGATTTTGGAGAGGACCGACCATACATGCGTGTTAGCGGCATGATGGTGTAGGTGCCTGTATTCTGTTACCTCATGAAAGCGCGATCCGGGCCACTCGATTTGACCGTCAAAGAGGAGTGGTCGAGATTGATTTTGCGATAAGAGTTTGATACCGCAAGAAGCCGCGCGCCATACCCTTTTCCGAAGACGTTTTCCAAGACGACCTAGCTTGGTCGGTCTTGGCCGGTTGGTTTGGCGTGTAGACGGTAGGCTGATGTTCACGCCTATGTCTTACCGTCTCATGAAACGTGATCTAAGCCACCCAATTAAGTCCGGTGAAGTTGAGTGGTCGAGATCGATTTGCAATTTGGGAAGTGTATCCACGCATGTTTGAGCGGGCGTTTTGGATTGGCCGGGCATGATATGCCTTGGCCGACCGCATGAGGAGGTAGATGAGCTCACGGTGGTCATCTTTGCTGTGTGACCGACCCTTGCTCAATCTAATCTGTGACCCTCCATTCGTGCCGGAGAAGATGGACGCGCGTGATGGCTTGAACCCTAATTTTGGCTTTCAAAGCCGCGCGACCATGCTATTTCAGGCGGACGAATGTGTTGTAACCAACCATGGTTGGTTTTGACCGATTGGTCAAGTGTGTAGGCGGTCACATGGTGATTGTGTCGACATGCTCCGGGCCCTTTGAGTCTACATCTACACCCTCCATCTATACCTGCGAAGATGGATGGTTGAGACCGTTTTGCGGCACATGTAATATGTTGCAAACCCTAATTTAGGTTTTCCGCCCATAATGCTTGGTATGGACGGTTTCTTGGCAAACAAAGGCCAATGGTCGACCATGCGGGTCGGCCGTGTGTATTCCATACCTGCTTGGGGGTGATGGAATTGATCTGTGGTCATCCAATCATGCTTGCGGAGTTGGATGACTGCGATCAGATCATATCCGGCAAGCTAAGGCCGTGGGTATTCCATACCATGCTTAGGGTGATGGAATTGATCTGTGGTCATCCAATCATGCTTGTGGAGTTGGATGACTGCGATCGATCATATCACGGCAAGCTAAGGCCGTGGGTATTCCATACCATGCTTAGGGTGATGGAATTAATCTGTGGTCATCCAATCATGCTTGTGGAGTTGGATGACTGCGATCGAATCATATCCGGAGACCGATACGGTCAAGTCCTGGATGCTCAATCGGGCTAGTATAACACACCGAGAGGGGCTCAATCGGGCTAGTATAACACACCGAGAGGGCTCAATCGGGCTAGTATAACACACCGAGAGGGCTCGGGCTAGTATAACACACCGAGAATCGGCACATGCGGGTATTTCGTACATGGTTTCATTATAGTGCTTGGAGGTTTGTGTTACTCTGTAAGAGTAACACTCAGTCGTCATGCCACATTGATAATGATTCATTATAGTGCTTGGAGGTTCGTGTTACTCTATAAGAGTAATACTCAGTCGTCATGCCACACTGATAATGAGTACAGAAATACAAGCTGATATGAAATTCACAAGAAGGGATTGTTGCTACATGATCCATTCTTGGTGAATTAAGTGAGGGAGTATCCAACACTTATAAATGGCTTTATCTTTTACAAGATGTCAGCGCATGATTTTTCTGGTTTTTTACAAATCTAACCTTGAATGAAAATCCACCATCAACATTAAGTCCCCTGCCTAGCACATAATGGTTACACTATTGTGTGGTAGGCATGAGATGGTGACATTAAAGATAAAACTTATGAGACAATGTTAGATGTTACCGGGAGAGACGGGTCGTCTTGTCCTTCGAACATGTCACGTTCAAGAGACGTCCGAAAAAGTGTTCCCCAGCATGATGTCGGTCTTGCACAGCTTCGATCGACCTTGCTATGACTGCTTCGGTCGAGGGGCTATTGCGCCGCTTCGTTCAATCGTGGGGATGTGCCTAATCGATCGACCGTTGCGCCGCTTCGTTCGTGGGGTTACTGCGCCGCTTGATCGAACGTGGGCTTGTTGTGTCTGCTTCGGTTGAAAGTGGGTCTACTGTGTACATGCTTCAAATGTCAGCCATGTGCTTCGGCGGAAACCGCCTGCTGTGTGCGCCTATTATACCAGCCTTATGTCGTGATTAACACCAGCCTTTGCGACTTGAGCAATACCAGCCTTTGACTTGAGCAATACCAGACTTGAGGCTTGTACCGTACAGACTTGAATGATGTTTGGACTGGCCATTGTGTGAGTTGTGTCTTGCCGTGTGTGGCGACACTTCTCATATGCTTTCATACAAGTTCTAACTCCTGTCTTTTATTTCATTGCGGTAGAAAGAATCCCTGTTGAGATGTCTTCTGGAGATAATGCTGGGTGCCAAGTCAGGAAGTGTTGACAGCTTCAAAGATATGCCGAACATCGATGATGAATTGTTCACCGCGCCCTTTCAACTATATGAAAACATCCGTTCCACAGGATAACCTTCCTCCTATCGACTTCAGGGTTTTTCATGCTCCGCTGGGTCCTCATGAAGGATGGATGAGACGTATGTTGAGCAATGAGTACATCAAAGATAACTTGACCGGAGCGCAGATTATTGATGCAGCTTGAGTGTTGAAACGTCTCGAGAGGATGTTAAAGTGGTTTCTATGCGGCCGTTGAGGTGGGTCCGGAGAGAGTGTTGAAGAAGGATTACTGAAGCGAACGTGGGTCTCGGAGAGAGCGTTGCGGCGGCTCTTGAATAGACCATTGAAGCAGACTTCTGGCTGGAGGGAGCGTTGAAGTGGCTTCCTCTTCGATTCGATTACCCTTGCGAATCCATGATTCTTGACTGACCATCTTTCTCATGTTGAAGAAGTCCTTGGTCGACGGTGAAGGAACTTCATGCTGAGCCTCAGTCCCCAAGCGTAGTTTACATGGTTTGTCCGTAGTGGTTGTTGTCGAGCCAGGTATGGAATACCTCGGACGTTGTTTCATCATTGTGGGATTCGTGCACGTGGTACTGGAGTTGGAGTTGATGGACGCGCATGATGTTGTATCTTGGTGGTTTTCCTCTTCCGCTTCAAGGAACCGCTTACGTGAAGGTCAATGTTGTATCGCTTTGTTGGTGAGATATATGCCCCTACAAACATTATGAGGCTCTTCCGGCAGGCCCGGTTCTTTCTATCGGGGCATATGTTGTTGTAGATGAGCGTTCAAATGACTCAGAGGATGACCAAAAGCGCGGATTCTCCAATATAGCGTGATAGACATGTACCAGAAGCTGTCGATAAAGTGACCCACCCGGATCTTGTTCGACCACCGTCGATGGAGTAACTCGCCCGGATCTCTCTCGATATGACGGTTGGACATCGTTATCTTCTTGAGGCTGCTCCCTTGAGGTATCGGCTCCAGTGGAAGATTACCGTCATAGAGCGGTTATACGTGAACCGGCACTCTTTAAACCAAATGGCAAATGGTATAATAAAAATTTCCGAGAGGAGTTTGAAAAGATATCTTACTTGCATCATGCTCGTACATCCTTATCTCTTTTGTAGCCGCTACATCCATCCATGGAGGAGAACATGCCGTGTCCGCTGGTTGTATCTCGATCTATCCATTTTCCTCATGTATGAACTACAAATTGTTTAACAGACTTGGATACGGGTATGACATGTATATGATGGGTGACCAATTTTCATCCGGCATTTCTTCATATCTCCAAGCAAATATGTCCTGGTACTCTTTGAGAAGTTGCACGAGCTTCGTGCGTTTATCCGTACACAAGATTGAGCCGATGGAGATAGGCCTAGGAGATTCCTCAACGATTTCAATTTCATCGGTTTGTAGAGTTGGTTCCATCTTGCAATTTGTTGTGGAGCATCTAGCACTTGCTCTTGCGGTTCGTTGCCGTTGTAGCATTCCATTAGGTGGAGAGACTGGGTAACAGTCTCCCCTGCTGATAATGGCAGTGCCATTATACCGCTTTTCCTTTAAGTCACGACTCGCCATAAAAGTTCGTTCCCTCCTCGTGTGAACGTGGGTTATGGCTTCACGGTATGGAGAAGAATGCTTCGTCGGCAAAGATGCATCGTGGGTACTAGCCCTCAATGATGCAAGTCGGTCTTCTTCCCCGAATTGACGCCCACATGGGGAGTCGGATGCAACGAACTTGTCTCGATTCTTTCCACGGAGCTTCTCCCGTATGTGCTTTGGTTTGGTTTCCCTCGAAGTCCGTCATTGTGGTAGGCTTCCGTACGACCTTGCACAGGAGAGCCTTGGATGTCCCGAGAATCTTGAGAGTAATGAAGACGATCCTGTGTAGATAAGGGTCGTCTTGAACTCGAATCCTTGATGCGTGCGGTGACATGTAGGTCACGGTCGTGACCTTCCTCTCTCGGTTGATAGCAAAAACGTCTCCGCGCGGCGATTCTTCGAGAGATGTGAAAGTTTGCATAAACTTTCCACTAGAGAAACCGCTTCCCGATCCACCGGCCTCTGGTTCATAGTGAAACTATTGACTTGAGGAAGATCGTTGTGAGGATCGGTCCCCGGTGTAGGAGCCTCCATGACAGGATCGGCGAACCCCGAGTGAAACTATTGACTCGAGGAAGATCGTTGTGAGGATCGGTCCCAGTGTAGGAGCCTCCATGACAGGATCGCTTATATCTGATGTCGCTTCTTTGATCAGGTCCATGTAGATCCGTGCCATTGAAGTACCTTCTCCGGTGCGTTGAATTCATTCCTTGTTGGCTCCAGGGGCTGTTGCAGGTCATGCGGAAATCGATCAGTTAATGTCTTAAGAAGAGTGAGTACCTCTTTCCGAGTTGCGGCCATATCCGTTTGAGTCTTGACAAGAACTTCCTGCTTTTCCATCAAGTCTGCAATAATGGGAGATGGTCCTCCTCTCGCCCCTCCGGTTCCTCGTCCTGATGCAGGAGTGGAAGTTGTTGCTCGTGACTACCGGAGGTGTTACACTTGATGAGATGCCGGGACTTGCAGTGCTCGGCTCACGGCTCTGGGATGGGAGGTGTTGTAATATCACCGCCGAGTGATCGAATTGAACGTTCCCATCCTCTCGTACTCACGTGTTACTTGATTGATCTCTCCTTCCTCAAGCGTTTCTTCACGGCTTCGACAAGGGTCTTGAGATGTAAATCTTCCAAATCAGGGATCCGTAAGCTGCAGGCTCCATTTCTTTATCCGGTAGACGTTGTAGTACTCCGGACAAGTCCTCTCCTCTGTGGAGTTGCCTCGGTTCTTCATTGTTGACTGGACCA
Source organism: Papaver armeniacum (assembly GCA_023531295.1). Lineage (NCBI taxonomy): Eukaryota > Viridiplantae > Streptophyta > Magnoliopsida > Ranunculales > Papaveraceae > Papaver > Papaver armeniacum. Next base: position 158,040 of record JAJJWW010003982.1, on the reverse strand, counting down.
TGTTGTTCATCTTTCCTGAGTCTCCTGCGGGCTATTTTTTTCTCTCCACCGGTAAAGGTGTGACTCCTGGCTAAGGATTCAACGTTTCTTGCACTGCCTGAGTAGATGCACGCCGACCCTTCTTGTAGTTGTGATGTTATATCATTCAAAAAGCGGAATGTCTCGCTCTGCCTCCTGGTGATACCGGCTTGATTTGCCAAGACGTCCTCCAGCATTCCATCTATGCTTCCCATGATATCTGAACCGCCTGTAGTTTCCGGATACATTGCGAGATGGAAACTGAAAAATTGAGGATTCAATTTTATGCAACCGATAGATCAATCTCCCACTGTGGTCGCCAATTGTTGATGGGTGAAAATTACTCCTGTAGAATTTGGTAATTTGGGGTGTGGATGAGGAATGAATCTAAACCTTCAACAAATGCACTGCGCGGTGAGTGCTTGTAGGTTCGAGAGATCAATCTGTGCAAGTCCGGCCTAAACCAAGAAATGGCCGTTCCAGACTTGTTTCGGTCACAAAGTGAAGGAGATGGGGTTGATCTTAGGGAGGGAAGCGAAGAAGGTGTTGAGATTGTGAAAGTGTTGGCTTGCTTATGACTTGTGACAAAAGTGAGCAGCTTACGGTTAATGTAAGGAGGCTCGGATGTTGATTTTATTCTCGTCTCAAATGCCAACTTGTGTTGTTCTCCGTTATTCCTTGTGTGTTGGAAATAGGGCGGAGACCCTATTTATACAAGTCATTGAGCCTCATTCACGTTTCTCGTGGGAAGTGGAGGTAGTGGAATGATGGAGTAGTGGAGTTGTGTGCCTCGGTAACACACGACCGCCTTGCCCACTTTTCCTGTTCATCTCTAACCGTCCATGACTTCCTAACACGTTCTTGTGATGGCGCGTTGCACGCCGCACGCCGTAAACCGCCGAGACCAATACCCCAATATGTATCCCCGAGCTTGTGACATGATTGATGTCCGGAATGTGGATCGTGGATCCACGAAAGATAGCATGTAATCTTTGAATTGAATAACTGCGTTATTCGAAAAGTCGATACTTGTGAAGTACCGTGTGTATTTTATGCAGTCTCAGATTACGGTGTGGTACGGTGATGGGTAATGACTCCTCACTAACCAAATAACTCCCGACTGTGGGTTGTATAACCAAGTCAGAGGTCGGACGGACGAGACGATGTTTGAGACACTCATCTGCGACCGTTGATGAAATTAGGGTTTTTTAAAGAGGTGCGCAAGCATCACTCTTTAGCTTGGTCGAAACCAAGCGTGGGAAGGATTTTGGAGAGGACCGACCATACATGCGTGTTGGCGGCATGATGGTGTAGGTGCCTTGATTCTGTTCCCTCATGAAAGCGCGATCCGGGCCACTCGATTTGACCGTCAAAGAGGAGTGGTCGAGATTGATTTTGCGATAAGAGTTTGATACCGCAAGAAGCCGCGCGCCATACCCTTTTCCGGCACGTTTTCCAAGACGACCTAGCTTGGTCGGTCTTGGCCGGTTGGTTTGGCGTGTAGACGGTAGGCTGATGTTCACGCCTATGTCTTACCGTCTCATGAAACGTGATCTAAGCCACCCAATTCGTCCCAAGTGAAGTTGAGTGGTCGAGATCGATTTGCAATTTGGGAAGTGTATCCACGCATGTTTGAGCGGGCGTTTTGGATTGGCCAGGCATGATATGCCTTGGCCGACCGCATGAGGAGGTAGATGAGCTCACGGTGGTCATGCTGGTGTGACCGACCCTTGCTCAATATAATCTGTGACCCTCCATTCGTGCCGGAGAAGATGGACGCGCGTGATGGCTTGAACCCTAATTTTGGCTTTCAAAGCCGCGCGACCATGCTATTTCAGGTGGACGAATGTGTTGTAACCAACCATGGTTGGTTTTGACCGATTGGTCAAGTGTGTAGGCGGTCACATGGTGATTGTGTCGACATGCTCCGGGCCCTTTGAGTCTACATCTACACCCTCCATCTATACTGCGAAGATGGATGGTTGAGACCGCTTTGCGGCACATGTAATATGTCGCAAACCCTAATTTAGGTTTTCCGCCCATAATGCTTGGTATGGACGGTTTCTTGGCAAACAAAGGCCAATGGTCGACCATGCGGTCGGGCCGTGTGTGTATTCCATACCGCTTGGGGGTGATGGAATTGATCTGCGTGGTCATCCAATCATGCTTGTGGAGTTGGATGACCCATGCGATCGATCATATCTCGCAAGCTAAGGCCGTGGGTATTCCATACCATGCTTAGGGTGATGGAATTGATCTGTGGTCATCCAATCATGCTTGTGGAGTTGGATGACTGCGATCGAATCATATCCGCAAGCTAAGGCCGTGGGTATTCCATACCATGCTTAGGGTGATGGAATTAATCTGTGGTCATCCAATCATGCTTGTGGAGTTGGATGATCGCGATCGAATCATATCCGGAGACCGATACAGTCCAAGTCCGGATGCTCAATCGGGCTAGTATAACACACCGAGAGGGCTCAATCGGGCTAGTATAACACACCGAGAGGGGCTCAATCGGGCTAGTATAACACACCGAGAGGGCTCGGGCTAGTATAACACACCGAGAATCGGCACTGTACGGGTATTTCGTACATGGTTTCATTATAGTGCTTGGAGGTTCGTGTTACTGCAGTAAGAGTAACACTCGACGTCATGCCACACCGATAATGATTCATTATAGTGCTTGGAGGTTCGTGTTACTCTATAAGAGTAATACTCAGTCGTCATGCCACACTGATAATGAGTACAGGAAATACAAGGCTGATATGAAATTCACAAGAAGGGATTGTTGCTACATGATCCATTCTTGGTGAATTAAGTGAGGGAGTATCCAACACTTATAAATGGCTTTATCTTTTACAAGATGTCAGCGCATGATTTTTCTGGTTTTTACAAATCTAACCTTGAATGAAAATCCACCATCAACAATCCCATAAAAATTGCAATATATAAAACCATAAAGATTAATATTGCAAAAATCATCTTCCAAACAAATTTAGAGTTTAAGTCAATAAATCTAAAAACATGAAGATGAAAACGTTGGACATAGCTATGTGTAACCACAATAATGGCTATTCAAAACTCTAGTTATTCTTTTAAACAAAAACAAGAAAAATAGAAGATTTATTAGATAAACCAAAAGAAAATCGTGAGTTCGTTGAGAACCTCATATCTTTCAATGAATCCATCAAAGAAGGTGTCACTGATTTCCTTTATTTTCTTGACCGTAGACACACCATGTTCGTGGGTTAGTACGCAAACTTTGCGATCAACAACCCGAGCAAGTTGTCTAGCCTTGACGCAGTCCATGATGAGCTTCTTTTGATTCTGTATCAGAATATTTTGATTAGCAAGGATCCTGGCCTGACCATCTAAGATTTGGTTTATTTGCAATTGAAGATTTGCAAACTCGACCTTTGAATCGTTCTGAAAACGAATTGAATCCTTGACAGAATCATCGATCCAGGAGTTGTGATCTTTCCTTTCAAGCATCCTTTTTAAGACCATCTCTTGAATTGACTCACGTTCTTGAGTGTCTTCCTCCATATCAAGATGCACAATCTCTTGAGATTTTGCAGAGTTCTCCATATAAATTTTGGTTAGGGATGGAAAATACACAATACAGAGTTATATATATATATATATGTGTGTATGCAAACAGTATAAGGAACCTATTGTTTTTTGGAAACCCTAGGAACTCATGAGAGGAAGACACAAACGTTTGAGGACCGGTCAACACACACAAAAGAAAAACATAGATACATATAGTGTACAACATACTTGAGTATTTCTCAATTATTATCTTTGCACCTCTCAAGTTAGAAACAAGGAAAAGAGTACCTGAGTTCAGGTGGTAGAGTGAGAGATAATCCCACAATGAACATTGAGAAAGGAGATGTAATATTATCTATCAGTCTGTTATTTGTGTTCTTCGTCTTCCTTTGGTTGACCTTCATCCCAGAAGAGTAAGACACAGCTTGTTTAGCATATCCGTCAGAAGGATTTCTCTGAGGACTAAATATAGGACCTCCTGCAATTGGTTCAATAGGATCAGAATAGATAGGGATCCATTTTCTAGACTTAGATTTACCAGAACCAGTCTTATAAGCACAGGGAATGCTTTTAGTATCACAAGAATTTATACCACTAGACTGCACTTGAACCCTGTGATGACTTCTAGGAAGAAGATCATATTTATAAGGATTCCGATATTCTGTGGACATGCAATTCACTGCATTAGTCGACTGACTATTTGTTCCATTGACAGAAAGAAGCAAATTTTGAAGCCTAGAAATTTGTTTCCTCCTGGCAAAACAATGGATAGCATAGTTATTCTTTTTCCCACAGAATGTACAAATTCGTGGAGAAGCAATAAATGGCACATGTTTTGACTTCATAGCCATATGAGGAGATTGTAAGTTATGTAAACTTTTCTTGACATAATCTTCTTCCGGAGAACATTTCGTTCTGTACTGTAACTCATGAGAATTAGTTTGTACAAAAGAATTTCTCCTTAAGACAGAGTTTTCCTTTTCCAAGGATCTGCACTGTTCATGGGCTAGAATAAGAGATGCTTTTAGTTTCTCTTTCTCGACACGAAGTCTGTTAAGATCTGATGAATAAGTCTCGATTAAAAGTTTCTCTCTAATTGAGTCTTCCTTGATAATATCTTCAAGAACACTAATCTTTTCACGCTGTTGAGTAGTTTCTTGGAGAAGTTTTTCAATATTCTTAGAGAAGGACTCAATGATGTTGTAGAGTTCATGCTCTCGATCAAGAGACTTTTCAAATTCATCAATAAGCTGATCATGATCCTGGAAATCAATAATCTCGTGAGAGTTATTTGAGATTCGGTGAGCTCCTTTTCAGCTTTTGTCATAGTGCCCAATGTCTCATCGGAAAGAGATATGTTGACACAAGATGGAACAATCTTCTTACCTCGGGATTCGGAAGAATCAGCCAAGGAGTAATCCTTTGAGGTATTCCCAAGACATTTGGCATAGTTAAAAGCTTTAGAAGACATCTTGGTATGTGTAGAAGAGATTGTGTCCACAGACTCAGATCGCCACAAACACAGACTTATAAGGTCTTGAACGTGTTTGCCTGCTCTGATACCAATTGAAAAAGCGGGGGTACAACAACCATACCCAATGTTTCGCTTAGAAATCTGTATGGAAAAACTCCAATATACTTTCTAGAGAATCAACTAGACAGTCAAAATCAATATAGAGAAAAGTATATCAAAGAGTTTATATCTCAATCTCTCAATTTGATCTTTACTCAAGCAAATAGAAATTTGTGAGTCTTTGTCAAAGAGATATAACACAGACACCAGAATTTTGTTAACGAGGAAACCGCAAATGCAGAAAAACCCCGGGACCTAGTCCAAATTGAACACACACTGTATTAAGCCGCTACAGACACTAGCCTACTCCAAATTAACTTTGGTCTGGACTATAGTTGAACCCCAATCAATCTCACACTGATTCAAGGTACAGTTATGCTCCTACGTCTTTGATCCCAGCAGGATGCTACGTACTTGATTCCCTTAGCTGATCTCACCCATAACTAAGAGTTGCTACGACTTAAAGTCGAAGACTTTAATAAACAAATCTGTATCACACAGAAAATTCTATGATAATAGATAAATCCGTCTCCCACGAATATACCTACGAGTTTTTGTTCCGTCTTTTGATAAATCAAGGGGAACAGGAACCAATTGATAACCCGGACTTATATTCCCGAAGAACAGCCTAGTATTATCAATCACCTCACAATAATCTTAATCGACGCATCGAAGAAAGATATATATTGCGGAATCACAAATAATGAGACGAAGTGTTTGTGATTTCTTTTCTATCTTGCCTATCGGAGATATAAATCTCAATCCAATCATTCCAATTGTACTGCATTTTATAGAAACAACAAGATCAGATCACACAAGTACAATAAAAGTAGTATCGGTCTGGCTTCACAATCCCAATGAAGTCTTTAAGTCGTTAACCTGGTTTAGAGAAGAAAACCCAAGGTTAAAGGAGAATCGACTCTAGCTTATGCAACTAGTATCACTCATAAGGTGTGGGGATTAGGTTTCCTAGTTGTTAGAGTTCTCCCTTATATAGTCTTTCAAATCAGGGTTTGCAATCAATGTTAGCTTAGTAACAAAGCATTCAATATTCACCGTTAGATGAAAACCTGATTAGATTCAAGCTAATATTTCTCAACCGTTGGATCGAAACCTTAGCTTGTTACACACAAATGAAATGTCCAATTTTGGGTTTATGTAACCGTTCCCAAACATTAACATTTGTTGGTTCAACAATAGTTAACCAAATGGTTAGCCATATGAGCAATTTCATATCAACCATATTCTTCTTCACCATAACTAGTTCAAATGACTCAAATGAACTAGTTAGAGAGTTGTTCAATTGCTTAGATCTTATGTAACTACACAAGACACAATCGAAGCAAAAACAGTTTGATTCACTCGAATCGGTTCATGAATTTTTTAGCCACGGTTTGCAAAAGCATTCCTTAGTTTATATAAACATGAGTTCAAGAACAACCGATTTTAGATATAACCTACTCAAGTTCACGGACTGGGTTCGCGGACTTAAGCTCACGGAAGGAGTTCACAAACTCCAGCAGAAATTCTCGGGTCGAGAACTTCCTCTAGTTCGCGGACTTGGCTCACGCCACATTCCGTTTCTCTTGATCAACAAAGTTCGCAAACTTTGGTTCAAGGAATAAGGACTTATACATATATGTGTTTCCACAACAATGCTTAATATCGTTACTAAGCTTCCGATTTCTTTATAATAATCGGGCACAAAATAGCTTCCGATTATGTAAGGGTATTAACGTATTCTCCGCGTTTTTGGACATCCCTTAACGGTGTATATGGGTTGGGAATAAAAAAGTCGCCCCTTATTCTTTTGGGGTCGCCCCTAAAAATGCCAGGATAATTTGCATGTGGAATTTGGGTTCAAATTTCTTCAAATCATTGAAAAAGTTTCTAATATGACTTGCACGTTCCAATGGAGTGTTCAAAGCATCTGATGCATGGCAGTATGGTACATTATCCTGTTTAATCTTTTGAATAAGGTAGTGTTTCAATTTCTTTCATAGTGGTTCTAGGCGTACCGTCTAAGCAAATAACTTTAAAACAACTAAGACACAAACGAGTGGGCCCCAGAACTGGGAATTTGCAGGGAGTCAGGTTTTTGGGTCCCATTTGTGAGAGAGTTGTTTTAATTTTGTTTAGATTGGGGGTATGCCAAGAATTCTTTTTTATCACATAAAAATAGACAAAAAAGTTCGTTGAGTGGTAGACAGAACGAAAAACAATGAGGAGACACCATTTTGATTTTAAAACTAAAAGGTGGCTGCTTAATTTAGAAAACATGAATGATATTTGATCCATAATTTAACCAACTTCAACCCTAATTTGTACAATTTTTCATTAGAAACTTAAACTAAAGTTTACTTCGCCAATGTATTGCTGTATATTCTTTCTTCCTCAATAAATCTTCCCTTATAAAAAAAAAACTTCGCCAATGTATCTTCTATGTGTCTATGTGACTCCTCCCTCCACTATCAAAACACACAATCATCTGTGTATTATCTTTCTCTTGTAATGTAAACAGCTCACTCCTCCCACCTACAGTAAAACTTCAATAAATTAATAATGTTGGGACTGCTAAATTCTATCAATTTAGCGAAGTATTAATTTATCGATAAATTAATAAGTTATTAAATTATCGAAACATTCTAAGTTTAAGTTTCAAAAATAAAAGAAAACGAAATATTTAAGTTAACTTAAAGATTTCCCATAACAACAAATACATTGAAGGTTATGAAACGGAAAATTAAGTCCGTAAAAATCAATGTCCTTGCGAGGCAATTAATATGCATAGTTCGTCATGGACACGGATGTTCAATAAAAGTTAATTGCAAATTGTTTCCAACATTGTAAACTTCGGTCACAAGAAAATGAAGATGTACCAAATTGAAGATGAAGGTATGAATGAATTTGGATTAATAATCAATGAGTTGAATTACCATAATCAATTAAATGTCGACATTTTGCAAGACTATCCAGTGAAAATGATAACGGATTTTAAATTTGGACAGACGAAGAAATTATTGGGAGTGCTATATCAAATCCCCAAGAAGAGGAACTAAAGGATGATAGTTGCGTTGTGGAGCCGAGTTTCGTAAAAAAATAATCTTATCAATAGTAAAGCTAAATGATTTCCTCTCACAATTTGAAAAAGACACTCCCGAACTCCTCAAGGGACTACAAAATATCATAGATAAAGTTCAATGTTGCATAAATGTGAACAAGAAAACAAACAATTTTGAAATTTTATTTTAGTAAGGCTTCATAATGTAGTGCTATTATAATGATTATTAATTTATATTTCAGTTGGGCCCTATTGGACACTTAAAATTTCTATTATCTTATAAATTTAGCGAGGTTATTAATTTAATACTGCCCAATTCGACCGGTAAAAATATTATTTTAGCGAAGTTATTAATTTATCACGGATTAATTTATCGAAGTTCTACTGTATTCGGAATTGATATAAATTATTTAACTCGAAACCACGTCCTAAAAGGGTATCTATATAGAAGAATAGATGTGCTAGATTGACCGAAGCAGTTCACTTCGTTTTGTCCCGAAGCACTAATAGAGAAGATGGGCCCGCGATCCATGTAGTTTAGTAGGAGGCACCTGTATTAGAGCCCGGGACACGGCGAAGTGCAAATCTTTGATGAATAAGCATTTTTGACAGAAGAAATAGGAGTTCCTTTTTCTTCGGAGTAACTATCCTTCTGTACGGTGGATTCCTATCTTCGTCCCCATAAAAGAAGTTGAAGGTTTGAAACCTTGCGATAGCAGCTACTGTTGCTAGTGTGGAAGGAAGATAAATAAGATGTAATGAAAACTAAAAAACTCTAATCAAACAGTCAAGAACACTATTAAAATCGCATAGAGATGCTTCAAAAAAAAAAAAAAAAAAAAAACCGCATAGAGAAAGATACTTTTTTTGTTGGGTCCTATGGTGTTCAGTTGGTACCGTGCATGGAGCCGTTAGTGGGTGGGTCCAGGGACACATCACCAATAATGAATCTCAAACAGTCCGTGCATGGAGTAGACGACTTTAACACCAATGTTAATATTTTTTTCTTTCTTTCTAATTGACAGCTCATGGTTATAAAAATTGCTAAGACTCTATTTCTGCATTAGTATTCCATTCTTTTTTTTTTTTTTCATTTTAGCTTATTTTTATGCCAAAATCAGAAAATGATGGTAACATTTTGGCAGAATCGAATATTTTTTATAAACCATGTATATTAGGTGGCCTACTTTTATTTTTTTATAGATAAAAAGGCTAAAAGAGACGCCTCAAGCTGCATTCCAAACCTGAGAATTGGTGGCCTGCATTGCATCACTGTGTATCTCATGGATAGCAGTTACAACATTTAGATCTACATTTGCATTGTCTTCCTGATGATGACTTAAAGGTAAAGAGTAATTACTGCCGCTTATGCTGTGGAATAAGTTTGTTACAATAAATTGGTCCCATGACCTATCATAATTTAAGTTTATGCTAAGTTTAGCTAGGTTTAATGCCAAGAAATTTTCCTTGTCGTTTGTAGTGCTCCAAGTTCCAATTTCGAAAACTTTCTTCCCATCATAATCTGAAGAAAAACGAGCTCCCACCTTTAATGCATACATGTTTCTGATCAGCTTAATTATTTGGCAGGAGTTGGATTCAAAGTCCATTCTGCTTCCTAACGCCACTGCCCAGTTGTAAGCATCCATGGCCGCCCTTTCTTTTACTTTGTCATCTGAACATTGCCCAAGCACTGCTCCTTTTGCTCCCCTACAGTTTCCTGTGTGATCAAATAGAATTAACCCCATTCCATGTTTCCCTGTTGTTGGGTCTAGGAAAGTTGCCACATTTATTTTTAGAGTAAAGATGATAGGATTTGCCCTTTTAGGCCTGTATTCAATTAGCTGATTTGCGGCCTCTTTTTTGGTATATAAGACATTCATGATATTGTTCTTTTTCCTATCCATGACAGCTTTTTGGGTATTAATGAAGTGGATGATATCCTTTGCTATTCTGGGTGCATTTGGTGTTTTCTTTTCGAAAACCAGATTACATCTGGCTTTCCAGATGTGCCATATAACAGTAATACACATAGGAGCCCATCCCGTAGGGAAGTCCCTCTGTCTATTCAGGATATTTGATAGCCAATCATGGAAATCATCTCTATTGCCAAAAACTACATTTGGTTCCAAGAATAATTCTCTCCACACCTGATGAGAAAGGGGACAGTGCATGAAGAGGTGCGAGATTGACTCCTCTTAGCAGTTACATATTTTACATATTTTGTCGATGTAGTGCGGTGTTTTCCCATTCTTTCACCTCGTTGGGAGGATGTCATGCGCCGCTTTCCGAGAAAGAGTTTGATGGAAGGGGAAATCGCTAGCTTCCGGATGGCTAACCGCTTTTTAGAGTCTCCGTCCACTAGATGACTATTGTGGGTTAGTTTCTTGTAGAGAGATTTGACTGTGAAGTTTCCTTCCTTAGTCATTGGCCATGTGACTTTATCATCCTGACCAATATTTATATTAGTTTTCATTATTTTCCTTGCAATTTGATCAGCAAATAGGGTATAGATTAGCGTTCTATTCCATTGCCGATTTCCATCAATGAGGTCGAAGAACTCTTTCTATATTTGGAGGACACTGGGTAGGTCTATCGATTAGAGAATCTAAATCTTTTACCCAACTGTCCTTCCAAATATTGATGTTGTTACCATTGCCCACTTGCCATTTTCCAAATTTTTGGATATTTGCTATGCCACCAAAATCCTTTCAGTCCAAGAGTCTGTTTGTTTTGGTATTGGTGACATATGCATGATATCGGAATTCTCATGATATTTAGCATGCATTACTTGCGCACCCAAAGTGTCAGGTTGTTGGAGCATTCTCTAACCCATTTTAGAAATTATAGCACTGTTGAATTTTTCTAAGTTTATGAGGCCTAGACCTCCCTCTTCTAAGGGTAAGCAAGTTCCAGCCCAGGCTTTTAAGTATACACCTTTTGGCTTGCCTTCTTCTTTCCCCCAAAAGAAATCCCTCTGAATTTTGTTCATCTCCTCTGTTATTGATTTTGGGACATTAAAAGTGCTCATCTGATAGTTAGCCATGGTGGAGATGACATGTTTGATCAAGACCATTTTCCCTGCTGGGTTAATGGTTTTGTTGTTCCACCCCCCCATCCTGTGCTTTATGAGGTCGATCACAGGGTGGAAGGCTTTTACTTTAGACTTATTAGTGAACATTGGAGATCCCAAATACTTATCTTTAAGGTATATATGACTCACTTTCATCATCCCTGTTAGTTGTAATTTCTTTTCAGGAGAGGTGTTATTGCTAAAGAACACTCCTGACTTAGTTAGATTTATCATTTGCCCTGAGCAAGCGCTAAATCTAGCTATAATGTCAAGGATATTTTCAGCCTAATAAGTGTTTGCTTTGCAAAAAATGATGCAATCATCTGCAAACAGTAAATGGCTTATAGGAGGAGCTTTCTTAAAAATTTTGATCCCATGTATCTTCCCTTCATTCTCAGCCTGCATTAGGGTCCTAGAGAACACCTCCATGCAGAATATGAACAAAAAGGGGGATAAGGGGTCTCCTTGTCTAAGACCTCTAGTTGGTTTGAAGTTATCACAAGGGACTCCATTCAACAGGATTGCTAGGCTAGTAGTGGAGATGCACTGGTTTATGATATGACACCACTTTTCCGAAAACCCCATTTTTCCCAGAACAGCTAGTAGGAAAGGCCATGCCACTCTATCAAACGTTTTTGACATGTCAATTTTTACCCCCATCCATTCTTGTAGGTCTCTTCTAGTTCTCATGTTATGGATGATATCATGGGCAACCATGGTATTATCGTTTATCTTCCTTCCTGGAATGAAGGCCGATTGGTAAGGCGAGATAATTTTACTCAGTAATGGCTTCATTCTTTGGGCTAAGATTTTTGATATGATCTTATAAGTAGTGTTGCATAAGGAGATGGGTCTGAAGTCCCCTGGAGACGAGGGGAATTGAATTTTAGGTATAAGAGTTATGAAAGTAGTGTTCATTTCCTTGAGCATGTACCCAGTCTCAAAAATTTTTTGAACCAAGTTTATCAAATCCCGACCAATGGTTTCCCAATTTTCTTGGAAGAAATTTGGTGGAAAACCATTAGGACCAGGTGTTTTATTGCCTTCCATGGCACTCAAAGTGGCTTTTATTTCAGTGTCTTTAGGAATTTCAAGAAGATAAGCATTTTCTGTCTCATTTATAGTGGAAGGAATAAGGTTTAAAATGTCCCTGTCAAGAACAGGGTTTTCTGTGGTAGCTATGCTTTTAAAGTGGTCTGTTAGACACTTAGAGATTACTTTCCTGTTTTCTAACCAGTTTCCATGCTTGTCTTTCATAGATTCAATTCTATTTCTTCTATACCTTGTCCTGGCAGAGTTGTGAAAGAAGGAGGTATTTCTATCTCCCAAATTTATTATGTTGTTTCTACTTTTAGTTTTCCAAAGAGTTCTCCTCAATATCTTGCCATCTCGCTAGAGAGGTTTCAAGTCTCTTTAAGCGTGGTGTGACATCTATTGTTATTGCTAGCCAAGCCTTCTATTTCTTTCTTGATTTTAGAGATGTTGTGTTGTATATTTCCAAAAGTATTTTTGTTCCATCTGTTTAGGGAATATTTAACATTTTTCAGGTTTTTAGCAAACGAGTAACTCACGGAACCCTGTAGGGAATTCCTCCAAGTTTCCATGATTACTTTCTTGCAATCTGGGTGCTCCATCCAGCCCCCAAAATACTTGAATGGGTAAGCACCATCCTTCCATTGAGGGTTTGTTTTAAGGATGATTGGACCATGATCCGACCCCCTAGCAATGAGGTGATGGACTGTCGATTTTGGGAAAAGATCGATCCATTGTTCATTGCTGAGGTCTCTGTCCAATCTTTCCTCCACCCTCGAGTTGTGTGGCCTACATAATTAAAATTCCGGCTAGAACTCATCATTTTCCAGAAAAGATTTGCCATTTTCCTTTTTTTTTTTTGAAGCATGAATTTTATAAGAGAAAAGTTTAAATTACAACTTGTCGTGGATATGTGGTACCCATAAAGTCCTGAAATAAAATGTGACAGATAAAAGATGGGATTGCCTGGTCCCAAATTTTGGTTGAATAGTTTCCTACTTGGCTTCCATCTGTTGCATGGTTTGCTAATCCGTCCGCTGCTTGATTGCCTTCCCTGTAGTTGTGTTGTATAGCGACTTGCGGGATTTGCCTAAGCCTACTTTTTATTTCTTCAATCATTCCTGCTATGTGCCAAGGTGGCATGGTGGTTGATGTGATGAAACGTAGGAGGTTCTCTGAGTCCGTTTCAAAGAGAATTCTAGGACATTGTCTCTCTGTTGCTGTTCTTGAGGCCAATAGTAATGCCCAGGCTGCAGTTAGGGCAGTGGTAATTCCTAGTGGTTGAGCCATTGCTATTAACGTTCGTGCATTAGAGTCTCTACAGACGAATCCCGCCCCTGCAAATCCCGGGTGGCCTCTGGCTGCTCCATCTGTGTTAATCTTTATCCAGTTGATGTTCGGAGTGGACCAACCTACCGATATTATTGTTTTCCTTCTATCCGTTGTTGGGTGGTTGAATGTTGGTGTATCGCCTGGTATGATTGGTGGTGAAGCGTGCAGTTCCCCGAAATATTCTTGTTGTAGTTTTTGTGCCCAGGCTAGGATTTCTTCCGAAGTTGTTTGTTTTTGTTGGTAAACTAGATCATTTCTGGATAGCCATAGGGTCCATAATAGAAAATAGAAGGAGGAGATTATAGTTATTGATGTTGGTTGTTGCAGGATTTGGGATATGGTTGTTTGTGGAGTTAAGGTGAAGGTCGGGTTGGGGTTGGAGTTTGGTGCATTTGTAAGTTGATTGAATAAGTTGTTCCAAGAAGTAGTTGTCGTTGGGCAATGAATTAAAAGGTGGCTTGCTAATTCCGTATCAGTATTGCATCTTGGACATATGTCTGAGTTGGTCAAATGGATTCGATGTAAGAGAGAAGGTTGGTAATCCTTCATTGATGCCTTTCCATAAGAAAAGCCGAATTTTTGGTGGACATGGTAAGGTCCACAAGAATTTGGTAGGTGGTAGAGGTGTGTGGGTTGGTTGACCATGGGTTAGACATTTGTATCCCGAAGATGTAGTGTGCTTTCCAGTTTTTGAGTGAGGCCAGATAATTTTATCTGGGGTATTATTTTGGGGAAGGTGGATGTTGATGATTTTTTGAATTATTGGATTGGGAAATGTGTTAAATTTTTCATGATTCCAAGAGTGGGAGATTGGGTCGATGATATCTGCTACCATTTGGATTGGGGAGCATTGTGTCGGGTCTAGATTGGGAGAGTGCGGAATCCAATTAGCTTCTATCGGAGTTGTTAACCCATTTCCAATACGGTGGAAAATTAAGTTTTGCATGGTAGGGATAATTGATGCGAGTTGTCTCCATTGAGGACTGGAAAAAGAGGGTATGGAAAAGCTTCCTTGAAAATTTGGTTGTTCTTTAAGGTATTTTGCGCTGAATAGACTTCCGCATATAGAGTTAGGTTGTTCATGCAAATTCCAGATTCTCTTCATTAGAAGAGCCTTATTGTGATCACTGCTTTTCCTTATTCCTAATCCTCCTTCGGCTAATGGTTTTGTTGCTTTATCCCATCCTATAGGGTGTAGTTTTTTGATTGTTGAGTCATGTCCCCAGAAAAAATTCCTGGTGATACGATCTATTTGTTTGTGTATATTTTTGGGTAGGTTTTGTGTTTGCATTATGTGATTGGAGGTTGGGGTTAGGGAGGTTTTAATAAGAACTAGTCTTCCGGCTGGAGTTAGGCATTTTGTCATCCATACTTTTGCTTTTCTGACTAATCTTTATAGGAGGGGAGTGAAAGTTCGATTTGATGCTCTTCATTTTTTAAACTGGATGCCTAGATAGGTTGGAGGTTTTGATGTGGTCGTCATATTAAATAATTGCTGAAGATCATTTATTTTGATTGGGTCTAAATTAGGGTGATGGATGATTACCGATTTGGTAGTATTAATTACTTGCCCTGCAGAGGAGCTATAGGCGTGGAGGAGGGTTTTAAGGTGTTGGTTACTTCCGATCCGAAGCTTTGTAGGTAATCGAAGATCATCTCGCATACATTAGATGAATTATGGGAGGTGCTTTTTGTGATATGTTAAGTCCTGGAACTAATTTTTGGTTTTGAAGGTTTCCTGGTTTGTAGATAGGATTTCAAAGACATCCGATAAAAATATAGGAAGATAGTGGGTCTCCTTGTCCGATACCTGGCTTGGGGTGATGTATCCATGAGGTGTACCATTTATTTTGATTGAATAAGTAATCATTGACGACATAGCATAATGTAGTCTATAAAGGTCGATGGGAATCCAAGTTTTGTAAAAGATGTTTTGATGAATCCCCGATCTAGGGCTGTCAAAGGCTTTTTGGATGTCTAGTTTGAGAGCTATTTTTGGATCTTTGGTGGATTTTGAGGTTCTAATATGATGGAAGAGTTCTCAAGCAATTGATATATTGTCGTGTATTGATATTTGCGGTACAAAAGCACTTTGGAAAGGGCTTATTAAAAAGGGGAGAATATGTCTAATTCGGTTGACTAAAATTTTTGAGATGATTTTATATGTGACGTTACAGAGTCCAATTGGTCTGAATTGTGAAGTTTTTGAAGGGTGGTCGACTTTAGGTATTAGTGTTATATTTGTGTGATTCATGAGAGGGTGCATATTAAGATTATTAAAGAAAGCTTTAACCATTGCTATCAATTGAGGGTGGGTTGTTTCCCAGAAAACTTTAAGAAACTTACTTGTATAGCCATCTGGACCCGGAGCACTTTCGGAATTTATGGAAAACAATGCTTGTTTGATTTCTGTTGTAGTTACTTCCTTTGTAAGTAGGTCTGATTGCCTAGGAGTCAACCGAGGTCTGATATTTGTAAAAAGATCTTCATTTATGTCTGTAGGCGGGGCCATATACTGTTGATAATAGTGATCCAGAATGAGCTGAACTACGTATTCTTTTTTGCTAATCCAGTTGTTTTGTGTGTCTTGTAGTTGTTGTATATTTTTACAATCTCTGTGAATGGTAGCTTTAGTATGGAAAAATATTGTGTTGAGATCACCTGATTGGAGCCATTGAATTCTAGATCTTTGTTGCTAGTACGTCGCATGACATTGTAATAATTCTTCATGCTCTATTCTCAGTTGTTTTTCTTGAATCAGCCAGAGTTCCATATCTGATCCTGTTTGGGATGCACATTGGTGTTGGGCGTGCTTTATCTTGGCTGTCGATTTCTTAATCTTAGTTCGTAGGTGGCCAAAAGTTTCGTTGTTCCATTCTAAAAGGGTTTGTCCAGTTGTAATAAGCTTTAGTTGGAGGTTGAGTGTAGGTCCATTATCTTGTTGTTGATCCCAAGTCGATTCGACTATTTGCTTGAGTTGTGGGTGAGAGAGCCAAAGGTGTTCGAATTTGTAGTTTTTTGTTCCTTGCCAATCCATTGCTTTCTTCTGAAGTAGTATTGGGGCATGATCAGATGCTATTCTTGGAAGGTGAGTAACTGCCGCATGGGGATTTGCTATTCGCCACATTTGGTTTGCTAAAGCCCTATCTAATATTTCTAAGATATTTTCTTGCCCCATTGGTTGTTTGTCCAAGTGTATGGGTCTCCTCGGAATCCTAAATCTATAAAACCCATCTGGTCCGTCAGATTGAGGAGAGGTTGAGATTGGGCATATGTAACTTGCCTCCATCCTTTTTTCTCCGATTGATTTAAGACGTCGTTGAAATCTCCTATCAACAGCCATGGGGTAGATGGATTGATATTGTCGAAGATTGTTGGAAATTCTTGCCAAAGATTTTTCCTTATGTCTGGATGCGGAGGGCCATAGATACCCGTGAAGAACCATGGTTGTTCTGGAAGTGGTGGCGTAACTTTGGTGTGGATGTAGTTTTGAGATTGAAGTAGTATTTGGATATTTAGGTTATCTTCCCACATTAAGCATAGTCCGTCTCTCCTTCCAATTTTTGGGACGTTGACATAATTATTGAATTGAAGTGATTGAGATAATCTTCTTATGTGTTGATCGCTAGCTAGAGTTTCAGAGAGAAATAGGATGCTAGGCTTGTGAAGAGTAACTAGTCCTTTCAAATGTTGAATAGAGGGTGGGAGTTTTATGCCTTGAAAATTTCAAGAAAGATATGAGAAGTTTAATTGCGGTTTGATAATAGGTTTAAATGGGCTTTTTTGAGAAGATGAGATACCTAGGTTTAAGTGGGTTTTTAAGAAAAGAGAAAAGTTTTGGTGATAGTTAGGCAATGGAACTGTTGTACTAGTATATGATTAGGTGACCACTCAAAAGTGTTTTTAAAAGTGTTGGCTCAGTCAAAACAAGGAAACTGAAGCTTGTATAATTACACAGAGAATAGTGTATGATTTGTCAACAAGCCTTAAGGAATGTTAAAAACAGCAAAATTCAAGAGAATAATACAGACATCAAAATTCAATAGTATAACATAGATTTGAGTAGTATATGCTGGGTACTCAGTTGAATAGATTCTAGAAAACAACACAATTTAAGGTTAAAAGGAAACTGAAGCTTGTATAATTACACAGAGAATAGTATATGATTTGTCAACAAGCCTTAAGGAATGTTAAAAACAACAAAATTCAAGAGTATAACACGATAACAAAAATTCAATAGTATAACACAGAGCTGAGTAGTATATGCTGGGTACTCAGTTGAATAGATTTTAGAAAACATCACAGTTTAAGGTTATAAGGACAATCCAAAATTTTGGTAAACTTAAGATGATACTATGTTTCAGAATCTGGATAAACTTGATAGAATAAAAAGGGATTGAAATGAAGTAGTCTAAAAGGAGGTAATCTCAAGTAATCTTAAACCATTGAGGAATTACAGGGTTAAACAGATAAAAGAACTATGAGAAGAAGATATTCAAGGATAACTAATGGAAATGAAAGAAATTCTAAAACCAGACTAACAGGGGAAACTTGAGCTTATCTATTGTGTCTTTAATTAAAAATTCTAAGAGTTTGTAATAATTCAAGTAATCTTAACCAAAAGAGCTAATACAGGGCCAACCAAATCAGTACAACATCAGATAGAAGACAGTTCAATGTAAGCTTAAGGATTTCAGAGAAATTAAGCAGGCAGACTAAATGGCAGGGGAATGGTTTTTAACTTAAGTGCTGTGCAGATTATAAGACTTCAGTGGCAGAATATAACAGAGTAAATATATGCATACAGAATCAGGTGACTATATATATATATATATAAAGACATAAAAACAGATTGAGTAAGCAAAAAAGGTGTAAACCACCAGCTCATCCTAGACAGTAATTGGGAAACTAGCAAGCATATTATACAAAGTGATATGGAGTATTAACAGAGTGGACCAAAAAATAACTGAAAGACTAGCAAGCATATTATACTTATAAATGGGTTATAAACAGAGTGAACCAAAATGATAAGTGATATCCACCTTGGACCTTGTATGTCTTTGTTGTTTTGGGTATGTCCGATGAGGTGGATGTTGGTGTTGTCATTACTGAAAGTTTGCAGGTGGTGCAGTAGTAGCAGGCTTTGTGGGATTGTCCTCAATTGTAGTAGAATTGAGTGTGCCAATGATGGAGTTGATAGATGGAGAACATGTTGGAAGATCCAAATTGTCAAGATTGAACTTTTTAGCAGGCTGATAGACATTAATTCATTGATCAAGTTCTTCATTAGTGACCGATCTTGAAAAATCGGGTGTTGATGAAGAGCCTATGCCTGTATTGTTAAGATAAGTTTGCTGCTCAAGGTTGAGTCTCTTTATGGCAGGGCTTGGCAAGTCACAGTCTGAAATGAGTTCTGATTCTTCTATGTCGGATACAAGGAAAATTGTAGGACTGAAAGGCTGTTGTATATCAGAAGGTTGAGGTGGTGAATGAGATATCATTTCACAGCTAAGAGTCTCAAAAGTGCCGCTTTCTTCAACTAGCCAAGTTTCTGAAATGGATCTTGAAGAGTCTGAGGAGGTGCTAGAGTGAAATCCTTCTTGCCTGTAACCCTCTTCGATGAAGAAAGAGATCTCGGACTTGTCTTGATCAGAGATAGCATGGGATTCAATAGGGGTTGAAACCCATTCACTCCAATCTGTGTCAGGTTCTTCAATGTCCACATTGTGAAGCATCTCTTGAAAATAGTCATCATCATACTCAGGTTCTATAAATGGACCAAGAGCATGAATATTAGCTTGGAGAGGTAATTGTGCTGGATCTTGTAGCCGCAACTCTTGGTGGTTGAGCAGGTAAACCTCAATGCAGTTTTGGTGCTCATGTCCTACTCTGTGACAATGTCTGCAAAACAATCTTGGTAGCTCTTGATAGACAAAATCAATTATGTTGACACACCTTCGATCGTTAGGTGCAGTTGTACCAAATTGAAGTGGCTGAGTAATATCAATTCTAAGCCTAATTTTCATGGTGTTGTAACTATTATAGTGGTGAATAGGGTCATCAAAATCTATAAGAACTCCAAAGTTTGAGTGTTCTCTATGACATTGAGGATTTTTGTTTGCTCAGGTTAAAGTTTGTGTAGTGAAATCTCAAAAATTTCAGTTGTGATTTCAAAGTTATCTGGGAGCACTGAAAAATTACATGGTTGAAACATGAAGGTGTCTCCATAAATCACCCTAGTTCCTTGCCTAAGGACATTAAAATACTCAAAGGTAGATTCAAATTTGATCAAATAAAAACCCCTACCAAGCTTGCTAACTGAGATTTCACCAGTAAGCTTCCATCTATATTTTAGAGCATTTCTTAAGAAAAATGAGTTTTTGTTCATTTTTGTTAGAAAACAACCAACCAGCTGATGCTGCCAATCTCTAACAGGAAGTAAAGCATTCTTAGCATGAGAATCAAGAAAACCATTGTATGCAACATCTCTAGAGCTAAGGCTAGACATAGCATAAGCAACCACAAGTAAAACAGAACATTAAAGTAAAAGGAAAAAACCAAGCAATGAACTAGGGAGAGAGGATAAAATTGTAGTTGCAGGAAATCCCACACTACATCCCTCATAATATTTCATAGATCTAAATCTATTTCATAATCAAAATTAAGATTAAAATGCTAAAATTATAAAATGGACACAAGGATTTTTTACGTGGTTCGATCAATGTGATCTACATCCACGGTTCTTCACTATGATTGTTGAGGTTACATTAGTATTACATTTACAATCTCCATTAATGGATATTTTGTAGAGCTCTAGATCTAATTTTAGGGAAGAAGATGATAAAGAAAAATAAATCTCTCTTTAAAAATATCTCTCTCCAAAATATCTCTCTCTCTTCCCAAAATTATTCCTCCTTTCTCTCTCCTGCTCTCCTCTTTATATAGGATATTACATAGTGGATGACAGCTCATGTACAACTAATATTTTCCTTAACTTCGGATTTACCTTGCGACATTTCGCAGATTATAAATATTAAGTCTCGCAAACACTCTAGTTTTCGCAAGATCTTCACACTTTCTTCATGCTTCTATCACCGTCATCTATTACGCCATCAGGCTGCGACACTCGCAAAGTGTCATTGGTGAGGACTTAGCAAGTATATCCTTGTCTGCGATATTCTCGCTCCTACATCTTGCCTCTTTTTTTCTTGAATATTGCTTGAAGAGCGATCTTTAAGAAAAAATCCGTTGTTGTAGTAGTCTTTGATCTTTGTTGATGAAGGAACGAGCGAAAGAATACTGGACTTGAAAAGTACGTACTTGCCTCTATTCTTTTGCGAAGTTCCGAAGTTTTGCGAAATAAATAAGAAGTATCAACCCTTGAAGTATGCGAAGTATGAAGTATCCTTGAAGTAGTAGAAGAAGTATAAAGTATCCTTGAAGAAGTATAAGAAGTACTTAATCCTCGATATATATAAGAAGTATGAAGTATCCTTTGAGAAGTATAAGAAGTATCTGTCCTTGATTGCGAATAAGAAGTATTGCCTCTATTCATGCGAAATTATTACTCCATTTTTGATGAGGATTCCTGTTGTTCATTAGTGAACATCCACTTTGGAAATGATTCTTGCCGAGAAGATGAAGAACATAAAATGTTTTCTTGGTTATCCATAGTTGCCTCTGTTCTTTATCGATGAGGGTAGAATCCTTGAGAAAGTGTTGATTGAGCGAATTGTTTTTGCATTCTTATTTTGCCTCTCGTGTCATGTTTTGTGCTCATGCGATAGTATAACCTCTTCAGGTGATTATCTTATCTTGTGAAATAATCACATTCTCAAATTCTTAATAATTCTGCATAAATTCTGTAAAATACTTGTTCGAATATAATGCTTATGTAATGATTATGTTATGAAATGTGTATGCGATATTTATGCCATGAAATGCTTATGCGATGCTTTCATGATGCGAGTATGATGCTTGTATGATGAGAATGCTTATCTACTGCAATGTATAGCTAATGTTTGTGTTACTTAGCTTATTTTGCCGTTCTAAACTTGATGTAGCTTTAAGTTGCTTCCATTCTTTATTTCTTTGATTTTGTCTCTAGTATATGCATTCCTCTTTGCATATTTATTGTTCCTCGCAAGTTCTTACTTGTGCTTCATCTTTTCTTATTCCTGCACTATTAGTATCGCATAATAATATGATCGAATATCAATTGTGCGGCGTTTGCATTGCCTCGGCCTCATTATCATGTATATGTTCGCAAGCTTATCATTTAATCATTTTCTCAAGCTCGCAAAGCTTATCATGTAATCATTTTTGCGATAAAAGAACCGTATTACCTACATCCAAATTGTTTATGTTGAATCTTGTCCTTGCGACAAGATCGCAGGACGCCTTTACATTTTCATGTAATGACCCATTGATCTTGCCTTATCATTTATCTTGTGCGGTCTTATTTTGCCTTCCTAGTTAAAGGTATTATTTTGCCACCCCTCGTTTACATTTTCATGTAATGACCCATTGACCTTGTCTTATCATTTCTTAAGTATTTTTGCCTCTGCAGGATATTTTATTTGCGACAATATGACAGGCTTAAATATTCTTGCGAATGTAAAATCCCATGACATTGCCGTCTTTGCGACGAAATCGCAGGACGTCTTTACATTTTCATGCAAAAACCCATTGATCTCGTCTTATCCTTGCATTAGTATTATTGCCTGTACAGATCATCGCACAAATATGACAAGCCTAAATTTCCTTGCGAAAATAAAGCCTCATGACATTTGCGTCTTTTGACACTTATCACCTCCCTAATGGAGGGTGCCGCCTTATCTTCTCCCTGGTTGCCCCTTCAAGGAGGCGTACATCGGCCATACAAGACTAGCTCCTCCCATCCGGTCTTAACAACAACCAAATTGTTTTCGCAGCCTCTTATCCCTTATACCTATATGGCTTATGGTTACGAGACCGCACCCTAAGTGGAGTTTTCTTCGGCCGAGTGCAAAGATATACCAAGACTTGCCAAGAATGGCCGAGACACTTCAAATGCCCTGCACTCTTGGCTCAACCGTGTACCCCGCGCCTTGAGCATACACACGACTCCTTGGAAGAGACCTCAAGCGTCCAACCGTGGTATAACCTTATATATATAGTTGGAAATCCAAGGTATCTCTCCCGGATAGGCTTTCATGGGCCCCAAATCTCCATGACTCGGAGTTCCAGGAGCGGTGTAACCCGAGCCATGTCAAGAGATACCCCCTTATATGACGCACTTTAGGTCTTACATTTGCCTCTTACGAAATATCATTCGCGAACTAGGTGTACGCCATAAAGGTTCGTCCCATTCACTCACTCATTCATTTTTGTCTCAATCATTCATTTTTGATTATCTCTTCTCATTATCTTTGCGAAATTATCGCATTTCCATTATCTCTCGCGAAATTATTGCATGTCTTCATTCTTTCATTCATCCTTTCATTCATTCCTTCATTTCTCCATTTTCTTTCATTTATTCTCATAATATCATATCATTTGAAGTAAAGTAAATATTCAAGAGAAATATATAAATTAATCATGAGATTTTTCTCGAATCTTTGAAATCTTGAAATCTTTGTAATTTTGAAATAATTTTTTTTTTTTTTTTTTTTTTTTTTGAAATCTAGAAATCTTTGTAATTTTGAAGTCTTTATAATCTTGAAATCTTAGTAATATTTGTAATCTTGCGATTGAATCGCTTTTTTGTAATCAAATAAAAAATCTTTTATTTTCTGTAGAAGTTAAATGTTCAAGGAAAGTGGTACTTAGCTTTTGTGGTTTGTCATTGTTGTTGTCTCTTGCGAAGTATATGATTTGTTTGCAGGCTAGCATCCTCGAAATGTATAAACATCGCACAAAATATAATTATCTCGCAGCAAAAAGAAGTGTGAGAAATGAGATTTGAACCCTTGACCTGCCTCATGCATATTCTCGTACCATACCAACTGTTCTAACCTCTCTTGGGAATTTATTTGCGAGATAATCATCAACTTTCTTCTTTGCGAAATAGGAAAAGTCCGTGCGAAATTTCGCATAACAAAAATAAATGTGCGAGAAGCAAGAATTGATCCTGCGACCTTCTGCTTGCATTCATGCTTCCCCGACCAACCGTGCTAGCCCCGCCTCTGCGAAGTGTGTCTCATGAAATAACCACCTACTTTCTTCTTGCGAAATATCCTTACGAAATTATCAAAGACTGTGCGAAGTAAACATTTGTGTGAAGCAAACGAACATCTGCGAAGTGTTCGTGCTGCGAACGTTCGCAAGGTAAACATTTGCGAAGTGCAAAAACTCTTTGCAAATGGGGAGATTCGAACCCTAGACATCAAACTCCTTCCCTTTACTACTGACCATCTGAGCTAGCTTCAGCTTGCGAAAGAAATACATATTGCCACTCTATTATTCTTCCTTTCTTTTCAGTAGTTCCAAAAAGTGTGAAAAATATTGAGCTTTGCGAGAATTGATCATGTGAACTCTAACCCATACTCCTAATCCATGACCATCTGCGCTACTTGTTGTTTGCGAAAGAAACACATAATTTCATAACCTTATTCCATTTCTTCTCATTTGAAAGTTCAAAAAAAATATGCGAAAATTCGCGAGAGGTGGGAATTGAACCTGCGACCTCAAGCTCATTGTCTTTACCTCTGACCAACTTTGATGGATTATGTTTGCGAACTATCTCTGCGAAATAATAACTTACTTTCTTCTGTGTGAAATACCCTTGCGAAATATCCATGCGAAAAATATACATTTGTTGGGATTTGAACACGCGACCATGAACTCGTTAATTTCGCAGATAACCAACTGTGCTGCCTATTGTTTGCGAAATAATGAAACAACCTTGCGAAATTATCCCACAACTTTTTTCTTTATTCTCTTATTCGCCACTGAAAAATAAAAAAATATGTGTCTCTGCGAATTCGAACCCTTGACCTATTGCTTATTCGCTCCAACTCAAACCATCTGTGCGAGCTTATGTTTGTGATAAAAATCACATCGTTTTGTTCTTATCCATATCTTCGTTCTTCCTTTATTTCCTTCAACAATTTTCCTCTTGCTTTTTCTCCTGAACATGGAAATCTTTCATTGAAACCTTGATTTTCTTCCGTGAATTTCACCGCAGAAACTAATGTTTTCTCTTCTTCTTTTCATGTCTTTGAATTGTTGATGATGTTTACTCTCTGAAAGTGTGATTTCTCCCATGAAATTTCCATTTTTGAACCTAAACTTTGTAGATCTAGAAAAATATGAATAGTAATTAATCTTCATGAGAATTTCTTGAACCAACACATTACAGGAAGGATAAATCCTTTACTCCTCCCTGTTTCTAGCGCATATGTAGTTGCAGGAAATCCCACACTATACCCCTCATAATATTTCATAGATCTAAATCTATATTTCATAATCAAAATAAAGATTAAAATGCTAAAATTATAAAATGGACACAAGGATTTTTTACGTGGTTCGATCAATGTGATCTACATCCACGTTTCTTCACTATGATTGTTGAGGTTACATTAGTATTACATTTACAATCTCCATTAATGGATATTTTGTAGAGCTCTAGATCTAATTTTAGGGGAAGAAGATGATAAAGAAAAATAAATCTCTCTTTAAAAATATCTCTCTCTCTCTTCCCAAAATTATTCCCCCTTTCTCTCTCCTGCTCTCCTCTTTATATAGGATATTACATAGTGGATGACAGCTCATGTACAACTAATATTTCCCTTAACTTCGGATTTACCTTGCGACATTTCGCAGGAGTATAAATGTTAAGTCTCGCAAACACTCTAGTTTTCGCAAGATCTTCACACTTTCTTCATGTTTCTATCACCGTCATCTATTACGCCATCAGTTTGCGACACTTGCAAAGTGTCATTGGTGAGGACTTCGCAAGTATATCCTTGCTGCGATATTCTGCTCCTACAAAAAGGGTGTGGTAAAAGATTAGTTTGAGCCAAATTTATAGATGCAGGATCATAGAGAACTCTTTGGATTTATTTTATTTTTAATTTTAATTTTTGAATTAAAAATTTGAGGATAAGGTTTTGCAGAGGGAGGATTGAAATTGGTTACAGCAAGAAAATAGGCTTAGGGTTACCTGTTTAAATCTCCAATTTCCACTTCAATTCTTTTATCTCCAAAGGTGAAATTTAAAATTGATCTGAGCAGACAGCCGCAACATAGAGGATGAACAGTACTCCTAGGAACTTGTAGTGAGGACCCGCTGATTGAAAACCCGCCGATTAACAGAGAGGAAAGTTAAAAGCTCATGATGAATTGCTCTTCCCGCAGGCGTCGACATCATCATTTTGATAAAATCTTATCCGAAAAAAGGACCATCAAATCAGTTAAATCACTCTTTAGAAATAAAATCTTGCTTGACATGAAGGATAGATTTATTGAATGGTAAATTCTATGGAAAAGATAAATCTCACCTGCATGCCATAATTCACACACGTACAAGGCATTCTATGTGAAAGGTTGTTCTAGCATAGCCCTTTATAGCATTATTGGATATTAGAAGTAGAAGCGAAATACTTCGCTTTCATGAAAGTTAGTTTTATTCTTTCTAGAAATTATTCCACAACTGTGTACCCAAATTAACTTCTAACTTTTTTATTTCCGAAAATGGGGAAACAATTTTTGGAATGGTTCCAAACATGCTGTTAGATTTTTTAACATTAATAACCCCACAACACCCTCTATAGAAAGTTCTAATGTCACATTGATGATTCATTAGTGATGACAACAATGTTGAATTGAATAGTACAAACACCATAAAGTACTTTTACCTGAATTATAAGCTTAAAACTCATTCTACTTGACATAAAAAAGAAAAAAAAATCAACACTTTCTTGAATCAAGAAAGTTTTTCTCTTTCAGTTCGGAAGAAGAGAGAAAATCAAGAAAAGTAGCAAAATCTGTGTCCAAATAACTCCTTGGATTCTTTTCATTGATGAGTTTTGGTGATGGTCTCACCATATTTATGAATGGCATACTATGCAGTGATGCTACTGATGTTCTTGACTTGTTTGAATTCACTATTGCCCTGTGCAACACACTTTTGTACCTTCCATTGCTGAATATCTCCAGATGATCACCAACATTGACAACGAAAGAATTAGGAATTGGTTCTACGGTCACCCATTGTCCTTCATGTTGTATTTGTAGTCCTTCAACTTCATCTTGAAGGAGAAGAGTAAGAAACCCGTAATCTGAATGTGGTGGCATACCCAGTGTTAGCTCCGGTTGAGGACAAGATGGGTAATAATTAATAACCATAACATGGCTTCCGTTTTCAAATTCTTTTGTAATGAAATCGTTAACTATATCATCGTTGTCATTCCTTGTGGTCTTAGGAACTATTCCTAGGCTCTCTGTAATGGCTTCCATGATCTTGAGAAACAAGAACTTGTTTCCTTTGACATACTCACATACGGAATCCCTGTTAAAAATTAGCAAAAGGAATTAGTTGGCATGTAGATGTTTAACGGCAATGATGATTATCTAAGTAATAAACATACCTAAAGTCCGAAGGAGAAGTAGGCCAATGAGGAAGAGAATCTTCCATGGAATGACAAACAAGTTTTAAGAAATCTCTCCAACAAAAAATACTATCTGTCCTTTGATTAAAACTAGTTCCATAACGAATCGGTGCTCGAACATCAGTCGTCATAAATTTTGATCTCTCTTCCATAGGTTGTTGGAAAAATCGTCTACTTACATCGATCATATTTCCAATAGTATCATTAGATATGCCATGGTTTATAACCTGCATGAAACATAAAGATAACCAAACTCATTAATAATTAACCCAAAATTAAGAACTTAATTAGTCACTAAAATTAAGTTAATAATGAATTAGAGAGAAGTTAGGTTGTACCTGAAAAAACCCATAATTCTCACAAGCTTTGGCAAGAGAGTCAAGAACTTGGATCCTATTAGGACCTTGTAATTCAGTAAAATCAATGATAGGCAATTTAAGGTTTAAACCAGATAAATTTGATACTACTTGATCTTCTTCATTGTTTCTTTGAGCGGCAGGAAATATGTATCTGTTAGGAACATTAGCCATTCCAGTCTCACATAAATAATGTTTAACTCCTTTGTTACGTATGATGCTTTCTGAGGATGAACTGCTATCTTCATTTTTCATTTCCATAACTTCACGAACTGGTAAGTAGGTTTAAGTTAAGTTAGAGATCACAGAGAAATGTTATGAGCAGATGATGGAATGAAAATGGATGGAATTCAATGATGTATTTATAGGGCAACGGTTGATGACATTAGGGCTTAGAAAACTAAAGTAACATTTGACTTTCCCAATTACGAAACCAGCCTATTTTTTTGAAACATCTATTTATAGAAACCAGCCTATTATTTAAGAACGGAGGGAGTATATAGAAAATGAACACTTAGCTTACGGTTTTATACGCATGAAACGTATTACTAGTTCCAGTATAACGACACGGGATGACTTTTTATAAATTTGCCCCGTCACTTGAGTATTGTAGCAGTTGCGAGTGCCTTCCAGAAATTTCTTTTCGTTTGCAAATTCAATACTTGTATGGAAACTTCTTTCTGATTGTTATCTGTGTCTCCAAATTCTACGTATAGTACTTCTTTGTGTGGTTTGTAAATGGTCTCCATAATTAGGAATGCATTTGTTGCTGACTTTTATGGTTTGTGTGTCTTAGTCATATCGACTGAGTTCGTATACAACCAACACTAATACAATGTATTGGGCATATAATCAAATGTCAACGCGGAGAAGAAATGGTCCTTAATTTCTCTTTGTATACCATTAGTTTTATTTGATATTTTTGTATATCCCATTCCCGTGTACATCGAACTCGATATTCTACTGATCAGTACTAAGTATGTTGTCAAGAAATTGTCACGCGCATAACTGGCAGGGGTTGTTGGTACAGAGGTTTACCATTTTGCCTTAGCCAGAGGATAGTTTTGATTTGTTCCCCCTATAGGCGACCATTTTAAATCTTTTCAACGCCACCGGAAGTATTTTAATGGCTGTTGCGTACAGGTTATCGGATTAGCTGGATTAAATCCGATCACTATACTTACGTGCAATTCTAAAAAAGTTATATTGATTGCCAAGGGAAAAATCACCTTTGAAGTAAGGTATAGTAAATTGGAAACTATTTGTATTTCAATGATAGTTGTCCACCTAACGAACTTGATGCACGAGAAATTTAAATAAAAAAGGTTCTCAGTAGAACCGCAATAAGTAATACTAACACACAAGGGCCACAAGAACACAAGTATTCTGGAACTGAAAGGCTGATGATGTCACTGTGATGATGCTGAAAGACGAAAACACAAACTCATGATTAATATAAGTACTTTCTTTTTTCTTTTCTTTTTTTTGATCGAGAGAACCCAATTAATACTCATTCTTCCAAGATTTTATTATGACTGGCCATGGTCTTACTTTTCTGGTAAAGGTCAGCACCTTCTTGAATCAAGAAAATCTTTTTCTTTAAGTTCGCAAGTATCTATAAAATCAAGAAAAGTAGCAAAGTCTGTGTCCAAATAACGCCTTGGATTCTCTTCATTGATGAGTGTTGGCGATGGTTTCACCATATTCTTGACTGGCGTACTATGCAATGAAGCAACCGATGTTCTTGACCTGTCTGAGTTCACTACTGCCCTATGTAATACACTCTTGTATCTTCCGTTGCTGAATATCTGTTTATAATAGAAAAAGAAAGTCAATAAGGAAACTTTTTACTACAACTTCATGCAAAAATGATGAGATGGTTTCATGAAACCATTAACTAACCTCAAGATGGTCACCAACATTGACGACAAAAGAATTAGGGATTGGCTCAACAGTTAGCCATTGTCCTTCATGTTGTATTTGAAGTCCTTCGACTTCGTCTTGAAGGAGAAGAGTAAGAAACCCGAAATCGGAATGTGGTGGTATACCAAGTGTTAGCTCCGGTTGTGGACAAGATGGGTAACAATTAATAACCATAAGATGGCTTCCGTTTTCGAATTCTTTTGAAACGAAATCCTCTAAGACGGTATCGTTTTCGTTACTCTCATTGTCTGTGGTTGTTTCAACTATCCCAAGAGTCTCTACAATGGCTTCCATGATCTTGAGGAATAAGGATTTGTTTTGTTTCGTGTACTCAAATAGTGAATCCCTGTTTATATTAACAAATCAAAAGAAAATATACATTAGCATTTAGATTTATGATAATTATTGATGATTACTCCTAGTATTAAACATGCGTACGTGAATTCATACTGTAATGTACATACCTAAAATCTGAAGGAGAAGTAGGCCAATGAGGAAGAGAATCTTCCATGGAATGACAATTGAGTTTCAAGAAATCTCTCCAACAAAAAACACTATCTTTGCTTTGATTAAAACTAGTTCCATAACGAACCAGTGCTCGAATATCAGTCGACATATACTTTGATCTCTCTTCCATGGGCTGTTGGAAAAATCGTCGACTTACGTCGATCATATTTTCAATAGTATCATTAGATATGCCATGGTTTATAACCTGAAACATAAAGAGAATCAAACTCATTAATACTTAAACCCAAAAATCAAGAACTTAATTCATGAATAATGAATCAGAGAGTAGTACCTGAAAAAACCCATAATTCTCAAGAGCTTCCGAAAGAGAATGAAGTACATTGTCTCGATTAGGACCTTGTAGTTCAGCAAAATCGATAACAGGCAACTTAAGGCTTAACACTACTTCATTTTCATTGTTTCTTTGAGAAGCAGGAAATATGTATTTCTTAGGGACATTATCGATTCCAGTTTCACATAAATGCTTAACTCCCTTGTTATATTTCTTGATACCTTCGGAAGACGGGATATCATCTTCTGGCTTTGTCTCCATGACATTACACCCCATTCTTAAATTTTTTAAAAGAGACTGAGACAGAAATGAAATATGAGCAAGTTTAAGATGTGACTGAATGCGAATGTTGGTGTTTGGGAATTAAATGAAGCGTACTAGAAGATACTGATGATGAATGAAAATAAAGTGAAATGTTAATGTATTTATAGCGGGAAAATGTTGTGGGACAAACAAAAACAGAAATTTCAGTTAATTTTCATAGAATATTTTTTCTCGTATGACCAGTTAACGGAAAAGTACAACCGAAGACCAGTTCTTCTGGTAAGAATAGTAGTATAACGACAGAGGCTGACTTTTTGAGGTTGTCCTACCTTCTCTGTATCTGTCCTTTTTATGTCCTTTCTATAGTACTAGTGGGCT
This sequence comes from Papaver armeniacum, assembly GCA_023531295.1. Taxonomy (NCBI): domain Eukaryota; kingdom Viridiplantae; phylum Streptophyta; class Magnoliopsida; order Ranunculales; family Papaveraceae; genus Papaver; species Papaver armeniacum. The sequence continues at coordinate 127,087 of JAJJWW010003982.1, read as the reverse complement.
TGTGGGTGTGTAGTGTGGAGTTGTGGACGAGGTCTCCAAAATTTAGAAGTAGATTTGGTGCGTTTTTTTGCTCTCTCGTATTAATATTTCACAGTACGTCAACTGTGTACGTATCAAGTCCAAGTCAAGATTGACTGAGCTTGTATGCCGAGAACATCGAACCGTGTACAATATTACGATGAGTTTGTCAACGCGGTGATAAGAAATGGTCCGTAAAATATCAGGTATACCCGTTATTTTGAACCTTTCTTTCATGTGTACGGAGCCCAAAGATTTCTGAGAAATGAAGAAGTTGTCTCCCTAACTATTTCAGAGTTTGGTTCTTGGTAAGGGGGGTGATTTGCTATTGCCAATAGTAGGTTTTGGGCAAATATACATAGATGACCGAGTACCGAAGTTATCAAAATGATATAGGATCTGAAATGATCCCATTACATAATGTCAAAGGTCCCCAAGATATCATAAGACATATATCCGTTAATTTGATTTCATATTTTGAACCTTTCTTTCATGTATACAAATAAATAAATTGTCTCGCTAACTCTGAGATTTGTTCTTGGTATACAAACGGCCGAGTACGAAGGTTATTATGGACATGGATAATCTGAAATGATTACATGCCATAAGGTAATGGTCTTTTGTACAACAGCTGTGACAAAATCCTCAACATTGCTAATGGGGTGCCGGATTATTGGGAGACCAAAATCCGTATAAAACAAAAAAGCCTTTTAAGCTTGTCTCATATGGATTTTGGTAGTCTCCCAAGTAAACTGGCACCCCATTAGCAGTCATGAAAATCCTTTTGCTAACCCAAAAATCTATTAACTGCTACCGTGATTTAGAAACTTACTCCGCCACCAAGAGGTTGCTTGATCACCTAGTTTGTCCCGTAAGTCGTGACCAAAAAAAGATGAAGAACGAAATATGACCCGAATTTTACCACATATACCCAAAATTTATCTTATATCAAAATTTATTTTGTAGTCCAATATATTATTTCCGTCATACCTGATGAGAAGCATAAGGTTAAAATTGAAATAGATTGAAATTGATAACTTGAAAAGGATAAATAATCAACTAATTTAGTTTCTTCAACCCTTTGAATTAAGGAAGAACCTAAAAATGGAGATTCTTCTCAAATAATTTATAATTTTTATCCAATTAAATTGGAAACTACACTATGAGAGGCATCTAATTGATACTCCAGAATTAGATGATCTAATTCCCCCTAGAGATAGCAATTAGGTTTGAAAGAAGACAACCTCTCATTCTTCACACAATATTCTATAACTAACAACTAAACTCCTTTAGCCTTATCTCTTATAATTTATACTAGCACCAAGGGCATACTTGACTTATTCTAAATGTTTCAACGATGGAATATAAATGGTTCTTTAATATTGATATGGGCTTCCAATATGCATCTATACCTCAAAAACCGCCACTATGATATGTAATTTTGTAATTTTTCTTTGCTAAATCAATAACTCACAATCTATCACTCTAACATAAAATCCATCTTGTGAGTTGTGACCCAAATCTTCTTAAGGCTTGAATACCACCTCGTTTTTCGTTATCCACAAATTTACCTCAGGACCTTAAATCTGCAGCTTATTTCAAAATTAGCTCAGTTAATGCCTCGAAATCTGTAAACAATGTTTTAAATAAGCCACTGTAAGCCAAAATCAATCTCTGGCAAAAGTATTACTCCATGATCCAAAATTTGGGTCTTCTTAAATTGTATCCCAAGATACATGTTAAGGATGATTATTATATTATTTAATTGGTTTAGGAGTTGTAATTCTCCTTTGATTTTTGAAGTTTCCTGGAAATATAATTTTGTTGTTTTTAGAAACAAGTATCCCATATTTGCCCTTTAAAAATAATCTTATTTTATTATGTAGGATTAGAGGATTCACACTTAGTAGAAACGTGAAAGGGCATCAAAAATCTCCTTAAAATTCGCGATTTTGCGTTCCCAAATGAGATTCGTATCAGGAACGCGATCCTAACATGCAAAAATCGCGCTCCCAACTGGTCAGAAACTTGTGATTTCAAATTCCAACCAATCCCAACATAAACTTAATTCCTGCCACCGATTTCCAATATAAACTTAATCCCAACATAAACTTAATTCCGACATGAAGTTAATTCCCATCGATTTCCAATATTTAGTTCCTTGTAATCAGATAAGAAATTTGATTTCTTTATTATCACTTCAGATCTAGAAACTGAAGAGACATCATACTCTATATAAGGCCCTTACTCATACTTCCATAGTTCCATCAAACAAATTCTTTTTCTTCTTTTTCTTTTATTCTACCATGGATACATCTTCAAACACAGTAATAAATTTAGAAGAGGATGGCGACGACCAAGCTGAAGAATTAACCACAACTCCTCTTTGGAAATACGTTCTATTGATAAGCAAAATGGAGATAAAGTAGGTGGTGGTGGGCAGAAGTTCATATGCAATTTCGGGTGCAAATGGAACCCTATGCAGGATCTTATACAAGGGTGCATCAACACTTGATTGTTGTTTTACTCTATGACAAGAATCAAGGTATATCATTATGTTCTAAAGTTTCAAAAGAAATGAGAGAGATTTAAAAAAAAAAAAAAACTTGATGCAAGAAGCCTGTTCGGTGATAGTGCTAAAGTAAAAAAAGCTTGCCTTACCAAATTCTAGTACGATACAAAATCAGCAGACAGGTATGAACATGGGTCAAAGTGATTTATTTGAGAGTGTCGTTTTTAAAATGTTTCAGAAGCACAGTAGAGATGATGTCGATCAAAAGATAGATGCTCATATGTAAATGCAATTCCCATGAATGTTCTTCGGTCTCCATCTTGGCCAGAAATGGTGTCCGCCATTAATAATGTACCAAGAGGATAAAAGTCTCCTTCTTATGAAAAGGCTAGAACTTATTTATTATACAAGGATTAAATGTTGGTAAAGCAAGCCCTAAATCCTTTGGTGAGTGACTGGCAGACTCATGGAGTTTCAATTGTCTCTGATGGTTGGTCGGACCCGAATGTGAAAAATGCATCCTTAATAAATATTATGGTAGTATCAGATGGAAAATCAATGTTTCTAAGCGCACATGACGTCTCAGGAATAAAGAAAACTGGTGAGAACATTTATGCGATACTCTTGAAAGCAATTGAAGAGATTGGGCCTTCGAATGTCGTACAAGTCCTCACAGACAACGCAGCAAATTGCAAACTAGCTGGAGAACTCATAGAAGAAAAGTATCCACATATATTTTGGTCGGGATGTTTAGCACACATGCTAAATTAATTAATGAAGGACATAACAAAATCCAAGGAACCAACCATTTCCTTTGTGAAAGAAACATATACAAAAGGCAAGGTTATTGTGAAGTTCGTGAGGAATCATTCCCAATGTCTTGCTTTATTTAAGAAGTTTTCTCTTTTAGAGGTTCTGAATTTTACTTGTCCTCAAGTGAAACAGAAAATAAGAAATCCTAACTATACCCCTGTCGCAGGTCTCTCGAATGCATTTAGCGTATGCACTAAGCCTTTAAACCCCTAGGTGTCCCTAGTGGACGAGTTGTAGTCTCGTGAGGGTTTACCGTGTACCCACAAAACCTTCTCCAACTTCGAGTGTAAAAGAGTCTCAAGCCTCCAAGAAGCTATGAGGACATAGAGTTTCTGCATGCTAGTAACGAAGTTAGAACTATCGAAGAACGCATTCTCATCCTTAAGTCTTTGAGCGAGAAGTAACCATACCATATGAAAGAACTCGGATTCGATTGTGATCATAAGCCTCGACTTCTGCCTCACCATTAGGGTTTTATGATAATTGCACTCAAAAAGATCGCTTTTTAGTCTCTCATGTGTGCGGGCGGGAATAAAGAGAGAAATCCACGCACACGTTGTAGGTAAGAAGGATAACCTTCCAAATAAAATCTGGAGACTCCACGAAGTGTGGACAAAAAGAATCTTTTTACGATGATCTCTAAGAAAGGAAAATCAACCATTAGCAAGGGGTGGGAGTACTCACTCACTTCTCACCCGATCGGCAATTAATATCACTCTCTCATAAGAAACCATAGAAACGTCTTCAATCTTCGGTCTTCGGTCTTCAAATGTTGATGACGAACTTCTAAACTTCACAAAACTTGACAATTTTTAACTTTTCTACTCAAATTCCTTGTTGTTTGGATTTTTCTTTTTAAACTCTTCTTTACCATGGTGGTAGCAAAAATAAGAAAATAAACTACAATATTTTTTTGACTTTTGATTTTTTTTTTTTTTTTTTTTTATAATAAGTGAAAATAAAAATAAGTACAAATAATGAAACAACTAACTCCATGGAAAAAAGGACTTTATCACTCAATTTTTCCACAACTTGTATTGTCTTGATTTTATAAATTTTATTAATTCTCATCCTATTTTCTTTTCATTGTTGCACATAAACCTTGGACTATATCAATTTTTCTTTCCATATTCGATTCTGCTCTCGGTTCTTGACGATGATGTGTTTCTATGGGTCTTGCTTGAGAGAGAGTGATGCTAACGGCAAATCGGTATTTAGAAGGAGTTTTCATCTTTAGACGTCACCCTCATGATTGACAAAAACTAGCACTCAAGAGATCAAAAGTAGTGCTGAAAGTGGTGCGAAGTTGGGTAGCTCACCATTCCTACCCTAATTTACGTACGGTGACACACACTCTAACAGACTTTTCTAGAAAGTTGCAAAAAATTGAAGGTTGGTGCCTCACTTGATGTAAATTGGGTAGTCTCCACTATGGGTGATCACAATTCTACTACCGAATATCTAAACAACACCTAATTTGCCCTCAGGTATGGTTAAATCCAACTTTAACGCTCTAATCAACTAAGGAACCCGATTGCGTTTTCCGGTACTTCCAAGTTCTTTATTTCGGTCGATTCTCTATGTAAACATAGCTAGAAGCATGCTAGTGACTCTAAAATCTCTAAAAGTTGGAGGTTTTTATTTGCAAAAAGTTTTTGAATTTTTGAATTTTTTTTTTTTTTTTTTTTTTTTTTTTTAATGAAAATAAAAGATTAAAAGACTAAAAACTCTAAATGCAAAAATATGCAAATGCACCCCAAACCTAAATCAAACATTGTCCTCAATGTGTCAACAGATAGAAAAAAATTTAAACAGTCACATACCGAGAGAACTATGCTGATAAGAGAAAAGGGAAGAGATTACCGGATATCGGCGGAGCACGGTTAGAGCTTCATTTGTTAAGGATAGAATCCAACATATCATATCGGATTAGCATCATATATGCACAAGAAGACTCAACCGTTTCAAGAAAAGAAAAATTTTACAAGTCCTACTAGATTATATACAATGAAAATAATGTACAGAAACATCAACATGAAAATGGGATTTGGTTTATGTGGGAATTTGGTTTGTTGGGATTTCATTTGGTTTGTTGGGAAAGTTTGGTTTATTTGGGAGGCTTTGGTTTTGTGGGGAAAGCACAGCCCAGGTTATGCTAGAGCCCAGTTGTTGGACAGCCCAGTTATGTGAGCTTTGTCTGTGTGTAGAGCCCAGGTAGGTAGGCCAAGTTATGTGGGCTCCGGGTGTGCAGAGTGCAAGCCCAGATTGATGGCCCAGTATGTGGGCTGAGTTTTGGTTATCTTTTTGTGGGCTTTAGCTGTTTGCAGCCCAGGTGAAAAACTCGGCCAATGTTGGGCTTCAATTGAAAGTCTTGTGCCAATGACTTGGTTTAAGTGGGAGATTTATTTCTGACACATGTTTGAGTTCTTGCCTAGATGATGCAGTCGGTCATTGACTTTGATTGTGGGCTCCGGTTTAGGCTGGCAAATTTGCAGCCCAGGTTCTCAAAAATTTTGCACAGCACAAGAAATCAACAAGTTCACACACAATAACACAGCTCAGGGTGCTTCAGTGAAATCAACACAGGGAGTCACCAGCTCACAAAAGATGATAAAGACCTTTCGGTTTAGTAGTGCTCAGCAGCACAAACTCACACCATTCCACATATTGGCAAAGATTAACACAGCTCAGTGTTTGCAATTTAGCACAGCCTAGTGCTTGCACAGCACAAATAATCACCAACTCACTCAGAATTGACACAGCACAGCTTAGATTCAAATGCAGCTCACATCACAGGACAACCACAGCTAGATTTATGTGAAAAGCACAGCTGATGCACATCCTCTCAAAATAAGAGACACAGCAACAGGGGCTGAGTTATGCTCAGGTGATGGCAGCAGGGTAGATGGCACTACGGAGGTTTATAGCATAATTCGCAGCTGAACTACAGCTCAACTCACAGCTTCAGGGGGCTGGATTGAGCACAAGGTAACTGAAAAGTGAGCACAGAGGATGTTTGCAGAATTTAGCAAGTATGGTTCAAGGTGCATCACAATGTCTAGGTTGCGCACCACTGGCTATCAGCCAAGGTAAGGCAGCAACAGGGTCAGATGGGCTATGCTCTTTGGTTCAACCTCACAGCTACAGGGGCTTGAGGTCAAGGCAGGGAAACTAAGCCCAATGATTCAATGCACAGGTTATCATAAGATTGGCTAGCTTTAGTGTTCAGAGCATGCACAAGGTTGACAGGGTAAACTGGAGCAGTTGATAAGGTTTCCTATGCTCAAACTTGTAACTTCAGGGCTGATGGCACTAAGGTTTGCAACTTAAGCAGCTCCAGCAACAGGGGCTGGAGCTGGTGCTTAGGGCTGAATGAAGACTAAAGGTTGCAGCACAGGTTTGTGCAGGCAAGATTATACCCAGCACTGACAATGCACAGATGAGCTGGTTAAGCTTTTAAAACATGCTACAGAGGGTCAGCTGCATCTACTCAATTTGAGCTCTCAGGCTACCATGCTCAGGGGTCTGTCAACTAGGTTTGTAACAAAATAAGAAGCCTCAGCTGTAGCTCAACTCACAGCTTCAAGGGCTGGAGTTGAGCACAGGGTAGATGATCACACACAATGCTAATATCAATTCACAAGTACAACAGGGGTTGATGAGTATCATTCAGACAGAGCATGAAAGGTGCAGATATTCAATGATGAACCAAATGAGTTACAGATTCAACAATGGAACATTTCACAGCACAGTTGACAGCATCAAAACATGCTAAGGTACAGTTTGCAAATGAGCACAGGGTATATGCTGAGTTTGTCACAGGTTATGCTCAGGGTGGTGTGCACAGGTTTTCAGGCTGGGTAGAGCATGCATTCAGGGTTAACAGGTTGGCTCACAAGCTTATACTCAGGTCTTGTATAGAGAGCCCAGGGGAAGGAGCATGCAAGATCACAGATTATCACACAGACATAAAGTACAGCAGGGTTTGAAAATGATTAACCTGTTAGCCACAATGGCTGTGTTGCTCCTTGTCTTCCCTTCCTTGAGTTGCTCAAGACTCAAAGAAAGATAGCAAGTGCAAGTGCACGAAGTACACCAGTAACTCAACACAAGCTTGATTCTCAATGTTATACACTAAGCCACAGAGTTATAATGCTACAAATGACAGAGCTAAGCTCTGAGCAAAGCACTCAGAGCTCAGGGCTATGCTACAGGGCTAGGCAACAGAGCTCAATGCTAAACTCAGCTCTCAGTGCTACAGGATATGCACTAAGAGTATCTTGGACTGAAAGGGATCAAGAGTTACAAGGCAGCACTAAGATACAGGGCTGCTTAGTCTCCTTGTAAACTAATGACAAAGCTCTAGCTGAGCTACAAGTTACAGGGCTAGTGAAGATGCAATGACAGGTGCAATGACAGATGCAATGACAAGTTATACAAGTTATACTAAGTTATACTAGGAAACTACAGATGCAATGACAGAGTGTAAAAATGTAAAATAGGAAAGAATTTAAGCTAAGTTAAAATAACAAAGGACTAAAAACAGCAAAAACAATGTAAATATGTACAGGGATAGATGAATCTCAGTGAAGTATTAGCCAAAAATCAGCAAGGCACGCGCCAAGTCCCCGGCAACGGCGCCAAGTCCCCGGCAGCGGCGCCAAAAACTTGGTAGGCCTCTAAAGATGTTTATATTTTATGACCTACATGTTATAATCCGCAAGTGCACGGCGTCTATCGGAGACGCGGCAAGTACGGGTCGATCCCACAAGGACTTGTGATGCTCTGATATTGATCTAAGGCTGCTTCAACTGAGTTCTAAAAGTGACAAGTAACAACAGATTTGTAACATATATTTTTGTGCCGATACGGCTGTTTTGTAAAATGAACCTAAACTAAGGAATGAAAGATATAAATTAGAGAGCACTAGGGTATTTAAATCCACCACTAGTCTACGCTTTGTGTTCACTTCATTATGCTACTCTTGCCCTTGTAGAGATAAGGGAAGAGTGTCAATGCTACCACTTACCTAAGGTGTTTCTCCGAATGATTAATCTCAACTAAGGTATTTATCCTAAGTATTAGCGTCGACTAAAGTACAATTAATCGTAGATAAACATTGATTTCATTAAACTTGAGTTGCGTGTAAACTACACAGAGGGAATCAAACTACGGTGCATCCATGGCGTTGGTATGCCTTTGTGAGAGCAAAGTGTATCACAACGATGTTAATTCTATCTAGAAAACATTCAATCATTCAAGAACAGTTCATGAAGAATAACACGAGATAAACTAGGTTTCATCTCAAACCTAGCAGAATTAAACTAAAGCAACAAAATACAAAATAAACCTAATTGACACTCCGGCTAATCCAGGCGTGTCTCAAACATCCAAATACACCTTCTATTTATACATGAAATCCCCAAAATAATTCCAAACCCTAATTTAATTTTAAAACATAAATTAACTCAAACCCATACCCTGAATCGCTGTCTTCTTGCTCCTGCGGCTCTGAGAACGCCATGCTTGTGATGTTAGACTAAACCTAAGTCTATTTATCTCTAACACGGCCTCGAGAGGAAGAGAGAGGCTATGCGAGAGATGAATAGGGGTGAGGGTGGCGGAATAGGTAGCTGTTGGTGTTGGTGTGGTGTCGGGGAAAAGGGATGGTGGTGAAGGTGATGTTGCGGAGAGGTTTGTCGGGGTATGGAGAAGGGGGTGGCGGAAGAGCGAGAGGGAAGAAGAAAGAGAAGATGAAAATGAAAATAGGGTTGGTCGAGTGGGTAGTATAGGGTTAGGGATTTTCTTTGTGAGGCATGAACATCAAGCTTTGATGAGACTGATGGAGCGAGCGTCGGATTGGTTGGAGAAGATCTTAACGGCTGAGAGAGGTAGCCGGTTTTGGAGCGATCTGGTGTTGCGCGAGTACATCGAGGGTTGATGAGGCGGTCATGGCGACCGTAGGATGTGGATGAGAGAGATCTCAACGGTTTGGAGTGGACGGGCTCGGATCGGAGTCGCGGGTTGCTCCAGCTCAAGTCTCCCTTCTTGGGTTGCCGAGGCCCGATTCGCGCGGGCTTTGGCTATCTGCTCCATAGATGCTTGACTCCAATTCTTCTCGCTCTTTTGCTCCTTAGTTTCTCCGAGCTTTATTTATTACCTAAAAACACAAAATTAATTAATACAAATATTTATTCTTGAAAACAAGGAAAATACGAGAATATGGGATAATATCTGATTTATAAGCGCAAAAGATGAGTAAAATGCCAATAAAAAGATGTATAAATATGCACTATTTGGCACTCATCAGGTTCTCAAATCAAAAAAGACACGGCTTGGATTTCATTTCGTCGTGTTGTCGGGGATTGTCGAGGTAAGAGCTTCTTTGGTTTCCATGGTATTATCAGAAGAATGGAAAGAGCTTAAGAAACCTGCAAATGCAGAAGAACATGAAAAAATCACCTCAATTGTGGATGGGAATTTTTGGAGTAATGCGGAGAAGGTGTTTCGAATAACGAAGCCTATATATAATGCTTAGACTTTTCAGATTCCGATAAGGCCGTTATAGGAGAAGCATATGAGCAAATGGATACGATGCTGGGCAATTTACAAGACACACTTGCAGATGATATAGTGGGTCAAGATATTATTCAGCAAATTGAGGTTCAGAGATGGAGTAAAACGAACATTCCATTGCACTGTTTAGCTTATTTGCTTGTCCCTAAGTATTACACGAATTCATGGCTAATAAAACCAGCTCCCGGTGGCGTTAGTAGGAAGAAGCCTAACTTCGACCAAGAAGTTCAGGATGGGTATCTAGCTATTATAGATAAGATGTTTCCAATACCGGAAAAAGCTGTGGTTATACGACATCAAATCAGTGATTTTGTGAGTAATGGAGGTTGTTTCGCGCGCCCACAAACTATAGCGGATAGAGCAAATATGAATGCAAAACAGTGGTGGGGTTTATACGGCGGAGGAGCACCAGAGATTTACAACTTAGCTATGCGAGTGTTGTCTCAAAGTGTTAACTTGTCTTGTGCAGAAAGATGTCGGAGCACATATAGCTACATCCACAGTGTAAAGAGAAACAAATTGGGAGCTGATAGGGATGAAAAGCTTGTGTATGTTCACTATAATCAACGTCTTCTTACAAGTTAAAGAGCAGATTACGGGACTCAGTATAGCAACTGGGATGTAAATCTCGAAGAAAATAACATTGAAGAAGCTATTGACGTAATTGAGGCAAGGGAACGAGACGCGGCATCTGATGATGAAGCGAATTACTTTACAACACCAACACCTGCTCTTATCCCTCCATCCTACCCATGTACCAAATTTTGTGTCTGGATAGTAAAATCTATGTCTCAAGTTCTCCAAAATTGTCCACTGTTCTTAAATTTGAATCTTATCCAAAATATGTGTCATCACCTAAATTTTACCCTTTAATCCAAAAACTGCGGTGTGATCCAAATCATCTCTAGCCTCATAAACTCTTGCCGCTCAAACTATTTTAGTTATTATTATGTGCCAAGATATACCGTGTGACCTTGCATCACCATTGTATACCAAAATTTGCCCTATTATGCAAAACGTATTTCATGGAATAAAAACTACATTGCAAGTCAAATGAGTGCTAATTTGTGCACCCCCGTAAAACCGGGGTGCACGTTCCTGCTTCCATGATTGGTCCACGTCTCCTATGTGGTTTCCGGTTATGTCATTTTTATTTTTTATTTTATTTTGTATTTTTCTTTTGCGAATTAAAAGGTTGTCACGGTTTTTCTCTCTCTCCAAGAACAAATTTTTCTGTGCAATTCTTTTATGTGCCAAGATATACCGTGTGACCTTGCGTAACCATTGTATACCAAAATTTGCCCTATAATGCAAAACTTATTTCATGGAATAAAAACTACATTGCAAGTCAAATGGTCCAAATATGCATGTGGCTGAAAGATTTTCCATTGTAATAGAAATTTTGTTAGTCATTCAGAATTTGTCGAAGCATCCAACCCAATTTTTGCCATGTCGTCCTTATTTTCAAATGACCCAAAATCTACCTTGATGGTAAAAGTTTGTGATCTGGTCTGTCTTTTGATCCAAAAATTATCTCTAGATCTGAAATCTTCATTTGGATTTGAAATCAAGCCCGTGAGTCGTGACCTAACTCAAAAATTGTTGTCGTTACCAAAAATCTGAATCATGAGATAAATATTGTGAGCCTTGTACTGGATACATCTAAAATAAAAATTATAAGTTGTCCTGTATTTAGTTTTTTAGAGAGCATTCTCGTCTTCCCAAGAAAAATGATACTTTCACCTTTCAATTCGGCCTATTTTTAGACAAAATGAAAAACTGAAAGTGTCATTTTCCCCGAGACTAATACATTAAGATTTATTTTTTTTTGATCGGTCAAATAGAAATTTCATTGCAAAAAGGCACTTAAGAGGGGTACCTTAACCCAATGATTACAACCGAACAAAAAAGGGGAGCCGAAAGGGGATTCGGCTACCCAAATAAAAAAAAAAAACACAAAAAATTACGGAGGCCGATATAATGAATCCCATAGAGAAATCATAATATTTGTCGTAAGCCCTAACATTCTTGTATTCGATTCAGTCCAAAAGAACGCTTGTTTGCTTCAAAAAAAAAAAAAAAAAAAAAAATCTCTTGTAATTTGATATATCTAATAAGGCTTGCCAAAGTTTTCTTTTTGTTATCGAAGATTCTTGCATTTCGCTCTTTCCATATACATCACCATATAGCAATCGTGATGTTATTCCATATGCGAATAAGTCTTTCGTCTCCCCAATTAAACTTCCAAGTCTTCATAGATGTAATGATATTAGGGTCCTATGACCATCAATACATTAAGATTTTGACAATGAGAATTTAGATCAGACAAACTCATATCTTAATGGAGCTTTGATAATACGGTTTTAAGTGTATCACAGCGAGGATGCCAACGATTACTGTTAGTTCACGGTCATGTTCAATGAAAATGTGACCTCGCTGTTGGGCGCTAATAATCATGTAGTACTTAAATGATTAAGTAATGAACTATTAGACCGAATTTTTTTCTTCAATAAGTCTAGATTGACTTCCAAGTATCACCAAAAATTTCATACCCAGACAAGGGGCGGGACCCATTTCTGCCCGCACATATCTCGATGCTAAGCACGCTGTACATCATCCGTGCGATGCCTTTTCGGTGGAAAACAAAGTGAAAACTTTGGTGGTTGTAGACTCGTTGTTTTTTTTTTTTTTTCACAAAATTGGTTAAAAAGACCAAAATTAAAATTTCCCCCCAAAAAGGACATTAGATTTTTATCTTTGTTTAGATGGACAAAAATTTAAAAATAGGCGAGGATGTAAACCGGTTTCATCCTGCCCATTTTTAAATACTTTTCTTATTTTTAATTTACACGGGATGCATCCGCCTTCATCCTCGCCATTTTTTAAGTTAAGCCAGGATGAATCCAGTTTCATCCTTGCTATTTTTTTGTGTCCATTTCACCCATAAAATTTTTTACTCGTCCATTTGAACCGTGTTTTAATTTTTTTTGGACAAATGACCCATTTTCCGTTTTTTTTTTTTTTGAAGCACTATTAGACCGAAATGGAAATGTATGTTTATTGTAGGAATAAACTTTGACTTAAAAGAAGAACTATTCAAAGTGGTCCTAAATTTGAATAAAGAGGTGATTTAAGGTTTACGAAGAGGTGATTTTATCATGAAGAGGTGATTTAAGGTTAGGATTAATAGAAAATTAAGTAAATTCCAAGTAAACCTTACAGTGACTCTGTCAATGAGATCCAGAGGTCAAGAGTCAAAAGAGACACTCGAGAATATATGGGATACTCTAATGCCCGCAACTAGGCCCTTGTTAATGCATATATGACTGAACACATCCTATTTTTTGTCGGGCAGCTCGATAGTATCATATTACATGTTGACATTTTTTAGTAAGATTTTTTTTATTATTATTTAGAATTCACTGAATCTGGTGAGCTTAGAATTGACTGAAACTAAGTCTGATAGATACCGAAGACACTTAGACACAGTCTTTGCGCACTTGGTGTGAACAAATCCCAAAAAATAACTTGAATTTTCTTCGTGCATGTAAAAATTATCAACGGACACAATTTTCTTCACGCATGGTCGTTTTTCAACGTATACCGCCCGACCAAATAACTTGGTGCTAAGGCCAAATATGCAATGCCTAGCAAAGGCCACAATTTTTGTTCTACACATAGGTATGAAATTTCGGGTTTTTTTTTGAAACCTATTATAGGGGCTCCAAAAAAGACTTTTGAGGGCTCCTAAGGATTCAAATAACCTACAACAAATATAAGGGGATCTAATTCATAAGAAAAATATTAAAATACCCTTAACCTATTAAATATTGAAACCTAAAACTAATTTGTTTTCATTCATCTCCTTTTAATTCTTCCATTTTCTTCTTCCCATCACCTCCATCGCCTATTTCTTCGATTACTCGTCAATTCTCAAAATAATTCATTATCGATTAACACCACTTAATCCACCCGCAATGACTTCAATAAGGTAAAAATCAAAAAGCTAATCTCATTTCATTAGTTTTAATGCATGGATAGGCGGAATCGATCGAACTAGGTTTTAAAAAAAAAACAGTTTCAGAACTGTCTACGGTTTGGAAGTATGAATTTTCCCAACCGTAGATCATCTACGGTTTGGAGTTCTTAACTTCCAAACCGTATATTCTGGGTTCAAAAATCCTACGGTTTGAAAAAATCATACTTTCATACCGTAACTTCTACCTACGATTGGTTCGATTGAAGTTTCCTCACCGTAGGTTAGCTTACGGTTCGAATTTGGGGGTTTTCAAAAGCAAATATAAGTGATGGGTTTTCTTAGTTTTTTCTTTTTGTGATCGTCATCTTCATCGCGACGGAGAAGAAGAAGAGAGAAAGAAGAATGATAGGGTTTTTTATGATCATCATCTTCATCATGATTTATGATTGAAAAGAAAAGGAGAAGATAATAGATTTAGTCTTTTGTATATAATCATCATCTTCATCATGATTTATGAATGAAAAGAGAAGGAGAAGATAATAAATTTAATTTTATAATTCATGGAGGGTATTTTAGCCATTACAAAAATAGTTGGATATGGGGTTTTGTTGATTACTATTTCATAACCCGATTTTGTCATCTTATGAGCCTCAAAACCCAATGTTTGGAACCCCTATAATAGGTTTCATTCTCCTAAAGTTTTCTCATGAATGAGACTGGCCCTGAAAATTTTCATGCAGTATCTTTTTTAGTTCGGAAAAAAAATCAACTACTCGCAAATGATTCAAATTAGTAACTATCAAATGATTCAAATTCAACATTTTTTTAAAGAGTAGACTTTTTGCAAATTTCTATTAAGATTTTTTTTGTACATTAAGATTGAGACCAGGCCAGGTGTGGACGAATGACGATGAACTCATGGAAGGAAATCAAATTGTACTAAAAGTTTGTTTTTATCATGACTTTTTGGTAGCTAATTACACTACTAGTATATGTATGATTGAGACAACAAATGAAGTTGATCTGTATAAGTTAACTAATTTATTTCATGACCACTAGTGCAACCATTGTCCGGCCAAACCAGGAGGCCTGGAGGGTCACCCTAAGAGGAAGGAACCAAAAACACAACAGTACGGGAAGAACATCCTGAAACAAAACTTGAACTATAACAAAGATGCAGCGAAATCAAGGATATGCTGCATATATTTCAATTATGTATACGTAGTGGCCAATTCGTATCATCGACCCAGTACAGTAGTAACAATGTCTAGCTACTAAGAGCAACCACAGTGGACGATCAAACCCATAAATATGGTCCAGAAACGAGACCCAGTGGGACAGACTAAAGAGTAAAAGATGGACCAAAACCAAATCCCAGACTATATTTGGTCTGGGACCAAAACCAAAACCAAATATAGTCGAGCGAACGTATAATGTACGTTTATTAAGCGGCGCAGTTATAAAGTACGCTTCATGTGAAGCGGTTGTATATTCCTCGTTCCATGGTGAGGCGAAGTTATAACGTACGCTTCGATGGAGCGTTGGTAAAATGTACGCCCGCTTAGGCGTAAGTAAAATGTGCGCCTCATGACAGGCGAAGTTATAATGTACGCCCCTTTGAGACGAACAATATAAATACGCCCCATTCAGGCGTCACGCCTCATGCCAGGCATTGGAAATAGGTTCGCCCCTTTGAGGCGATAGTATACATACGCCCCATTCAGGCGTGTTTAAAGTTCACTACCTCCGTCCAATTCTACAGACCATTTTCGAACGTTAGAGAAAATTGTTTTGAAAAATGTTAATACCGTTGGTAATTTTCGAACGTTGGAGAAAATTGAACGTTGGACATTTTGTAACGTTGGAAAGTTTGAAAGATATTTTCGAACGTTGGAAATTTCAAACGTTAAAGGTTTCTTTCATACACGTATATATACACATGAATTTCTTTAGTATTTTCCCACAACTACTGATTCAAATTATCTATCAGAACAAGAAGAAGAAGTATTATTTCGTCTTTCAAATTATTTAGAAATTTTTTAGCGAATCGCTTAAAATGGCACCACGAGTAGCACGAGGTCCAAATTTTACAACAATCGAAGATGTAACGATGTGTAAAATTCATTTATCAATATCTCAAGATCCTGGTGTTGGAACTGATCAATCAGAAGCGGTGTTGTGGACTCGTATCAAAGATGATATTGAAGTTCATTTACCTAATAATCCAGAGCGGTCTTGGAGTTCTTGGCAAAAACGATATCAGGGAATAAGTAAAGATGTGGCGCTGTTCTCGGCAAAAGAGGCGGAAGTGGAAGGTGAATATCATACTAGATGGGGTCCTGAAAAGAAGGCAAGTATTCTTTATTTGTTGAACAATTATTTTCTACTATTTAAACGCGCATGAACTTAACTGTTTTTAAAAACATTAACAACTTGAAGAAGTAAACAAGCGGTTCAAGGAATGCAATGATGGAAAAAAATTTAAGCACGAAGAGTGCTATCCAATTATCTTAGAAAATATAAAATATAATCGGCGATCTACTTTTGTATTCTATACGACGCACGATTTGGACAGTTATGAGAATAATGAGGAAGATGAGGAAGGACAAAGATCCATCAACTCAAGGCGAGAGTCCCGTAATGACACGAATAGGGGAGACATAGAGAACACATATCTCCGTAAGTACATGGGAAAAAAAGCAGCAAAACGATTAAAGAAAACAGGGAGAGAGAAATCCACTGCCCAAGAGGAATTGATGGGAATAATTATTAAAGCACAACAAAATTTCAATACTTATTACCAAGCACAATCAACATTCAAGATGGAACAAAGAGCAGTCGAGTTTGCAGCAAAACAAGCTAAACATGCGGCAAAAATATCCAAGCAAGTTGAAGACGATGAATTTCGCATCATTATGATGGATCTTGAAAAATTGGATCCTGTACAAAAAGAGTACTTCGAACTTCGTAGGGCGGACATAGTTCGGAATAGAAGAAACCAATCTTAACACAAAGGCGGAATAGTTCAAACCTTAATTATTTCGTACTAATTAGTGATTAATAGTTTTAGTAGTTTAATTATGTTTTAATATTTCTTATTATTTTAATTAGCCTTATTATTATGTAATTTTTGGATTTTAAGTTTATAGGATAAAAAAAAAATGAATGGACATGAATCAAACATAATCTGTTGGGATAAGAAAACAGTAATCCCTAGGGATAAGAATATAGTATCGACAAGAAGAAAAGAAAATGATTTAATTATTATCCAAAGTTAAGATACAAAGTAAATGACAAACAACAATTTTCATAAAAAAACTCCCCATACAATTAAACATGTCCACGTCTCCAACTTTTTAATTCCCATATTCTGACCATATATGTTCGATCAAGTCATCACGCAAGCGAATATGCATATCTTTGTTACGCATTGCACGTAGGCGTTGCTCAGCTCTAATTTGGGAAAACTCCTCACTATTGCCTCTTAATATATTAACCGGTGCTGGGTTGCTACGCTGTTCATAAATACGTGGCCAGTCACCGGGTAGACGCTCATCCTCAACTATCATATTATGTAAGATAATACATGTTTTCATGATATAGGCAAGCACATCTGGATTCCACATTCTTGCAGGTTGTTTGATGATTCCAAACTGTTGTTGAAGTACACCAAATCCCCGCTCTACATCTTTTCTTGCACCCTCTTGCATCGATGAAAATATTTCCTTTTTCCTACCAACCGGATGTTTAATGGCCATAATAATAGTAGCAATCTCTGGGTATATGCCATCACCTAGATAATACAGCATATCATACGAATATCCGTTTACCTCATAGCTCACTGGTGGTGCTTTTCCTGTGACAAGACTTCGAAAAACATATGAACGGTTCATCACATTAATATCGTTGTTAGAGCCGGGCATACCAAAAAAATGCATGCCAAAACCATAGATCATACGACACCACCCTCCAATAAGATACTTCCGCTTCCTTTATAGGTGGTGTAAGCCCCTGATTCTGCCGACGGACATTTATCCCATTTCCAATGCATGCAATCTAGACTACCCAGCATCCCTGGAAATCCCCCATCTTTGTTTTGCTTGAGCAACAGTTCAACATCACCAGCAATTGGTTCACACAAATATTCTTTCCCATACACATTGACAATCGTCTTACAGAACCTACGAGTAGATTCTAACATAGTGGTTTCTCCTATGTGCAAGTACTCGTCGATTGCATCTGCCGCACATCCATAAGCTAACATTCTTACTGCTGCTGTTACTTTTTGATGAGGGTTTAATCCAAGAACTCCACAAGCATCGGGCTTTTGAACAAAATATTTGCCTGCATCAGTAACACCTTCCACTATTCGGTTAAACAATTGTCGACGCATTCTGAATCTTCTGCGAAAAAACATTAGGTGGCTGGCTTGGATACGGCGAAAAGTAGTCGTTCCATAGAAGTTCTGCTCTTACATCACGATTTCTTGGTATTTTGATACGAGTTTGAGGCCATTTTGAATTTGTAACAATGACTCCCAAACTAACGGCCATGTTATTTTGCATAATTGCGATTGCATCATCATCCGAGGAATAAAAACTACTATTAGAAGAAGAAGAAGAAGAAGAAGAAGATGAAACAGAAGAGCAATAATGAGCGGTTTTCTCATAGTTTTCCATAACTTTGTAAAGTAGAAGAGGTGATGGTTTCCATATATTGGGTGATCAAGTCTTTAATTTATAACCCATTTCCAAGAGCATTAATAATAATAAAAAAAAACAGTGTTTTTCAAAAAAGATAAAGTGTTTGTCAGTGAACTGATATGACTACTCTCTAAATGGACGGTGAAAAAACTAGATGCACTGACTACTCGCTGAAACTTGAGATGACTACTAAAGAGACAGTGAAGAGAGTAGACTTGAAATGACTACTCGACTGAAAGATAAGATAAGTTATTAACTATCAGCATGTCTAGTATGACTACACACAGCAAAGATAAAGATAACACCAAAGACAGACCATCTAAATAGTCATAACAAATTAACCATTCATATTATCCGTATCCGAATTATACGGAACGTGAGGCCCAGTTCTGATACTCAATCCAGTCAACATGAGCCAATCCAGGGGTGTGAATTCCATTTCACCAAATTGGAAGTGAAATGTGTTTGTTGTATCCCAAAACCGCTCAACAATATAATCAACCATGGAATGTTGGGTTTCGCTACATTCTATGCTCAATCATCTTTCCCATCCCGCTTTTTCAATAATATATTTAGCTCTAGGACAGTATGTTGAAATAGTTTGATAGTGATGAATTACCGACACCAGGGATCCACGATGTTGATACTTAAATTTTTGATTACCCGCATCTATGATGTCCGTAGAAGCATGCTCTTTATCATCTTCGAGTATAGGAAACCTCCCTAATCGTGGAACATCAACCTCCTTAATTTGACCAGTAGAGATTAAGTTATAATCCTCGTCGGCTACAGATTTCTGTTTCTTGTTCGTCTTCATGCGACCATTGAACCTCGGTGTTAATTTGTTCAACATCTGTGCACACAAAAGATAGATGCAATTTCATAATTAAAACACCAACCCTCAAACCAAAATACACATATATTGAATTTAACAAAATTTCATCATACTTCCAACCGATGTTTCAGATGATAAAGCAAAAGTTACAAGTACAACATAAAGGTGAATACACCCTGAAATCATCTTGGAACTAAAACTAATTACATAGTTGTATTGAAAACATTTTTTTTTAAGGTAGTGAGTGTAAATCTAGAGTCTAAACTATACAAATAGGTATTTTCAGAAACAAACAACTTCATACATACATCTCTAATTCAATGACCGACCAATATATCAGATATGAAATTTTCTGCAGATCAGTAATCCATGCTCCAAATTGATCTATTTCATTAATTTCCTTTACAAAATATGCAACTAAGGAGACTCTTGAGATACACAACTGAGATAAGATTCAATGCCAGGTAATGATCCTAGCTAATGACCTTGGTTCTTTCCGTACTCTTCTAGAACTTTCATATATAGAATACTATATTACAATTGATCCTTAGGTATACTCCCTTTTAACAACCGTGTATACACTAGTATCCTCTAGATTTTTTCTTATCTAGAACATTCTTTTTACTTTACTAACTGACCTAGCAACTTGTAGCCAAGTCTTAACTGACTTTTGCAGCTCTAGTATTTGTTTTCCTTGGTTGTCTACACTTGTTTGGATTTTTCTAGACAATTACAAATTAGATGTTCCAACATGATCAACCGCCATGAAATGCCTGAAGCAACTGCGTTGAAATTCCAATTGAAACCAACCAGATTCCAGCAAACAATTACATCCAACACTCATGAGACTAAAATCAAACAATTGCATTCAACACTCATGAGACTAAAATCAAACAATTACACAGTAATAAAAACCATTACACCTAAAAGAGAGAAATTTACCAGCAAGTACTGAAAAATGGAATAAACGATCAAAGTTTTGCAGAGAGTAGTCATATTCCTTTCAATAAAATAAAAACACAATTTCTAGAGTTAACAAGTTAAAAGAGATGGAAACACATATTCCTTTCAATACAACACAAATCGGGTGAAACTCCACAAACCCATACTGTTGATTCACAAGAATTGAAGTTAAAAAAACAAATTATAAACAATTCTCAAATCTAATTAGGTCCTGTACATGTATGTGAAAATTTTAAGGAAGGGGAAGAAAACTAAAGAAACATAACTCTCATTGAACGAAATAGCAGGGTTAATTTCTCGTTTTTTTATTTATTATTATTGCTTGGTGATGTTTGCGAATGGAAGAACACAGGTAGAAGAATTGCTTCTGATCAAGCGGTAGAAACAAGTAGAAAAGAGGAGAAGACTTGAGAAGAAGAATAGGGTTTCACGCCCTAACACGTGTGATGTACGTGTGTGCTTTTGGATAGTCTAATATGTTCGCCTGAAATCAGGACTATATATAACCTCCGCGCCACCAGGCGTTAACTATATATCCGTCTGATGTTCGGGTGTGAGCTATATGTTTGCCCCATAACAGACGTTCGTTTAATCCACGACCCACGACAGACGTTTCCACGCTTCACTAGCAAACGAACGTTATATCCACGCTCGACCAAATATACTCTGCTACCGTAGCGTAGCACCACAGACTAAACTTAAATTTGGTCGTTTTTTTTTAGTCTTTGATCTTTGGTTTTGATCCTACCATTGGAGTTGCTCCAAACGAAGGATTCAAACAACAAATTGAATTATGTCTACAACTCTACAGCATGTCTACTTTAGGAAAACTAAGCAGAGGGGAAATATTATCCAAATTCTCTCAGATATTCTTATTCTCCCGATCATGTAAAATCAGAAACTATGCCCTCTGCAGTTCCTTCAGTATACGTTCAGAAGCTCTTACTTCCGGCAGTTCATTATTCTTCCACCATAACTCTGCATATGCCACTGCCTCCTTTAGCCTTTTCACTTGACTAGGACTGAAACGCCTAACAAAATCACCCGGCACTACGCGTAACATATGTTGAGAAACAAAAAGCCACACTTTAGTTTTCGCCCGCAGCTTCTTTTTCTTACTTTCCTCCTCCACCTCATATTCTGGATTCTCTATTTTATGGAGATCGTCACTCAATGCACTTGTGTTTGCCTCCCACCTTGACAATCGTCTATGATTTTCATCCGCAACAGCAGATTGAGTTAATCATCAAAATCTTTTCCACCGAGATGAGTATTACCTGCTACAGATTCAAATTCATACTTCTTCCATCCATCTTTGATATTGACAACCGCAACACTAAATGTCTAAAGAGTTTTGATATGGAATCAAAGTCTGTGTATTCATTGACGGATGATTTCAATAGAACTGGAGTATGGTTAGAATCATGAAAAGGAAAAATATTTTCATGGAAGATAACATCTCTGGAAGTATAAATAGATTTTGATTAAATATCATAAATTGAGTATCCTTTCTGACCATAAGGATAACCAATAAAAATGCCTGGCTTGGCACGTTGATCAAATTTGTGAGAAATCCTAGTATTTCTCACAAAACAAAGACAACCAAATACTCGCAGGGATGAGTAATCTAGCGGTTTAAGAAGTAGCATCTCATGTGGAGTTTTATGAGATAAAACAGGTGTTGGCAATTTATTGATGATATATGTAGCATCTAGTATGCATTCACCCCAGAAACAGAGAGGAAGATTCGACTGAAATCGTAAAGCTCTAACCACGTTTAATAAATGCCGATGCTTGCGTTCAACAACGCCGTTATGTTGTGGAGTGTATACACAACTAGTTTGATGGAGAACAACGTGTTGGTGAAACCAAGACTGAAGTTCATTTGATTTGAACTCGGATCCATTATCAGACCTAAAGTCTCAGAATTGAGGAATGATGGTGGATTGGACACCAGAAGAAATGCTAGATATTTTGCGACCAAATTGCTTAATAACAAAATGAAAGAAGTATTTGAGAAATTTTAAAGTTTCGATTTTACTTGCATTAAAAATACCCAAGTACATCTAGAATAGTCATCCACAAGTATAAGGAAATACTTAGCACCGAGAAATAGATGGGGTTGAAAAAGGTCCCCATATATCAAAGCATGAATCAATTGAAATGGATGTTGAGATAAAGAAGTACTATTATTAAACTTTAAACGAGTTTGTTTAGCCACTGGGCATACATCACGACGTGACTAGCATTTTAACGAATAAAAGGGAAATTGCGAGATAAAAATTTAAAACAATCCACACCGGGATGGCCGAGACAATGCAGTGCCAAGTATCAACTGGCTTATTTGCAACTGAAGATAAAGCAAAAGCTTGAAAACAGAAGTGGTAAAGTCCGGAAATCTGCCTACTCCATCCAATCTCCTTGGTTGTTCGACGGTCCTGAAATATACAAGACTCGTGTGATAATTTGATGCAGCAATTTGATGTGCTTGTCAACTTACTAACAGATATTAAGTTGAATTTGAAACTTGGAATGTGAAATACATCAAGCAGTTTAATAGATGGTGATAAATCGACTGTGCCAACATGAGTTACAGATGTATGTGAACCATCTGGTAGTTGAACAGTGAGTGGTTTGGTGACCACAGAATGAGAAGATAAAGATGAGAATATATGATGAGTTGCTCCACTATCAACTATCCAAACATTTGTAGAACAGGAAATAGTAACACCTGCAAAGTTCGCATAGGGTGCTATGTCGTTGTTGTCATGATTAGGTTCGAGCAAGGTTAGAAGCCGTGCATACTGAGCAGCAGTAATAGCAGGAGCGGCAGTAGCAGGTTGGTGAACAGCAGCAACGGTGTTGGATTCCAAATTTCTGGACTGTGGCAAGTCTTTCGCACTGAGTGCCTTGAACATGCCTCTCCCCCATGTGCAGTAGTTGTCGCTGGTGAGTAGAGGAGTGTAGATGACGGATGTAGGATTATCCGATGGATGGACGTAATATGGACTAGTTGGAGAAAGTCCAAAGATCTTTCTCAAGCGATCATGGAAGGGGGAGGATCGCCTTCTCCAAGTCATGATGATAAAGAAGCGAGAAGAAAAAAATTCTCACCTAGCTATTATACCATAAAGAGTTTTGATTTTGTTTTCTCTCACAACTGTTAAGAGATTGATATTACCATTGTGTATATATACTGATTGTAATTACATTGCATGAGTGAAGATCCTAATACTATAAATATATCAAAGGAATTAAAACTAATTACAAAAATTTCTCAATCACATATTATTCTCTGCATGAATTGATCTTCTTTCCATAATCTTCTTTGCATGACATCAATCACATATTATTCTTGCAGATACTAATCTTCTTTCCATGTTTATATTGCATGTACTAATCTGCTTTCCATGTTTAGATCATTGAGTAATGGTAGTGATTTATGTTATCTTCCTTGCCATATATAACAGTGATTGGAAATATATACGTGACTTAATACCACGTAATAATGTCCCTCCACAAAGATCAAATATCAATGCATTCTCTTCATCTTCATCAGCGATTCTTGTTTCAACACAATGTTTTTGTTGCTGTTGCTGTACTTCTATAAATTTTTTTCTTCTTAAGACATCCATAAGCAAGTGCAATTGCTGAAGTTTCATTAATAAGACGTGATTCCCCAAACCGAGCCATTCAGCAACTGCGCTATGGATTGTAAAAGACAGTACCAAGATACAAAGAACAGCTAGTAACATTGTATCAGTATAAACTAGATACGCTCAGGAAGATGATGAGAATGTATTAATATCCGATCCCAGTAGAGAAAGAGTTCCGATTGTGAAAGACGGGAAGAAGTATGAAGTTAAAGCAGTAGCAAAAAAAACTGACATGAACATACAAGAGGGTCACGGCCGCGGATAATTCCTCGTACCTTTGCTGCTTCAAAAAATTTCTCTTACCTTTCCTTCACCAAGATTTTCTCATAGCTCCGCTGCACCAACTCCGCTGCACCAAGATTACAAGATTATTCTTACCCTTACGAGCCTCCTTATACAGGTGACATTCCTTGGGAAACACACCAAAAGAAGTTG
Organism: Papaver armeniacum; assembly: GCA_023531295.1. Lineage (NCBI taxonomy): Eukaryota > Viridiplantae > Streptophyta > Magnoliopsida > Ranunculales > Papaveraceae > Papaver > Papaver armeniacum. Next base: position 102,597 of record JAJJWW010003982.1, on the reverse strand, counting down.
GATTAGGAATCTCTTTCCTACACAACTCCACTGACTTTCCTAAACGAGTACCAATCATCACCGTTAGTTCTGCAGTTGATCATGATGGGATTTTGGCAGAATCTGCTGGAGCAACAACAGTCTACACTGATTAAAAAGAAAGGGTAATGCGCACAAAGATTCCCGAAGTGATAAAGAGAATGAAAACTAAAATTTGAACCAGAAGTTGCCATGGTCATCCACATGTTGCGAAATCAACCCAAGATGAAATTAACTGTACGTTGTACCGAAATTTGGAAGAGAGCAAGGGATTGAAAGTTGAAGGGGTCAAAAGAATCGACAGTGTAAAAGTACATAATCAAGTCACAGCTTTCTCTTTCCTGTCTGGGCGATTGTCAATGCGAGTGGCCAGGCGACGTTGATATAACAAAAGATCTTTACCGATCGTGTTTGTTTTTTGACCTAATTCTTTAAAATTTACCCTAATTTCATGATTTCAGTTAACTGAATCTTTTTTCTTGTTTGTTTTCTTTCTATTATTAGCTTTATCATGTTTGGTTTATATTCATTGATTTGATTGAAGTTTATCTTTGAAATTCTATATATTTTACTAACGAGATTGTTGTCTCTTTTTTCCCTGTTTTTTTCATTTAGGTCATGGGCTGTTGAAGGTTGCAGACATAGGGACCTAGAGTTATCATCATGAGATTCAACTAAGCAAGGAAGGATTATGATCTTTTAATATCTTCTCTCATGGGTATGGCTCTTGATTACTAAAAATTATTCATTCGTCTGGTTTGGAGTCAGTGTTAACTTGTGAAGTTTGGCTTTTAGATATGCTTTTAGCATTATGAGATCCTACTCTCGGTAGGGATTTGTATCAGCAGACTGGTTGTTTTGGGGATTATAGGTAATCATCATATTGATATCAGTGAAATGAAAATTCTATGGAAAATTTCTTATGAAGATTTCAAAGAGATTGTCGTTCTAATCTTTATCCTCAAAAGATGGGATTTTGATTTTTATTCTTACTCAGAAGGATTAAAAATTATCATTATCTGTTTATCAGTGGAAGATTATCTTAGTTTTTTCATCCTTAATGGTTTATTCAAAAAAAATTCTGGTTCTGTGGTAACTTTATCAGTTCTTTTACTACACTTGGCAAAACTATTCCATGTTGAAGTTCAATATCATTGATCTTTATGCTTTTACCAAAAAGAGAGCTGTATAATCAAAAGTGAATGTTTGTCTTTTGAGTGTCAAAGTGGCTTTCTGTTTAGCTGGTTAAAGTAAATGAATTGTACTTTCTTAGAATTTTTATCAGTAAGGAAGACTAAGAAATTTGGAATAGGGTGTGGTGTTCTTTTATTGTTTACTCTAATCATATATAGGGTAATTGGTTCGAGTTGGTTTCTAGTGTGTGTTTTACCAGAGTTCTTTTTCTTTTCTGAAGATGGTATTAACTGTTGATCAAGTGAGAGTACTAGATTTAGATGAAGATGTAGAGGAATTTCCCTTTAGATTCAGAGAAGAGCTATTCTTCTGACCTTTATGTGAATCAGAACACTAAGAATGTTTCTTTGAGCAACCCACACCTAAACCTGTGGTGACTGATGAAGATTTTGAAAAAGAAGTTAATCTCATGATGATGGACTCTGTGGTTCCTATGGATGTTGAGCCTTCGTCAGCCCATGACCTTGTAAGTCTCTTGATCTCCCTTTAAACTTTTTACCAATTTTAATTACCTTTTGTTTTCTTTCTTTGTCAAACATGAGGTTTCTTTGTTGGAATATGAACGGTTGCTGCTCTGACAAAAAATGGTTACATCTCATGAATCTTTTTAGAAAACACAAGACTGATGCTATTTGTCTTATTGAAACTATGGTAGATACTGATACTGTTAACAAATTTACTCATCATCTGCCTTTTGATTCTTGGTGTATTGTTCCTGCTATTGGGAAATCGGGTGGAATGGCCTTAGGATTTTTTGCTAAATCTAATATTGAAGTCTTAAGTAGTTCACACAATATGATTCATATTATTTGTGATGTTACTCCGTCTATTAGGAATTGTTTGGTTTCTTTTATATATGGTGCTCTGAACATAAATGGCATGAGAAATCAATGGAACCTTCTTAGTGATATAAATGATAATAATGATAGGCCATGGTTACTGCTTGGTGACTTTAATTTTATCATGCATGACTCTGAGAAACAAGTTGGTAATTCTGTTAGCTCATTCCCACCAAATTTTATTAAAACTAAATTGATGGATATGAAAATGAACGAAGTGTTTGCTTTTGGAAACCCTTTTACATGGTGTAATAGGAGATTCAAGAATCCGTCGGAATTGATTTTTGAGAAGTTAGATAGAGGTTTTGTTAATGATTATTGGTTTTCGATCTTACCTGATACTCGTGTTACTAACTTAGAAAGAATATATTCTGATCATTTCCCAATTCTTCTGAAGTGTTTTCATCAAGAACAGTTTATAAATATTCGTTATACGTTCTTCAAGTGTTGGCAGTTGAATCCAGACTTTAAAAATGTTCTTCATAACTCTTGGATTAAGAAGGTGAATGGTTCTCCGAGCTTTATTGTAGTAGGTAAACTTAAAAATTTAAAGCATGAGCTGAATCAGTGGAATATTAATTCTTTTGGTCACATTAAAACTACAATCAGTAGGTTGAATTTTGAAATAAAAAAATTACAATCTCTACCTTATACTTCTGAAATTGGTGGTTTTATTTTGAACTACTCTAAACAGTTGGATTATTGGTATGAAATTGAGAATAGATTCTATAAACAAAAATCTAGGATAGATTACTTTACACAGTATGACAAAAACACAAAATTTTTCCATAAGAAGGTGAAGTTCAGAAATATGTATAATACCATACATACAATTAGAGAACAGGTTTTTGCTCTATTAACAAATCATTTCAAGACTATTTACACTACTTCTAATCCTTCTCATATTGACATTGAAGAAGATCTGAGTGATATTAAACCAATGATTTCTGATGATTTGAATGATTCTTTAACAAGTTATTCCTTCGGCAAGAAATTCATATCTTGTGAGAAACATGCCCCAATGGAATTCACCGGGACTGGATGGCTATCCTGCTGGCTTCTTTAAAAACAATTGGGATGAAACTTCTCAAGAAGTTATTTCACATGTTCAGAATTTTTTCAGAACAAAATTCTTGCTTAAACAAATGAATCATTCTTTCATTTCTCTGATTCCCAAGGTTAGTAACCCTTCTTCACCAAATGATTTTAGACCAATTATTCTCTCTAATACGGTTTATAAAATCATTTCTAAGATTCTAACTAATCGTCTTAAACCGCGTATGGATGTTCTGATTTCTCCCTTTCGGTCTGCTTTTATAGCAAATACACAAATACATGATAATATTATTATTAGTCATGAAATTCTTCATTCTTTCAAAAAGAAAAAGAAAAAGTCTACAAATGGTTTTATGGCTATTAAGTTGGATCTTTCGAAAGCCTTTGATAGATTAGAATGGTCTTTTATCATTGATGTTTTTAAAAAGTTTGGGTTCTCAGATGATTGGTGTCAATTAATCTATCAATGCATTAGTACAGTTTCCTTCACTATGTTAGTTAATGGTACTCCAGGGGAAGTTTTTTATCCTTCAAGAGGTATTAGACAGCGCGACTGTTTGTCGCCTTATATCTTTATCTTGTGTATGGAAGTGTTATCCAAGTTACTTCTTAAGGTTGAATCTGAGAAGTTTATGTAGGATCAAAATATCGCAACACCAAGACCCTTGCGAAATCCATAAACGACACACTGCGAAGATATCGCAGATTGGTAATAAAAATGACGCAACAGATGACGACAGCTTGAACACGAGAAAGACGTGAAGACCTAGCGAGATTTAGGAGTGTTGCGATATTTAACATTTGAATACTTGCGAGAGTGTCGCAAGTCAGATCCGAAAATAAAGGACAACTTAGCTGTCATCCACTATGTAATGTCCTATATAAAGAGCCGAATGTGGCTTAAGGAAAAGGGGAGATCTTTTTAGACATTTAGAGAAAGTTTTGAGGAGAGAAAGTTTAGAGTAGCAATTATATTCTTGATTTCACTTCCTTCTTGTAAAATTTCTAACTCAATTAATAAAGAGATTGATTATTGATCTTAAAGATGTGTTGAATATTACAATTCTTGTGAGGTGTGTATTGTAGGATTTCCTGCAATTACATATGGCGCTAGAAACAGGGAATATGAAATACACACACACAGTTAACAACAATTTCATGAAAGACAAACAGTTAAATAGAGAAGAACAATTAACAACCTTCTATGTCAGAAATCATATCCCTAACCAAGGTCGTATGCTCAGCTTGAAGACTAACGTTAACACCTAAATTATTTCTAGCATCATCTAGAACTTTCGCAGCCCAAGCGAATTCATCGTCATTATTTATGATAAGAAGGGAGCGAATTTGATTTTCTCTTTCGCTAAGTATAGCATTTTTGCGGATAGATTCATCTCGTTCAATTTGAACCTCAAGAAGAGTCTTTTGGAATTTCGCTAATGCTTGAGCACCTTGTCTAGCGATGCGATCTTTATCATCTATGAGATCATTGATTTTGGTTCTTAAAGTATTAATTTTCTCTTTAGAATTAAGATAGAGACGCTTAAATTGGTTGGCTAAGCCTAAGCTAGATCTATGATCAATTTCTAAGAGGCGAAATTTAGATTGAAGTTCATTTAGAGGAAGAGATTTAATCTTGTCATTTGAAAAACTATTCAAAGAATTTTTGAGGTGATCAAGAAGGGCATTGTTATCCATAGGGTCAGGGAACGAGTGAAGAAGAATGGCTTCATCAGAAAGATTATAAACGTCTGCGAAAATGGTAAATCAAATGAGGGAAGATAATGAGAGAATAAAATAAAGGAAACAAGAAAAAGTCTCATACCATAAAGTTGTTGGTTGGCGCTTTGAAGACTAGATATCTTATTCTTCTGAGTGGAAGAATCAGCTTTTAATTGCTTAGTTTTCTCGCGAAGAGTAGCAGCTTCAGTTTCAAATTCTTCATTTCTCTTGTGAAGAGTAGCAGCTTCAGCTTCCAATTCTTCATTTTTCTTGTGAAGTTGAAGATTCTTCTTTTCGAGAATACTGCGCCTTTTCTCAAGATCTGAGGCAACAGCGAAGGAAGCTCTCCCGGACTGTAAAGGAAAATAAAGAAATTATCAAGATATAACTTAAAATCAAAATTATGAATAAATAAGGGAACAAAGACATACCAAGACACCAAGAGAATTCAGAAAGCTGGGAGTCACTGATTTGGAGACCCCATGAAGAGAATCATCACCCTCTAGCAAAGGAGCATCGCAGATACTCGCGAGAGCTTTACATATACTAGAAAGACGATCATCTCCAATCCCTTGCATGGAGTCAGAGAAGATGCTGGACAATTGTGCCATAGAAGATTCAGTTGGAAAATCCTCCTTTGCGTGAGAAGTATCAACATCATCATTATCTTCACCATCAGAGCTTTCGCTGGACTGAATCTTTCGTTTCTTTGAAGGTGGGGCAGTACACCAAAACAGCCTTTTTGTGACGTTTATAAACGTTGCGCAGAATTGTGCAACGGTAATAATTGTTGGCAAAACGGCGTTGCGCATAAGTGTGCAACGCAAAATATCCGTTGCACAAATTAAATTGAGCAACGTTTATAATCGTTGCACAATAGGTTGTGCAACGTTTTATATTTTCTATTTGTGCAACGTATCTACTAATTTGTTCAACGGTTATTATTAATAGAAAACACTTTTATGGGTCCCATTATTATTTTTTGTCAACGTTTTATTTGTTTGGTTGCAGTTATATCCGTTGCTTATTTTAGGTGATTTGTGATGTTTCTCTACGTTTATATCCGTTGCAAATAATTTTCAGATCAAAAAAAATGTTGTCGCCGGCTACAATTCCGGCAGATTTCTATACCAGAATTATATTGATTTTGCACTTGCATGCATATACCATTCTAGATGAACTAGAATACCCAATTTAGGATGGAACCTCAATATCATCAAAATCGATCAAGAACAATTATTGATCATCACAATCCATCAAGAATGATTCATACATCAACATAGTAGATACATGAACTTACCATAAACCCGTACAATATCCAAATTTTATAAACATAAGTTTCTAAATTTGAAACTATGAAAATCCTAACCTTCTGTTATTACATTCTGCCAAGAATAAGAATGTCAGAAACTTATACAAGAAAGCACCTACCAAGTAAGTTTGTAACGATACTTTTATGCGAGAATTGGGTCGGCCTTGATATTGTGCATGGGTGGGAGTCTAAAACGAGTTTCCATTAAAACTGACTAAATGATTTAAGTTAAGAACTACCTTCTTTGAGGCCTTGTTATCACCACCATCTTATTTGACCCGACAAACCAACTCAGGCCTGAGAGGCAAATCTACAAGGCGCTCAGACTTATTAATGTCAAGAACAACAGCACGAACAGTAGACCCTTTTTCAATACTCGTTCCACCTACTGAAAAGAATGACTCGAAACTTATTAGAGCACGAAGCAAGGCATGAAAAAGCTTACCAGCTATCAAGGGAACAAAAAGAATTGACAGTATATGTCAATACATTAGAATTCAAATGCATGAACAAGGGGTCGAAAGAAAAAACCTACACTGATAGTGAGTAATAAAACCAAAAACAGTCGTCCTCTGCTTAAAGCGAAGAACAACCCCAAATTCTTTGATCTCGTTTTTTTTTTTTTAATGGGTTAAGTACAGCGGTTTAATGGCCCCTAAATACTATTAATAATTACAAGTTCTAGGGATCGAACCCCTACCTCCATCAAGAGAGGGAGCCCGTGAATCACCAACACTCCTTCAACAACACTCCCTATGTTAAAAGATTCCACCCATTTTAAATCAATATTTTTGGAGTCCGACATTTGCATTTTAGCAATCTGCATCATAGAGTTAGACAATAATCAGTGCTGCTACCAATTAGTATTACGTGTACACTAACAATAACTTAAGTGAACATAATAAGAACTGAGTGGTGCAAAGAGGCAAAAAGAAACAAAATCAGATGGCAATACATAATCGATAAATTCATTGTTAGTGATAATACAACCAAACCAGCACCCTGGCACAAAGTAAGAATCTTATATCCTCAATATAAATCACATGGTAGTACCACATGAGAGACAATGAGTAACTTTCCCTTTGCACAGTTAAAATCAAGAATTTTCATCTCATATAGGCAATTATTGAGAGAGGAATTGTAGTTGCAGGAAATCCCACACTACACCCCTCACTCAATTTTACTTAGTTAGCCTATTGAAAGATGTAAGATCAAGAACGTTTATTGATTGAATTCATGAATTGTTTACACAAGGAAAATAGAATTACACTTAGAAGTTCATACATTCTTAAACTTTCTCTCTCCTAATGACTTGCCCAACAACTCCAAAGAGATCCCCCCGTTCTGACTCACTTAACCCTTTATATAGGGTACTACATAGTGGATGACAGATAAGCTACCCTTTATTTTTAGGAATGTCTCGCGAAGTGTCGCGAGATGCAAAACATTCACTCTGCGACACTTCTTAACCCTCGCCGGATCTCACGTCTTCTTTATGTCTACTTTGTCGTTATTCTTTGCGTCGTTTATTTTAGCTCTCTGACGCCTCGCGACATCGTTGTTTATTAACCACGAGTCTGTGCGTTGCGATATTATGGTCCTACATCTTGCCTCTTTTTCCTTGAATATTGCTTGAAGAGCGATCTTTAAGGAAAAATGCATTCTTGATAATCTTTGGTCTTTGGCTTTGATGAGGGAATGAGCGAAGAATATTGTTCTTGAAAAGTACGTACTTGCCTCTATTCTTTTGCGAAATTCCGAAGCTCTTATATTCGAAATGTCATTTCTTGCCTCATGTGTTACTGAGAGAATAATCGATTTACTTAATCTCTTCTCGCCTATTAGGAAATATGCCATATATTTGAATTACTGCTAAATTTCTTTTCGTCAAGTTTCCTTGGATTTGGGTAGTGACCGTTAACATGTCTATATTTACCTCTTTACCGGTGCATTTAATGTTATCCGGTCATAACATTTTCTCATCTATTTATAGGAGCATCCCCCCGTGAAGAACTTTCTTTTTCCTTTTCATCTTCTTCATCGTCTGCAAGTGTTCTTCTTCTTCATCGTTAACAAGTGCTCTTCTTCTTCATCACTTTAGCTATTCTCTTCCGATTTGTTACTCTCATGGCGTCCGGGTTTGTTAATTTTACCATATCGGACCGATCTTGTGGTTGATTAAATTTGAGATTGGCTTTTCTTATTGAAATCTGTTGGTATGATTAACTTTGTGATTCTTTTACGCCATTGTTGTTTAGCAAGAACCAACCCCCGAGAACAAAATTTACCGTGAAGGACCCTCTTCTTTCTTTGGGCTCGCCATCGAAATCTTCATCACAACAAGAATCCCCCATACAACCAAAGCCCACTTCGCAAGCAAAACCTACGGTTACAAAAAGACAGTCTGCGAGCGACAAGGTATTTAAGGGACATTTGTTTTTATTAACCACGTGTTGTTGCCTCTGTTTCTTATTTAATTTGTCATTCGCGGGATGATAAAACTCGGTCGCATTCCCAAGAGGCCTCGCTACTCTAAACCTGTTACCCCGACGTTCCATTTCCTTCATTCACACTTCGTCTCTGCTGCGAAATCTTCGCAAGATAATTTTGTGCCTCCTTCTTCTGATAATATTACTAGCGACAACATTTCTATACCTCAACTCCTCATAGACCAAGTTCCTCATAATAACCCTACTACAAACAATCTTACGCCTCTTCCTGTTACCAATACCCCTACTATTTCTCCAATCAGTTCCCTTCCTGAAACCTCTTCTTCTCCTAAGGCTCCTTTGACAAAGGATGACTCCTCTTTTTTGGTGGAGCAAATTCCTCTTACGGCGGAAAATTTAGAGGGTATAGATGTGGCCTTCAAGGTTCTTTTCGCATCTTGTGAATGATGCCAAAAGGACTTCTGCTGATCCTGTCAAATCCAACATCTGCGAGATTTTAAGTAAGCACCTAGGTCCTGATAAGGTCTCGCAAACGTCTTTAGTTCAAGAAATTAGTAAGTTGAAGGATGATCTCCAGGCTATGACCGCGAAATGTAATAGTCTCCACCTTGAAAATCAAAAATTTCACAACCTCTCACTAGATCGTGATAACCTTCGCAGGAAGAATGAAGAATTAAAAGGTATGCCCTCGCCACCTTTTTTTTTTTTTTTTTTTACAACTCAAACTCCCTGTTCGTCCTCCAAGCATTAAACCCGAAACGAATAATGGAGATATATCAAACGGAGTCTGTCGTTGAAGAAGTTCGAGTGGAAAGAGATGCTTGGATGGAGCAATATAATCTCTTAGATAATCTTCACACCTATGCAGCTGATCAAATAAATAACTTGTCTAAAGAGAATTTTGATTTATCGCAAAAGCAAGATTCATTAAGTAATGACTTATCTCGCCTCTCTTATGCTTTGACTAAAACTAATTTGGAGTTGGAAACTTTATCAGATGAGAATCGAGTTCTTTCTCAAGAGAAACGTTCTCTATTGAATAAGATGGCGAGCTACTCGCAGCAGTATAACGCTTGTCAAAAGTTATGTGAAGAACACGAACAAGCTAAACATACTTTGAAAAACCAACTTGAAGAAATTACTGTCGAGAGAGATAAACTCATTCAAGGTAGAATAACTTTGAGTGTAAAAGCGAAGCAATTCCAAGAACAATGTGTCAGATTAGAAAAATCCAACTCTACTTTGGCGACTGAAAATTCCATACTTATTTCCAATGAAAAGAATTTGCGATCTCGATTAAAAGGCTTAGTTGGAGATTCATTTGATGATGTCATGGACCGTTTGGGGAATAACTTCGCAGCTTTAATTCAACATCTTACTTCTCAAAAGGAAGGTAGTCAAATTATTTGGCTATCTTAATTTAGGCATTTATTCCATGAATGCCAATAATGTTCGATAAGAATTTTCTCTGATCTTGTGTATTTGTTATGCAGACTCTGAGAGAAAGCTTCGTTCCAATATTTCCACCCTCAGGGCTGATTATTCTAAAATTCGCAAGGAAAATGGACTACTCTCCGCGCATCTTGCTCGTTCTCGCGACCGTGCAGAGCGAAGATTTGATTATATGTCTTATTGTAAGGACATTGATAGTAAGAATCGTCAAAAGGCATTACTTCGCCAGTTCCCTCTAAAGGCGGAAGTTCTTGTGAATAACATTTTGCTGTCGAAGTCTCTTGATCCTATTCACGTCGCTCCTTTGGAAGTAAGTGATGATGAAGTTCCTAATGCTCCAGATAGTGATTATGAATATGAAAGCTGCGAAGATCTCCCTGATAAGGAAGTCGTCGATGAAGATCCAAGTAAAAAGACTCCTGATGAAAATCCGTTATCAAGAGAACGAAGGTAATGAAAACATTTCTGATGAAAATCAACCAATTGGAGGAGGCGAAGCTGATAAGGGCGCAGAAAAGTCTCAACCATCCTCTGTATTTGATAATGTTGATGTGGAGAGTTAAATGCTCTTTGTAATTTGCCAGAATTTCTTTTTGTGTGAACGATTTAACTCTTTCATGGAGTAATTTCCATATTTCTTTCTTCCTTTCTTAGTTAATACCTCTGTGTGAGCGTAGTTGCTCATTGAATATTTTATTAAGTAAATCTATCCCAATTAGGGATTTGATTTTAATTTTTCTCTCTGCGACAAAGTCGCAGGCCGCCTTTACATTTTCATGCAGAGGCCCATTGACCCTGCCTTATCATTTTTTGTGGTCTTAGAGTTAGACCTCCCTAATTAGAGGTCCTCCCCTGCCACCTTTCATCGCGACAAAATCGCAGGACGTCTTTACACTCGCATGTAAGGACCCATTGATCTTGCCTTATCATTTTCCAAGTATTTTTGCCTCTGCAGGATGTTTTATTTGCGACAATATGACAGGCCTAAGTCTTCTTGCGAAAACAAAGCCCCATGACATTGCCGTCGTGCGACGAAATCGCAGGACGTCCGTACACTCTCGTGTAAAGACCCATTGATCTCGTCTTACCCTCGCGTTAGTATTATTGCCTCTTCAGGATCATTGCACAAATATGACAAGCCTAAGTCTCCTTGCGAAAACAAAGCCTCATGACATTTGTGTCTGTTTTGACACTCCCCCTATTGGAGAGCGTCGCCCTTATCATCTCCCCGGTTGCCCCTTCAAGGAGGCGAAACATCGGCCATACAAGACTAGCTCCTCCCATCCGGTCTTAACAACAACCAGTTGTTTTCGCAGCCTCTTATCCCTTATACCTATATGGTTTATGGTTACGAGGCTGCACCCTAAGTGGAGTTTTCTTCGGGCGAGTGCAACACATGCCAAGACTTGCCAAGAATGGCCGGGGTAGGTTCATCCATCCCGGGCACTCGGCTCAACCGTGTACCCCTCGGCGCCTTGAGCATGCACGACTCCTTGGAAGAGACCCTCGGTCGCCCAACCGGGTATAACCTACATATATAGTTGGGAATCCAAGGTACCTCTCCCGGATAGGCTTTCATGGGCCCCAAATTTTCATGACTCGAGGCTTCGGGAGCGGTGTAACCTTCCCCCGAGCCATGTCGAGAGATACCCCCTTATATGACGCACTTTAGGTCTTACATTTGCCTCTTACGAAATGTTATTCGCGAACTAGGGTGTACGCCATAAAGGTTCGTCCCATTCATTCATTCTTTTTAATCATTCTTCATCATTTGCTATTTTTTCTGCGAGATACTCGCCAATTTATTCATTTAATCATTCCTTATCTCTTGTTGTTTTGTTAAGCCATTCATGACTTTTTTGTTATTCTTGTCGCGAGATCTTCGCGGATTCTCTCTGCATTTTACTGAATGTCGCAAATATCTGGCGAAGAAGTACTTCATCTTGATTCCTTTTTCCTCTCTCATTATTACGGGTAATATTTCTTTAGATATAATCTATTCCATGGTCTATCCAATTTTTGTCCCACATCTCTTCCTTCGGGGTCCATCAATCTATATGCCCCTGTACCAACTACCTCTTTGATGATATAAGGTCCATCCCATTTTCTCGCTTGACTTGCCTCCGTTTTCACGTTGATATATTGGGGTTTCTCGCAACACCAAGTCTCCTGGTTGGAACTCACGTATTTTTACACGCTTGTTATATTCTCTAGCCAGTCTTCGCTGATAATTCTCCATGTGTCGCAAGGCTTTTTCTCGTTTTTCTTCCAATTCATCCAACTTGATTAGAATGTTGCCTGCGCTAAGATTTTTCTCCCAGACCTCTTTTTTGGTTGTCGGAATCACGACCTCTGTTGGGAGTCCTGCTTCAACTCCATAAGTTAGGCAAAAAGGGGACATTCCTGTGGCTTCTCTTCTAGTTGTATTGTAGGCCCATACTGCATTGGGTACTTGTTCGCACCATCCCTTGTTGTGTCCTTCCAACTTTTTCTTCAGTATATCGGCAATTGTTTTGTTTGTTGCCTCCGCTTGGCCATTAGCTTGTGGATATAATGGAGTCGATTTTCCACATTTTATCTGAAATGCATTGAGCAGCAACTCTATATTTTGCCCTTCAAACTGCTTCCCATTATCAGATACCAATTGTGCAGGGATCCCAAATCTGCATATAATATTTTCAAATATGAAAGTAAAAACATCCTTATCACGAATGTGCTGGACCGCTTTCACCTCTGCCCATTTTGTGAAATAATCCGTTGCGACAATTAAGTATCTCCTTTGTCCAGTTCCCGGTAAAAATGGTCCCACAATATCTAAACCCCATTTTCCAAAAGGCCACACACTTCTTGAAGAATTTAACTGTGCTCCTGGTGCATGTATCTTCTTCCCGTGTCTTTGACAATCTTCGCAGCGTCTGGCTATTGCTCTCGCGTCCTCATGCATATATGGCCAATAATATCCTTGCGTCTTTGCCTTATATGCCAAAGATCTTCCGCCGCTATGATTTCCGGCATCCCCACTATGCAGCATCTTCAATATGGTTTCTCCTTCTTTCCTTGTTAGACATCGAAGCGAAGGTCCATCAAAAGAACGCCGATAAAGCACGCCATCTCGCAATTCATAATTTGTTGCCCGGCTCTTTAACTTGTGTGCTTCCAATCTATTTCTTGGTACCTCGCCTTTCATTAAGTACGCGTGAAGTTCTACCCTCCAGTCTTCTTCGCGACATTGCATTTCATCTACCACCATCATTATATCTGCTTCTTGTCCCTCCTCTTTATTAATCGATGGCGCTAGTAGCGTCTGTATTTTGATATTCCTCGCAGTTGGGTCTGTCATCATACTTGATATAAAGGCAAAAGCGTCTGCGAGCCTATTATCTCTCCTTGATATGTGTCTCCATTTTATTTTCGGTATCTGTACTGACAACACTTCTACAAGTTTCCTGTATTTCTGTAGGGATGGATCATTTGTAGCATACTTCTCTGTTATCTGACAGATTGCCAATTGCGAGTCACTGGTAATCCTCACATTCTCCAATTTCATTTCTATTGCAAATCTTAAAGCATGTATTATAGCTTCATACTCCGTTTCATTATTAGTAGACTCAAATTCCAATCTAAAAGCAAAAGCTAATTTATTGCCTTAAATGAAAGCACAACAATTCCCACTCCTTTACCTTCTCCGTTGGATGATCCATCCACTAATATTTCCCACCGATCTGGCTCAGTTAACAAATCTTTTGGATCTCCATGCTCTTCTTCTACATCCATCATTTCATCCACTGCTTCCTCTTCTTCCAAAGGAAATTCCGTTGAAAGTCTGCGACAACTTTGTGACTTGGTTGAAGATAATATTTCATATTTGAGTTTATAATGGTTTATTTGAGCGTTCCATCTTTCAACTCTTCCTGATCTTTTTGAATTTTTCATTACTGACTCGATTGGTACTTTCGTTACCACTCTAATAATATGTGCTTGAAAATATATGCGAAGTTTAAACGACGCATAGACTAACGCCAGGATTAACTTTTCAATCTTCGAATAATTTCTTTCGGCAGCGTTAAAAGTTTTGCTGATATAATAAATTGGTCTTTCTACTCCTGCGTCCACTCGCAGTAAAACTGCACTTAAGGCATGCGATGTTGTCGCGAGGTATATTAATAATTCCTCTCCTGTTACTTCTGCATAATGGATATATCCATTAAATGCTCTTTGATCCCTTGTAAAGCCTTTTCACATTCATCCGTCCATTTAAATTTCGACCCTTTTTTCAGAACACTGAAAAAGTGTTTACATTTATCAGATGACCGCGAAATGAACCTTCCTAGCGATGCTAGTAACCCATTCAACTTTTGAACATCCTTTACTGTCGCAGGTGTCGGCATATCGCGAATAGCTTTTACTTTCTCCGGGTCAACATGTATTCCTTCTTTTGATATAATGTAACCCAAGAACTTTCCTGACGCAACTCCGAAGGTACATTTTTTCTGGATTGACTTTGATGTTGAAACGCCTCATTTGTTCAAAAATTTCTCTCAAGTCTTGCACGTGATCTTCTGCCTTTTTACTTTTCACTAGCATGTCATCTACGTATACCTCTAGTGTTTTGTGTATCCATTCTGCGAATACATTTTCTACCATCCTTTGATACGTTGCTCCAGCATTTCGCAAACCAAACGGCATTTTAGTATAACAGTATAATCCTCTTGGAGCGAAGAAAGCAGTGTGTTCTTGGTCTTCCTCGGCGAGAGGAATTTGATTGTAACCTTTGTATCCGTCCGTGATGATACTCTTTCATTCCCTACATTTATTCGACTAGTGTGGGATGTCTGGTAATGGAAAACCGTCTTTAGGGCAAGCTTTATTTAGATCAGGTGAAATCAATGCAAATTCTTATTCCCTTGTTCTTCTTTGAACTATAACCATATTCGCTATCCACTCGGGGTATTTTGCTTGTCTAATAATTCCCCGCGTCCAAAGATCTTCTGTGAGCTTCTTCTTCTATCCGAGAGTGATATCTTTGTTGCTATCTTTCTAATTCTTTGTTTAAATGGCTTCACATTTTTATCAATTTCTAACTTGTGACAAAGATCGACGGATCTATACTGCATTTCATCCATATCCCATGCGAAGATGTCTTTATAATCTCGCAATGAGATCGACGATTCTTTTCTCTTCATCTCGCTTCCATGCTAGTTCCAATCTTTAGCATCTTGGGATTTTCCTTAATTCCAATATTCACTTCTTTGGTTTGTTCTGCCGCGACGTAACTGGCCTTCGGTTCTCCCATAGGGGTTGGTCCTTTTGGTTCCTTCGCAAGATCATCTTCTTCTCCCGAAATCTACGCCAGGTATGCCTTTTCCTTCCTTCGCTCTTATCATGTAAACTCTGAATTCTTCTTCTTTCTTAGCCACCTTTGCTAGCTTTTTGCGATACTTTGATATACTCCTTCGCTTGTTTACTTGTTCTTCGCAACATTTTACTTCATTTTGATAAGATATTCTTCCTTTAGCAAAGATCTCCTTTGATCTCGCCGATTCCGGTTGGTGTAGGAAATTTGATACATTGATGAAGCGTCGGCGCCCGACTTTTATCGCATGTACCCATGGTCTTCCTAGTAATAAGTTATACGGTGATTCCATATCTACTACGCTCAATGTCATCTCTGTGTTTCGATTTTTCCTAATGGAATACGTATCTTTATCTCCCCTCTAACTTTTGTTATGGATTTACCAAAACCTTGAATATTATATGCCGCGAAAGTCATATCTTCGTCTTTATATCCCATCTTTTTGTAAGCGTGATAGAACATGATGTTCACCAGACTCCCTGTATCAATTAAAACTCCATTCACCACCCATGTTTTCACCGTGTTCTCCGATTCCTCTCTTTCCTTATACACGTTAACTGTAATTACCAATGGAGATGCGTGATACAAATTTTCTTTGGATATTTCCCCCGCCGTGAATGTTATCTCTTGCTTTTCCCAATCTTTCAAAGGTGACGTTATTTCTCGATCCGTAATCTTCTTTCCTTCAAAATCTCGTTTGTGTATTCTTCCTCTGATATTTTCATGAAATTCGTTAACCATTACTCTCATACCTGTGCTGTATGCCATATCTTTTTCATCCGATCTAAAATTTTTCTTTCTCATTTTTCTGATTCAAACAATTTTAATTGCAATCTTCTCTCCTTTATCAACGATCTCCCTGTTTCTAGCGCATATGTAGTTGCAGGAAATCCCACACTACACCCCTCAGTCAATTTTACTTAGTTAGCCTATTGAAAGATGTAAGATCAAGAACGTTTATTGATTGAATTCATGAATTGTTTACACAAGGAAAATAGAATTACACTTAGAAGTTCATACATTCTTAAACTTTCTCTCTCCTAATGACTTGCCCAACAACTCCAAAGAGATCCCCCCATTTACAGACTCACTTAACCCTTTATATAGGGTACTACATAGTGGATGACAGATAAGCTACCCTTTATTTTCGGGAATGTCTCGCGAAGTGTCGCAGATGCGAAAACATTCACTCTCGCGACACTTCTTAACCCTCGCCAGATCTCACGTCTTCTTTATGTCTACTTTGTCGTTATTCTTTGCGTCGTTTATTTTAGCTCTCTGCGATCCTCGCGACATCGTTGTTTATTAACCCGCGAGTCTGTACGTTGCGATATTATGGTCCTCAGAATAAAAATCAAGACACCAATGTATGTGTTACCTTATCCTCCCGAATAAAAATATCCCTGAATAAAGGACGTGTCGGTTGAAAAACAAGACGATCGCTTCAAGGAGAGTGTTATTCTGTTTGTGTCATCAAGTTAACTGTAAAGTAACATCAACCAGATCAAACAACAGCTAAGTATTGAAGATTCCAGATATATACAGCTACTAAACCAAATTAGTCCACTTAAACTTTTGACATGACTTCGGACAGATTGTCCGATGTTGAAGGCTTCAGATATATCAGGTCTTTGGTCATCTAAAGCCTTCAAGGAAATCAAGAAATCAGGCCAAACATCATGATAGCAGATTACTAATAGTATGTAAGCCAACAACAAAACCTAAATATTTACTTTATTTTTAGGAGAGAACCTTATCAACCTCCCAAGAAAACGAACAAAGCAAAACACCTTCAATCGAGTTGCGAACATATCCCTGATTACCAAAAGAAGGGAAGTTATTTCTACGAAAATAGTAGGATGACTAATGTTACACCCTATGAAGAGAGAAATTAACCACCATGCGAAGCTTCTTACATGGACTATGGAATGAGGATGAAATCTGTGCAATATCCGAAGGAAGCTCAGTAGCACAGTTAATAAGAGAAAGTTTTGCGGAGAGTATATCAAACCGTTGCCATCAACATCTTCAAGTATATGATGGAAATATCAAACCTAAAAAAGAAAATTAATGTTTCACATAGTACGTGATGATCCACTCAAGAGTACAAACATTTCAGTAACATTGCCCGCGCCTATCATCAAATTTAATTAAGTACTTTTCCAATAATTTCATACCGACCGGTTAGCATGTAGTTAAAAAGGTAAATGCAAGCAACGATTTTAAAATAAACAAGAAAGCATTCCCAACCTAATTACAATAAAGTAACGACAAATATAAATGACAGCAAAATGACTCCAAGGGTAGATTATATATTCCTGGATTTGTTTTGTTTCTAAGTAAGTAATTACCAATCAATAAACCAACGCGCGTGGTAGAAAAACAGGCTACCAAGATCCCTTGTAGTAAATCAATAAGATAATATAGAACACAAAAATTGGTAGAAACCTGTAACTACGGCCAATGCTGTAACTTCTGCTATGAATTCTGCCACGTCGGTTGTAAAAACGGATAACACTTATTCTTCCAGTCTCCAGCTTTGCAGTCCCATGCCCAGTGGCCATCAAGGACACAATTAAAGCAGCAACCAAATCCAGGGGGAGGACCTCTTCCCAAATACTCTCAAGAACCTCCTGAACCACGTGGTGTCTGCAAAAAAAAGGTGATATTGACCATTTAAGTAAAAATCTGCATGAATATACTTGCAACATCTAAGAAAAGCTTTAAGTATCTGGATCATACGCCTTTAGCAAACTCCACTAAAATACGACTTCCATCAAAATCTCGACCATTAATACTGTATCGTGCATCATCAGCATCCATGGGATCACTAAACTCCTACAACAATTATAAAGGAAAAGACCAACTAAATTAATTACATATTCTTAATCCAGCATTTTAATGGATTTACCTCTAATAAACAGAATAATGTCTCACTGAGGCCACACAGAACAAGAAAGAAGAGACATTATACTTACAACGAAGGTAAAATCATGCTTCATATCCACATCCCGTACTCTACGTAAAGGTTTGCCAGAAAGAGTAAGGCCACGATGACTAAATACCAAAGGGTATGATACTTCTCCCCTCGGAAGAACTAAACACCAGTTTGAGATGGTTTCCAATGCACAAACACCCAATAACATTACAGAAAGAATCGCCAAAGTCTCCTATACAATTCCACCAGGGTACCATCTCACCCTATAGACCTCCAGGTCAGGAAAACCCCGAAATCCTTCGATAAGATCATTCAAGTTAAAACATAGAAGACATGGGGGTGCAAACGTCTGGGTTATCAATTCCACCAGGGCACCATTTCACCATAGAGACCTCCAGGTCAGGCAATAATACATGAATACCATGTACCTCACACTGCAGACCACCAAAAAGCATATTATTTTCAAATCTAGACTAAAAAACCACACCACCATCAACTCCAGTAGAAATAGATTGATCACCAAAAAGAATAGGTCCAACCTTTATCACCAAAACTATTACAAGAAACACCAACAACCACCCATAACGCCAACAACTACAAAACGACCAATAACAACAACGACACGCAAAACATCACCAACCACACTAATACCTGAAACTACGGAACCTCCATTAACAACATCAGCAACCACTACAACAAAGCAGAAAAACCTGAAACCCTCAAACAACTTCCACATATATGGTTCTCAATATATTAAATCTAAAACAACTTCCACAAAACAAATTAAACTAAACCTAAGGATTCACAAAACTGAAATTGAAAATGACACATGCTTTGAAGTTACAAAATAACACAAATAACATAAACAAAATCGCAAATCTTTACCAAAATATATGCTACCGAGGTAAAATCATTAATCATGTGAGATACTATTCACAGAACTAGGTCAAAATCATCAAAAATAATCTAAACTAGAATTAGGGTTTATACCTGATGATAAAGTAGGTCAGAATCAGCCAAGTTTTGGTTAACAGAAGCATAATCGATCATCAGACTAATGGCTTTTTTGGATTCCAGGAAGAACATTAATTTTCTAGGGCTTCTAAAATTTTTCAAGTTTTTACAGTATAGATCTAGATTTCTGATACATGGGTTTTGATTAGGATGTCAAGGTTTAGAATAAATTTTTTAGATTTTTGGCTTTTCGGTGGAAATCATAGCAGATTTAACTATTGTTCTTGGTTATGAAAGAGGGGTTTTGAAAGAGAGACTGAGAGAGAACCGAGTTCTTCCTCGGAGAGAGAGAAAAAAAAAGTTATAAGAATTAAATGAATGATAATATATCAGAAATAGAAAAGCCCAAGAAAATACCGTATATTATTGAAATGTCATAATGTACAACGGTAGTATATGTTTCCAAAACGTTGCTCTACTGGTTTATTTTAATAAATCATAATTAATTAATTTGTGCAACGGATATTTTGGTGCGCAACGGATATAGACGTTGTACATTGTGCAACGTCTATATACGTTGCATACCTCCGAAATCGAAGCGTTGCTAAAACCAGGATATGGTGTAGTGATTCTCCCTGCGAAGAGAAGCTTTACCCTTGCCTTTGGTCTTCGCAACCTTAGAACTTTCTTCTTCTTCAGCAACTTCAACACCAACCTTCGCACACGAATGAAGATAATAAACAGAGGCAACAATATTGTTAAAAATAATAAAGAAAAGTATTTCTTACTTCATCCGGGATCGAACGGAGTGCCTCTAGGGTACTTGCCTTAGCATTTCTTTTGTAGCTTTTTCTCAACTTGATAATCTGAAAATTTCGCAACATTAATAGGTATAAAAAGGAGTGAATATTATAAACTGAGCGAAATTTAGGAAGTATACCTCTTTTGATTTCTCAGGCCAGTTAAAAACCCAAGGTTGATAATTGGCGAGATTCGCATGGAGCACATTTGAACCTGAAATATAAGGTCCTTTCAAAACTAGCGGAAAGACGCACCATCTGTCGTCTTTAGAGTGACGAGGAACATTGTTCTTGCCAGAATGCCGGTCGATATCCTGCATAAGTATTTTATCGCTGGCGACATTTTCTCTTCTCTTCAAGCGAGCACCCCAGCGAGTTATATCATTCTTCATGTTTATTACTTCATAGTTTTCGAAGAAGCTTTCCACCGTATATTTTTTGGCGAATATCTCTAAGTCCACAAATTTAGGATCTCTGACTTCTTTTGGGTAAAGAGACCCCTTACCAGCACCACGGTTGGCGAACTCAAGCATTAAGCGGATACAATCCCCGCTCAGTTGGTAGATGGCTCGCGAGAATTTCGCATGAGCAAGAATTTCATAAAATAAGGGAAGATCAGGGTCATAGATAGCGAAATCATGATTTCCTGATCATCACAATGATGATCAGAAAACAGTTTGGCAGAAAGAATGGATTTAGATTCTTGATTGGGAATGGTGGTTAATACGAAACCCTTCTCTTCGAAATCTTTCTGAACTTTGTCCAGAGAAGTTTCATATTTACGACCAACTGGAGGCATTTTCAGAGTATGGGAATGAAGATAAAATCGAAGATCAAGAGAAGTAGAAAGAAGAAGATTTACATCAACATAAGCGGAAGTTACGGAGAGAGGTTAAAGAAAAGTTGCAGAGAAAATAAGAAAGAAAGTAAAAAAGAAGAAGAGAGGAATAAGAAAAGTATATATATAGAGAAGAATTCTCGAAAAGATAAACACATTTAATGCGAAGAGTAGACACGAACGGTTGAGAAATAGCAGTTGAAAAAGACGTGTCAACAAATGGATGGAGGAAGAGATACGTGTAATAAATTCTGCGTAAAAGTACAGAATCATGTCAATACAGAAAAATATGAAAAAATGAACAGCTGCGGCATTTTGAAAGTACTAGTTCTCATGACATTCTCTCCTTTGTAGAGAAGACATGAGAAGAGGCAAGATATAGGATCAGAATTTCGCAACACCAAGACCCTTGCGAAATCCATAAACGACACACTGCGAAGATATCGCAGATTGGTAATAAAAATGACGCAACGGATGACGACAGCCTGAACACGAGAAAGACGTGAAGACCTAGCGATATTTAGGAGTGTTGCGAGAATTAACATTTGAATACTTGCGAGAGTGTCGCAAGCCAGATCCGAAAATAAAGGACAGCTTAGCTGTCATCCACTATGTAATGTCCTATATAAAGAGCCGAACAGGCTTAAGGAAAAGGGGGATCTTTTTAGACGAGAGAGAAAGTTTTGAGAGAGAAAAGTTTAGAGTAGCAATTATATTCTTGATTTCACTTCCTTCTTGTAAAATTTCTAACTCAATTAATAAAGAGATTGATTATTGATCTTAAAGATATGTGTTGAATATTACGAATTCTTGTGAGGTGTGTATTGTAGGATTTCCTGCAATTACAGCTTATTCAAGGATTTAAAATTAGGAAAGATAGTCCTTCTATTTCTCATATGTTTTTTGCTGACTATTACATGCTTTTTTCTAAAGCTTCCTTAGTATATGCTAAAAATCTTATGAAGATTATTGATATATTTGCTAAAGCGTTAGGTCAGGCACTAAATTTTCAGAAATCTGGGTTTATTACTAGTTCTAAAATGCATCATAAACATATAAAATTGCTTTCAAAATCTCTTAAAATTAAATTTTTGAGTAACTCTGAAAAATATCTAGGTACTCCTGTTTTTACCAATAGGGATAAAACGAAAACCTTTCAATTCTTAATTGATAGATTTTATTCTAGACTGAACTCTTGTAAAAAAATTAACTTAAATGTTGTGGGTAGAACTGTTGTAACTAAACATATGTTGTCGAGTCTCGCTGTGTATCATATGGCCTGTTTTCTGCTTCCTAAGAAGGTAACTTCTAAGATTGACTCTATTCAAAGGACTTACTGGTGGTCTAAAAAAGATCCAAGGCATGCTTCTTATTTTAGATCTTGGGGAGATATAGGAAAGTCTAAACTTTGTGGTGGTTTGGGAATTAGGAATACATATGCTACTAATAGAGTCTTCATTGCTAAATTGAGTTGGAGACTTCTGAAGTATCCAGATCTTTTATTATCTTGTTTCTTGAAAAATAAATATTATCCGACGTAATTTGCTAGAAATTGATAAGGCTGTTGATTCTTCTTCGTGGATCCGGGAAAGTTATAGTTAGTAGTTTAGTTTTCATTAAAACCAATATAGTTATAAAAATTAATAATGGCTCTTCTACTAATATTTGGCTTTCAAACTGGATTCCCTTTGAATCTTCTCCTCCTAGTTCTGTTAATCCTTGTCATAAGGATTTTGTTATGGTTAGTGATCTTATTGATGCTGGTAATAAGTGTTGGAATGTGGGTTTGCTAAATGATTTATTTTCTCAGTTTCAAGTCAAGAAAATTTGTTATATTAGATTATCTCCATAGAAAAATGATATGATAACTCATACTAGGGATGGTAATTATACAATAAGATCTGCTTATAAATTTTTTACAAATGATAGAGCTTGTCAAGATGAAGTTATATTTTGGAGAAAAGTGTGGAGTTTAGACTGTCTACCAAAGATTAAGTTCTTTATGTGGAAAATTTTGGCTCATATGTTACCTGTTAATGTCTTGCTGAAATTTTACAATCCTTATGTAGATGAAATATGTCCTTTGTGCAAGGTGGATGAAGAGTCAGTCTTCCATTTGTTCTTTAAATGTCCTATTGCTTTGCATATCTGGTTCGGTTTATCTCTGCAGCATTTAGTTTCGGTGGATTCTGATTGTCCTGAAGATGTTTTTTTGTATTGGTTTGACAAAGATTTAGGGGTTTCTCCTTTTGCTGTGAACTGGCCTAGTATTGGTGCTATAGTTATGTGGTACATATGGAAGCTGAGATGTGATGTCATTTTTAAAACAGTAAACATTGATATGGTTAGAACAGTTTTAGGTATAAGAAGAATGATTAACACTTATATGTTCTCTCCTATGGTTACTCAGAATACTAGAAAGCAGTTTAAGATTTCCAGTGAAGATGTGAAGCATTTTATATTTGTTGATGGTTCTTTTAAAGATTTTAATATGGGTAAGGGTTTCATTTGGTGTGATATTGCAGGAAGGATAAAAGGTTGTGGTTCAGACTATGGACGGATTCAAGATGCGGTTGGTGCTGAAGCAACTGCGCTTTTTGGGCTATCTCTTGGGCGCAAGAGAAGAATCTGTCTAAATTTATTTTCATTAGCGACTGTCTCCAGCTAGTAGATTTTGTTAATGGAGACAATACTATTATCGGATGGAGAAGTAGTGATAGTTTGATAGAATGTTAGTCTTTGCTTTCTAGAATTAGTACTTTCAAAGTTATGTACATTAAGCGTGTTAAAAATCTTCTAGCAGACCGACTTGCACGTCGGGCTAGAAAATATTGTGTAAAAGACTATTGGGTTCCCTTTCCTTCTTTTTTGGACACTCTAGTTAGGAAGGAACCTCTTGTAGAAATTTGTAATTCTCTTATTTTGTAATATATGGTGTGTTTCTTAGCAAAAATAAAATAAAAGTACATAATGAATAAAGTGTACAAGGGGTGAAAATGTAAAAAGTAGTCTATGCGAGCCAATTGACAGGTAAGATACCCCACTTTTCCCTACCAAGGTTTCTTTCCGTTTTCGCTTAAGATGTCATTTTATTGATATCTATGGAACATTGGGGTGAGCATGGGCCGGAAAACAGTTGTCGTACGATATAAGACGACGTTTATCTATAGGTTGCACAAGGGGGGTGGGTTGTAGAAAGTCTTCAATTCTTTGCAACTCGTCAATAATAGTCGTAAACACGGTTGTCGTTCCATTGTATACCACGCTTTTTTCAGTTCTAAATGTCTTTCGAAATTTCCTCTTAATGCCTAACACAACTCATACCTGGGTTGTGAAAATAACTCTTACACTACATTTGTTGGAGTTGTAGAAATTTCTTTGACAACTATGGTTAGAGTTGTACGTCATTTCTTTTATCAACTATGGTATGAGTTGTATGTCATTTCTTTGACAACCAAGCTATGTGTAGCAGAAATATTTATTGCAACCTTTTTTACTGTTGTATTACAATCCACTAAAAAACTTTTCATAGCAGTTGTGGTTATTTTTCATTTGCCAAAAAAAAAAACGAAATTGGTCACAACATTCAAAATATACCGGCATTCATTCAAATGTCACCCATCATCAATGTGACAACATTCTAACACTTGAACCAGTCTTATATTAGGAGACTGCAAATTAATATAACCGTTCTTCCTTGTGAAAATACATTCATCAACAATTTACAATGTGATCATTCTGTCAATCAACAATTTACAATGTAATCATTTTGTTAACCTTTCTTACTTGCCTCTGCAGATACAGTGGAGATACCATCCTTTTCGGTCTTCGTGACCTCCTCTGCAACAACTCCATCGATATTATGACTGCCATCTTTTAGCTCAGGCCCAACACTTTGGATGGATTTCCTAGATTCCTCAGCTGTTGCAATGGCATCCTTAGCAGCATGAGTATTAGTTGCTACAGTAGCTTGGCGCTCCTCTTCCTCTACTGCTGCCCGGACCCGCTCAAGAAACTTGTCATCCTCGTCTGGGAGAAAGTGCCCTGCTTGAAAGTTGCAGGAAAATGACATTTGTTTTAATGCATGGACACACATAAAAACAAAATGAGGCAAAAAAAAATCAACCAACATCTACAGAACTTGGCATGGAGAGTTTGTTTTCATGCACAAGTTTCGAATGATAGTGTTTCGGGCCACCAACCAAAGAAAGTAAGACCTAGTGAACATTCATAGTGGAAAAGAAGTGGAGACTACATACGGTGAGTTACGTACTTACATTGATGAGCTAGCTAAAAAAAATAAAAAAAAGAGCTATCTACTTGCATGAAAGAATAAGTTTTTAGTTTCTCTTACCAATGTGCAATAGAATATTAATAACATCTACAGCTTGAAGTTGCAAAGAATTCTTATCAAACCAATTACATTTGTAATATGCATGATTTGGTAGACAGATTTCATTTCCAATTGTAAATTATTAGAATTTCCCATAGTAATATGCCAAGGCAAATGAAATGAAATTCGTGCAGTTCAATTAAGTATCCCTATGCTCCTTAGCATGAAATGAACCACATTAATCACCAGGAAGCTTTAAATTACCTTCTGTATGTATCCAAATGCTCCTTAGCCTCAAATGGAGGCATCCCATACAAGAACTCATAGCATAGGACACCTAGGCTCCAAATGTCCATATTAGCATCATGCTCTACACTTTCAACTGTAAACACAACTAGGAGTTAGACTTGGTTGTAGTTCATTAAACAAAATTCTTGATCAAAATCTACATTGTTCACAGACAATCTTGAATACATACCCACTTCAGGTGGCAGGTAATCCAATGTGCCACACATGGTTCGCCTACGGTTGAACGTACGAACTGACAAACCAAAATCAACAATTTTGAGTTCACCCTGTCGAGAAATTAAACACATACAGAATTAGTACATGGGCACTGCGTCGACCAACTATAAGAAAAAATCATTTAAAGCATAATAGCAACCTGAGCTCCAATCAAGAGATTCTCTGGCTTAATGTCCCTGTGTATGACATGCTTTTCGTGACAGTATATCAGAGCTCATGCTAATGATGCAATGCCCTGTTAAAAGAGAAAAAGAATATCAGCTTTTCACAAACTCAGAGGAATAGAAGTTCGTATTAAACATCACTTAGACATGAAATATTCCAAATTGGTTACCTGAATTTCCTGATCGACACACTTATATTCCATGTCTTGCTCCACCTCTGCAATCAGGGAAGATAGCTAATCCTGCTAGGGTTTCTAATGAAGCAATACCAGTTAAAAATCAGGGTACTGTGTTAAATATTTTCACTCCATGGATAGGCATCAAAGGCTGTGAAATGTGAAACTGGGGATCAAAAAATTCTTCCAAACAAGAGACAAGTTATGAGTTTCAAACTTGGATTTTACTAAAAGCAAGCACCGAGAACCCTGTATCTTAATAACCTCTAGATGTTCTAAAATTTAGCTCACAAAATAGAAAAATAACAGACTCAGTAAAACTAAATACAACACCATACCATACAGATTTTGAAATTCCTTGAATCAAGAGCTTGTATTGACTAATATTTCTCTCCCAAGCAAGTATGAAACTGGGTTTCATGTAATTACATATTCAAAAGCGAACACACAGGAACAAAATCACCTTCTCGGCCAAGCATCAGAACCGCAGGTAGTTAACACAAAAATTTCCGGACTGAGCTGGATTTGGCACCTAAAAGTTCTCGACTATATACATCATCTGCAAAATGAGATCATCCTGCTAATTTTCTGAGTCTTTTCTCTGCGACTTTTGCAACCTTGTTCTGTGGTTCAAGGACAGGAGCATGCTTGAAATCTGCAAGAAGAGGGTTCAAAATTGATAAGAGCAATAACAAACAACAAGGGTGAACCCTAAATTCATTCAAAGACTATTCCTAACTGACAAACTTTGAAAACTAGCACGTAGAAGTCTCAATGTCTTGTGAGATTCCAGAAAAAACCAATTGTAACATCTCTTCTTTACCTTTCATCAACGAAGTCACCACTACCTTCACTGATTCAGAGAGGATAAGAATGAAAATCTGGTGCAATTTAGAGATGGGTCTGTGTTGTTCTAGATTTACAAGGTTTTGTTGAGAAGAATTTGAAGGCCTGGTGATGGACAGAGTTGGGGTTCACTGATAGATTTGCTGCTGGGATGAGCTTGAGAAATCATCTAAGAATTGTTCAAAGTGCCGAGTTGAATTGAATCTGGCTAAGAAGAACAAAATAGAAGAACGGGTTTGAGGCAGCTGCGTCTAAGGCAGTTTTGGAAATAAAAACTTGACAAGAATCTATCAAACCTATTATTTCAAACGGCATCAGGACCCAATTCTAGCTTCTAGCGCCGTTTCCACCAAAACCCTGATTTCATTTACACCATCTAAATCGTCACCAGAAACGACACCCATCATCTCAACTCATCTAAGCATCTCTTCTCAGATTCAATTAACAGAAGATATCTATTTCTTCAGCAATGGCTTCCCCTTGATTTTCTTGACCAACACACCCATTTACTCGATCAATAACATCATCTTCCCGATCTCCACCTCTGATTTCCCTGAATTTTTGCATCTCCAACTTTCTTTCTCAGCACTTTCAGTTCTTTATCAACCCCATCAAAACAACACCAGTTCTTAGTCTTATCACCCTTGAAGAACAACCACAGAAACCCATCACCTAATTCTTCTCAATCATCTCTCGATTCTCAGTAATTAAACCCTAAATTTCATCTCTTAGCTCAAACACAAACCATCGCTGATCCAGATTTGAACCAAAACCCTAATCAACCAAATCCCATCTCTTGATTTTTCAATTAGCTGCAACAGATTAGAGATGAGTTTTACTGAAATATAGAGATGGAAGAATCGAGTTCTATGATGAAGATTTGAAGCAATTGAAGCTAACGAAACTTGGGTTAGGGTTTTTTTTTTGTGAGGGAAGGGAAGATGAGAGACGAGAGAAAAGTGAGTGAATGAAGATAAGTGAGAGAAAAAGAATTTCGTTTTATCTAAAAGAATTTCAACGGATAAGATGTGGTAGGATGGGGTCATACGGATTATGAAAATATTTGGACGGTATAGATTTAAGTTAAGAGTGTCATACGGATCAAGGCAAGTGTGTTTTCTTTGTGCTTTCTCTTTGTGTTAATACGAACTCATGTTTTCGGTTTAATTATCAACCTTCGACATGACAAAAATCCAAAAAAAATATTAATAAATTTAGGACATTGTTATCGACATTCTGATATAAAAAAATCCAAAAAATGTATAAGAATGAATCGGGAAAATGAAAAATGATTTCGATAATTGGTGTGTTTCTTTGTGCTTTCTCTTTGTGTTTTTGTGCTTTCTCTTTGTGCTTCCGGTTTGAATTTCGACTAGTCGCATAGGTCATGAAGTAATTTTGACAAGTCATACAGGTCATGAAGTAGCTTTAGTTCACACTGTTAAACTCAGGTTATAAGATTACTAGAGATGGACCACGAAATTCAGGATGGTTCTGACTTCAAACTTCGCTGGATACATCATTGAAATCCATAAATATGAACCTTAATGCCGATTCGAACTTCAAATGTGGTATAACAACATACAAAGTATGAGCCAAGAAGCTCCGGGAGGGTTCTGACTTCAAACTTAGCATCATACATCATCGAAATCGATAAATATGAAGCTCAGTGTTGATTCGAACTTCAAATGTGGTATAACAACATACAAATTATGAACTTAGAAGCTTCGGGAGGGTTCTGACTTCAAACTTAGCATGATACATCATCGAAATCGATAAATATGAAGCTCAGTGTTGATTCGAACTTCAAATTTAGTATAACGACATACAAATTATGAACTTAGAAGCTTCGGGAGGGTTCTGACTTCAAACTTAGCATGATACATCATCGAAATCGATAAATATGAAGCTCAGTGTTGATTCGAACTTCAAATGTGGGATAACGGCTGACTTCAAACTTAGCAGGATACATAATTGAAATCGATAAATATGAAGCTCAGTGTCGATTCGAACTTCAAATATGGTATAACAGCATACAAACTATGAACCAAGAAGCTCCGGGAGGGTTCTGACTTCAAACTTAGCAGGATACATCATTGAAATCCATAAATATGAAGCTTAATGCCGATTCGAACTTCAAACGTGGCATAACACCATACAAACTATGAACCAAAAAGCTCTGGGAGGGTTCTGACTTCAAACTTAACAGGATACATCATCGAAATTGATAAATATGAAGCTTAGTCTCGATTCGAACTTCAAATGTGGTATAACACCATACAAACTATGAACCAAGAAGCTCTTGGAGGGTTCTGACTTCAAACTGAGTATGATACATCATCGGAATGGATAAATATGAAGCTCAGTGTCGATTCGAACTTTAAATGTGGTATAACGCCATACAAACTATGAACCAAGAAGCTCTTGGAGGGTTCTAACTTCAAACTGAGCATGATGCATCACCGGAATCGATAAATATGAAGCTCAGTGTCAATTCGAACTTCAAATGTGGTACAAAGCCATATAAACTATGAACCAAGAAGCTCTGGGAGGGTTCAGACTTCAAACTTGGTAAGAACGATGAATTCATCCATTTACAGGTAAGATACCTTCGGAATATTCTACGAAACCTTAAAGAAACCCTATTCTGGCATATTGTACTCATACCCTGGCTCCGATTTTGAAAACTGGCCAGGAGTGGACTACTATAAGTCAGAAACTTGGTAAGAACGATGAATCCATCCATTTAGAGGTAAGATTCCTTCAGAATATTCTACGAAACCTTAAACAAACCTATTCTGGTATATTGTATGCATTCCCTGGCTCCGAGATCGAAACCTAGCCGTCAGTAGATTACTATAAGTCGGAAATTTCGTAAGAACGATGATTTCATCCATTTACAGGTAAGATTCTTTTGGAATATTCCCCGAAACATTATACAAACCCTATTCTGGCATATTGTATGCAAACCCTGGCTCCGAGATCGAAACCTGGCCGTCAGTGGACTACTATAAATCGGAAATTTTGTAAGAACGATGAATCCATCCATTTACAGGTAAGATTCCTTCGGAATATTCTACGAAACCTTAAACAAACCCTATTCTGGCATATTGTATGCAAACCTGGCTCCGAGATCGAAACCTGGCCGTCAGTGGACTACTAAAAGTCGGAAATTTCGTAAGAACGATGAATCCATCCATTTACAGGTAAGATTCCTTCGGAATATTCTACGAAACCTTAAACAGACCCTATTCTGGCATATTGTATGCAAACCATGGCTCCGAGATCGAAACCTGGCCATGAGTGAACTACTATAAGTCGGAAATTTCGTAAGAGCGATGAATCCATCCATTTACAGGTAAGATTCCTTTGGAATATTCCACAAAACATTAAACAAACCCTATTCTAGCATATTGTATGCAAACCCTGGCTCCGAGATCAAAACCTGGCCGTCAGTGGACTACTATAAGTCCGAAATTTTATAAGAACGATGAAATCCATCCATTTACAGGTAAGATTCCTTTGGAATATTCCCCGAAACATTAAACCAACCCTATTCTGGCATATTGTATGCAAACCCTGGCTCCGAGATCGAAACCTGGCTATCAGTGGACTACTATAAGTCGGAAATTTCGTAAGAACGATGAAATCCATCCATTTACAGGTAAGATTCCTTTGGAATATTCCTCGAAACATTAAACCAACCCTATTCTGGCATATTGTATGCAAACCCTGGCTCCGAGATCGAAACCTGGCTGTCGGTGGACTACTATAAGTCGGAAATTTCGTAAGAACGATGAATCCATCCATTTACAGGTAAGATTCTTTTGGAATATTCCCCGAAACATTAAACAAACCCTATTCTGGCATATTGTATGCAAACCCTGGCTCCGAGATCGAATCCTGGCCATGAGCGGACTAGTATAAGTCTGAGAGTTTGTAAGAACGATGAATACAACCATTTACGGGTAAGATTCCATGGGAATATTCTCAGAAACCTTAAACGTACACAAATTTGTCAATTTCGAGAAAGAAACTGGCTCCGAGATCGAAACCTGGCCATGAGCGGACTACCATAAGTCTGAAAGTTCGCAAAGACGATGAATACAACCATTTACGGGTAATATTCCATGGGAATATTCTTTGAAACCTTAAACACACACAAATTCGTCAACTTTGAGAAAGAAACTGGCTCCGGGATCGAAACCTGGCCATGAGCGGACTACTATAAGTCTGAAAGTTCGCAAAGACGATGAATACAACCATTTACAGGTAAGATTCCATGGGAATATTCTCAGAAACCTTAAACACACACAAATTAAATCAACTTTGAGAAAGAAACTGGCTCCGGGATCGAAACCTGGCCATGAGCGGACTACTATAAGTCTAAAAGTTCGCAAAGACGATGAATCCAACCATTTACGGGTAAGATTCCATGGGAATATTCTCAGAAACCTTAAACACACACAAATTCGTCAACTTTGAGAAAGAAACTGGCACCGGGATCGAAACTTGGCCATGAGCGGACTACTATAAGTCTGAAAGTTCGCAAAGACGATGAATCCACCCATTTACGGGTAAGATTCCATGGGAACATTCTCAAAAACCTTAAACACACACAAATTTGTCTACTTCGAGAAACAAACTGGCTCCGAGATCGAAACTGATTAATGATGACAAATTTTTTTTTGCAGAAATGAAAAAAATTTAGTAGAAGTGAGAAATTTTTTAGCAGAAGTGAACAAAATTTAGCAGAAGTGAGAAAATTTTAACAGAAGTGTTTATACCTCAACGACAACTCTTATAATGTTTGTCAATAGCGATGAAAAGAAAATTTAGCAGAAATGAGAAAAATTTAGCAGAAGTGAGAAGTTTTTTTACAGAAGTGAATAAAATTTAACAGAAGTGAGAAAACTTTAGCAGAAGTGGGATTTTTTTTTGCAGAAGTGAGAAAATTTTAGCAGAAGTTTTTATACTTGTACGACGACTCTTAAGGGGGTTGTAGAAGGTCTATTTATCCATTTCTTCTTATCGTTTCCATCTCCCATCATAACCATCCATTTACATCATAACCGTCCGTTTATTTTTTTTCCTTAACATTTTTTTCCTCATCACTTTTTTATAAAAGTAAATGTAAAATATAAGCAGACATGTAAATGTGGAAGGGTGGTTGAAATCCAAGTCTTAGATAGAGGAGGTTTAGGTTCGATTCACCTTAGCCTCATTTTTTTTTCAAAGTCAATTTATCATTTTACAACCCTTGTAAAGGTTGTGAATATTGATCAGAAAAAAAAAGCACAAATCTACCAATATTGTGCAGCCGGAAGGATGGTTGATGACTTGTGCGAACATACAGTATGCTTGGGTTCAAATCTTTACCAAGAACATTTTTTAAAATAATTTTTGTTTTATCTTCAACAACCCTTATGGAAGTTGTTATACAGTGATTCACTACTTTTACGGTATGAGTTGTTAATTTCTAAAGGTGGTCACTACTCTGTGCAACTCTTTTCACACAAATGTAGTGGTTTAGATTCTCGTCACTACTCTTTGGTCCTATCTGGTCCTAAGAGTTGGACGTTTGTTTACTTTGACAACTTTTGTTTGGAAAAGGTTGTAAAACATGCCACCTTTTACGACTTAAAAAATACGAGTTGTCAATCTACAGTTGTAGATCAATATTTTTCCCGTAGTGTCTAGTATTTGTTTTCTTTGGTTGTCTACACTTGTTTGGATTCTTCTAGACAATTACAAATTAGATGTTCCAACATGATCAACCGCCATGAAATGCCTGAAGCAGCTGCGTTGAAATTCCAATTGAAACCAACCAGATTCCAGCAAACAATTACATTCAACACTCATGAGACTAAAATCAAACAATTGCATTCAACACACATGAGACTAAAATCAAACAATTACACAGTAATAAAAACCATTACACCTAAAAGAGAGAAATTTACCAGCAGGTACTGAAAAATGGAATAAACGATCAAAGTTTTGCAGAGAGTAGTCATATTCCTTTCAATAAAATAAAAACACAATTTCTAGAGTTAACAAGCTAAAAGAGATGGAAACACATATTCCTTTTAATACAACACAAATCGGGTGAAACTCCACAAACCCATACTGTTGATTCACAAGAATTGAAGTTAAAAGAACAAATTATAAACAATTCTCAAATCTAATTAGGTCCTGTACATGTATGTAAAAATTTTAAGGAAGGGGAAGAAAACTAAAGAAACATACCTCTCATTGAACGAAATAGCAGGGTTAATTTCTCGTTTTTTTTTATTGCTTGGTGATGTTTGCGAATGGAAGAACACAGGTAGAAGAATTGCTTCTGATCAAGCGGTAGAAACAAGTAGAAAAGAGGAGAAGACTTGAGAAGAAGAATAGGGTTTCACACCCTAACACGTGTGATGTACGTGTGTGCTTTTGGATAGTCTAATATGTTCGCCTGAAATCAGGCCTATGTATAACCTCCGCGCCACTAGGCGTTAACTATATATCCGTCTGATGTTCGGGCGTGAGCTATATGTTTTCCCCATAACAGACGTTCGTTTA
This sequence comes from Papaver armeniacum, assembly GCA_023531295.1. Taxonomy (NCBI): domain Eukaryota; kingdom Viridiplantae; phylum Streptophyta; class Magnoliopsida; order Ranunculales; family Papaveraceae; genus Papaver; species Papaver armeniacum. Next base: position 69,063 of record JAJJWW010003982.1, on the reverse strand, counting down.
ATCCACGACCCACGACAGACGTTGGTTATATGTACGCCCATTTCAAACGAACGTTATATCCACGCTTCACTAGCAAACGAACGTTATATCCACTCTCGACCAAATATACTCTGCTACCGTAGCGTAGCACCACGGACTAAACTCAAATTTGGTCGTTTTTTTTAGTCTTTGATCTTTGGTTTTGATCGCACCATTGCAGTTGCTCCAAACGAAGGATTCAAACAACAAATTGAATTATGTCTACAACTCTACAGCATGTGTCTACTTTAGGAAAACTAAGCTGGGGAAATATTATCCAAATTCTCTCAGATATTCTTATTCTCCCGATCATGTAAAATCAGAAACTATGCCCTCTGCAGTTCCTTCTATATACGTTCAGAAGCTCTTACTTCCGGCAGTTCATTATTCTTCCACCATAACTCTGCATATGCCACTGCCTCCTTTAGCCTTTTCACTTGACTAGGACTGAAACGCTTAACAAAATCACCCGACACTACGCGTAACATATGTTGAGAAACAAAAAGCCACACTTTAGTTTTCACCCGCAGCTTCTTTTTCTTACTTTCCTCATCCACCTCCTATTCTGGATTCTCCATTTTATGGAACTCGTCGCTCAATGCACTTGTGTTTGCCCCCCGCCTTGACAATCGTCTATGATTTTCATCCGCAGCAGCAGATTGAGTTAATCATCGAAATCTTTTCCACCGAGATGAGTATTACCTACTACAGATTCAAATTCATACTTCTTCCATCCATCCTTGATATTGACAACCGCAACACTAAATGTCCCTCCACCAAGATCAAATATCAATGCATTCTCTTCATCTTCATCAGCGATTCTTGTTTCAACACAATGTTTTTGTTGCTGTTGCTGTTGCTGTACTTCTATAAAAAAATTTCTTCTTAAGTCATCCATAAGCAAGTGCAATTGCTGAAGTTTCATTAATAAGACGTGATGCCCCAAACCGATGTTGGAAAATTGGCAGTAAAACATGGTGAAGAAAAGAATGTTGTATTAGGGTTCAAGGCTCTTATGAAAGATTCTTTTCGACAATTATTCGACCCTTTCCCAATTGAATTGGCGAGTACAAACAGGTCAATTGAATATTGCCGTCAGGATGCTTGAATCCCCACAACAGTTGTTGGATTCAAAGCTTGTACGACCTTGATCCAACCAAGAACACACTGGTTTTGTTTCTCATGATGCTTGTAAGAAAGAAAACAGAGAGAGTTGAGAGATGTGTTTTGAATGAAAACAAGTCTCCTATTTAAAGAGGAAATCACACCCTTTGGAGATGACTCTTCATCTCTACAGACATCTTTTCAGAGTGAACAGGCGCGTCTCTTCCTTCAATGCGTCCATTGGTGAAACGAGTTTTCTATTCAGGTTTTCAATTCAAGGGTTTGTTGAAAATATCAAACAACCGAGCCATTCAGCAACTGCGCTATGGATTGTAAAAGACAGTACCAAGAGACAAAGAACAACTAGTAACATTGTATCAGTATAAACTAGATACGTTCAGGAAGATGATGAGAATGTATTAATATCCGATCCCAGTAGAGAAAGAGTTCCGATTGTGAAAGACGCGAAGAAGAAGTATGAAGTTAAAGCAGTAGCAAAAAAACTGACATGAACATACAAGAGGGTCACGGCCGCGGAGAATTCCTCGTACCTTTGCTGCTTCAAAAAATTTCTCTTACCTTTCCTTCACCAAGATTTTCTCATAGCTCCGCTGCACCAAGATTACAAGATTATTCTTACCCTTACGAGCCTCCTTATACAGGTGACATTCCTTGGGAAACACACCCAAAGAAGTTGGATTAGGAATCTCTTTCCTACACAACTCCACCGACTTTCCTAAACGAGTACCAATCATCACCGTTAGTTCTCAGTTGATCATGATGGGATTTTGGCGAGAATCTGCTGGAGCAACAACAGTCTACGCTGATTTAAAAGAAAGGGTAATGCGCACAAAGATTCCTGAAGTGATAAAGAGAATGAAAACTAAAATTTGAACCAGAAGTTGCCATGGTCATCCACATGTTGCGAAATCAACCCAAGATGAAATTAACTGTACGTTGTACCGAAATTTGGAAGAGAGCAAGGGATTGAAAGTAGAAGGGGTCAAAAGAATCGACAGTGTAAAAGTACATAATCAAGTCACAGCTTTCTCTTTCCTGTCTGGGCGATTGTCAATGCGAGTGGTTAGGCGACGTTGACTTAGTCAACATTGGAAATTTCTTCATTGTTTACGATTGATTTGATTCTGGTTTCTATGATTTTAGTCTTTTAATTAGTTTGCTTCTGACTTCTGAGTTCTAGGAAAGATCTTTTGTTATATATTAAATGTTTGATCACCTCTTGACGGTTACCCAAACGTGTACCTAAACGTTTAGGTACGGTTACCCATATCTAAATGAAGTCACTTTTCATTTGTGTATAACAAGCTAAGTTTGATCTAACGGTTAAAAGATATTATCTTGAGTCTAATCATGTTTTCATCTAACGGTGAATATTGAATGCTTTGTTACCAAGGTAGCATTGATTGCAAACCCTGATTTAAAGACTATATAAGGGAGAACTCTAGCAACTGGGAAACCTAATCCCCATACCTCCTGTGTGATACTAGTTGCGACTAGAGTCGATTCTCCGCTAGCCTAGGTTTTTCTAAACCACTAGGTTAACGAATTGAATACTTCATTGGGATTGTGAATCCAGACCCAACTATTTTCTCTGTAGTTGCTTGTTCTAATCTTGCTATTTGCTATCGTATTGAGTACTATCTTCTTTAAGATTTGCTCGAGATTTATTCTCCGATACGCAAGATAAAAAGTAGTCACAAACATCTTCGTCTCATCGTTTGTGATTCCACAATATCTTGTTTCGCTACCATACGATTAAGATTATTGTGAGGTGATTGATATTACTTGGCTATTCTTCGGGAATATAAGTCCAGTGTATCAATTGGTTCCTGTTCACCTTGATTTATCAAAACACGGAACAAAACTCGTAGGTATTTCTGTGGGAGACAGATTTATCTATTCAATAGACTTTTTTGTATGTGATACAGATTTGTTTATCAAGTCTTCGATTTTGGGTCGTAGCAGCTTAGTTGTGTGTGAGATCAGATAAGGGAATCAAGTGCGTAGAGTCCTGCTGGGATTCAGAGGCGTAAGGAACGCGACAATATCTTGATCAGTGTGAGATTGGTTAGGGCTCAACTACATTCTAGTCCGAAGTTAACTTGGAGTAGGCTAGTGTCTATAGCGGCTTAATACAGTGTAGTGTTCAAATCTGGACTAGGTCTCAGAATTTTTTCTGCATTTGCGGTTTCCTCGTTAACAAAACTTCTGGTTTCTGTGTTATTTATTTTCCGCATTATATTTTCTATATAATTAAAATATCACAGGTTGTGCGTAGTTCAATCAATTAGATAATCCAACCTCTGGTTTTTGATGTAAATTGATTGACACTTGAATATTGGTCTTTGGTATCGTTCAAGTTGTTTCACATATTTATCAGGCTCACGGATTTCTATTTGTTTGATTTGCTGATTATATTTTGAAACAGAGATATAACTCTTAGATATATTTAGTCCATATAGATTGCTAAACAAAATATTGGGTGGGGTTGTTAGACCTCCGCTTTTTCAATTGGTATCAGAGCAAGCAAACACGTTTAAGACCTTATAATCCTGTGTTTGTAGCGCTCTGACTCTATGGATAAAAGTGTTATCTCAGTAAACGTACCACCAGTCTTCGATTGCTCAAATTACTTATGGTGGAAAATTGATATGCGTGCCTTTCTTCAAGCGCGTGATTTTCACTCATGGGTATATGTTGTTAATGGCTACGATCCTCCAATGGTTTCAGTAGACGGTGTCTCTATTGCAAAGGATATTGGTATATACGAACCTAACGAGATTCTCGCTGCAAAGCAAAATTCTGAAGGTTTAAATGCTATCATTCATGCCATTACCCCAGATCTTCAGCACCATGTGACTACGTGTACTCGGTCTAAAAATGCGTGGGATATCTTAGAAACTGTATTCGAAGGGAATAACTCTGAAAAGGAAGCTAGGATTCAAAACCTAAATTCTGATTGGGGAAACCTTCGTATGGCTGATGAAGATTCATTTGATGAGTTTAATCACAAAGTGTCTGAAATTGTTAATGCATCTTTTGCATTGGGTAAGACTATTCCTGAAAAGGACATTGTTATGAAAATTCTTAGATCGTTGCCAGCCAAATAAGATTCTAAGAAGCATGCCAACGTTGAAGGAAATAACCTTAATACGTTATCCAGAAACACTCTGGTTGGGAAGTTAAAGATCTTTGATCATGAGCATACATCCAAATCTGGAAAGGATGTTGCTTTCAAAACACAAAAGAAAACAAAATTACTTGATAAAAGTAAATGTGTTGGCAACTCTGTGGATGATCCTATTGAGACTGATTCGTCAGATGAAGATCTTGATAATTCAGTCTCTCTGATCACAAGACAGTTTAGGGATCTTCTTTTGAAGTGAAGTAAACGGTTCGTCAGAGATAAGCCCAGATCATCAGTTAAACCTCATGACCGTGTTCTACCTAAAAACAGGGATACAATCGATACTGATGATGAGGATATGCCTCAGTGCTTCAAGTGTAAAGGTTTTGGTAATGCATGTCCAAATCGTAGAAAATATACTAGGAACAAAGGTCTTGCTGCAACTCTTGATGAAATTTCTGACCACTATGATTCAAATGAAGATGAAAAATCAAGTGTTGCGCTCCTTGTTGAAAATATTGATCTTGATAATCGTAGCAATACTCACATCAATCTTGATATATTTCCTGAAGAAGCTTCTTCAACTATTTTGGAGGATAAAATGGATTTTTCTCTGTCTACTCGAAATTCTATTTCTAATATTTCAGGTACCATATTTTGTCTAGCAGCTTGCTCCGCTATGGTGTCTGAGCCATCCTCCACAGTAACATGTTCTTATTGTACTTGAAAAACAGGGGTCTAACAACCACAACCAATATTTCGCTTAGCAATCTGTATGGACAAACTCCAATATACTTTTGAGAGAATCAACTAGATAGTCATACTCAATCTCAAGAAAAGTATATCCAAGAGTTTGTATCTTTGTTTCACAATGTAATCAACAAATCAAACAGATATAAATCCGTGAGCCTGATTATTATGTGAAACAACTTGAACGGTACCAAACACCAATGTTCAAGTGTCAATCAATATAATCAACAACCAAAGGTTGGATTCCTAATTGATTGATCTTACGCACAACCTGTGATATTTCAATTATATAAAAAAATATAATGCGGAAAAGAAATAACACAGAAACCAGAAGTTTTATTAACGAGGAAACTGCAAATGCAGAAAAACCTCGGGACCTAGTCCAGATTTGAACACCACACTGTATTAAGCCCCTACAGATACTAGCCTACTACCAAGCTAACTTCGGTATGGAATGTAGTTGAGCCCTAATCAATCTCACACTGATTAAGGTACAGTCGCGTTCCTTACGCTTCTTGAACCACGCCGAATTCTGCGCACTTGATTCCCTTAGCTGATCTCACCCACAACTAAGAGTTGCTACGACCCAAAGTCGGAGACTTGATAAACAAATTTGTATCACACGGAAAAGTTATTGAATAGATAAATCTGTCTCCCACAGATATACCTACAAATTTTGTTCCGTCTTCTGATAAATCAAGGTGAACAGGAACCAATTGATATACCGGACTTATATTCCCAAAGAATAGCCCAGAAATATCAATCACCTCATAATAATCTTAATCGATTAACGAAACAAGATATTGTGGAATCACAAACGATGAGACGAAGATGTTTGTGACTACTTTTCAATCTTGCCTATCGGAGAATAAATCTCGAGCAAATCTCAAAGAAGATAGTACTCAATCATGATAGAAAATAGCAAGATCAGAACATGCAACTACAAAGAAATAGTTGGGTCTGGCTTCATAATCCCAATGAAGTCTTTAAGTCGTTAACCTACTGTTTGTGGGTGAAAATGGTTTCTACTGGTTTCGGTAATTTCGGGTGTGTGGGTGAGCAACGAATTTAAACCCTAAACAATGTACTGCAAGGGAGTACTTTAGATTCGAGAGATCAATCTGTACAAGTCCGTCCTAAACCAAGAAATAACGTTCCAGACTTGCTTCGGTCACAAAGTGGAGGAGAATGGTTTGGTTTTGGGGAGGGAAGCAAGGAAAGTGATGAGACCAGAATAGTTGATTCTGGAAGGGTAGTTGTGTTACTACTTGTATCAGAAAGTGGGAAGCTAACAGATGAAAAGCTAGCAAACGTTTTCTGAGTGGTGTATGCTCCTGACTGAACTTGTTGTTCGATGGCAATAGGTAAGACCTATTTATACAAGTCGAAGTGAAACGTACTCTGGTCTCATTAAGGAATGGAAAAATGGGTGAGTAAATGGGAGGAGGTGGTAACGTTAACGCATGGAATTGATGTTCCATAAAGCCGTAACGCATGGAATTGATGTTCAATAAAACCGTTATCGCATGGAATTGATGTTCCATAAAAATAACGTTTCACCATTAACTCCCCGTATTTACTAACCGCCTCATCCTTATGACACTTCCTTATGACGGGCGTAGTGTACGCCACATGTCAGAAACCTCCAAACCAATAACCAAAGAGGATCCCCAGTTTGTGATATGTGTTGATGTCTCGAATGTTTTTGTGGAAAACATGTAGCATATTGTTATTGCCTGGCAAGTCGTGCTTGGGAGACTTGCTAGCTTGGTGACCTCCGACGGTCTAGATTTTGCATCTTAAGACGAGAGGTAGTCGTTGATCGTTTCACGCTTTCGTTTTGGTGGCCGTATAGGGAAAGCCAGCATGTGGCGTGGCAAGGTTGGCATGCCGTTGGCATGGCATGGTTTGGTGTGGCCAAACTTAGGTTTTCGGGCCAAAGGTTACCATGCGTTGTCCGTAACCTTGGATGGCTAGGATTTGCTCCTGGGATTGAAGGGCGACCGTTGATTGTCGCACGCCTTCGTTTTGGTAGCCGTGTAGGGAAGGCCAGCATGGTGGCGCGGCTAGGTTGGCATGCCGTTGGCATGTCATGGTTTGGTGTGGCCAAACTTAGGTTTTCGGGCCAAAGGTTACCATGCGTTGTCTGGTAACCTTGGATGGCTAGGATTTGCTCTTGGGATTGAAGGGGGACCGTTGATTGTCGCACGCCTTCGTTTTGGTAGCCGCGTAGGGAAGGCCAGCATGGTGGCGTGGCTAGGTGCGTTTGGCATGGTGGGGCCAAGGGCTTACCATGCCGTTGGCACATGGTGCGGCTAGCATGGCTAGGGCCAAGGCAAGGTGCGGTTTGGCTTGGCATGGTGGGGCCAAGGGTTTGGCATACCGTTAGCACATGGTGCGGCTAGCATGGCTAGGGCCAAGGCAAGGTGCGGTTTGGCTTGGCATGGTGGGGCCAAGGGTTTGGCATACCGTTGGCACATGGTGCGGCTAGCATGGCTAGGGCCAAGGAAAGGTGCGGTTTGGCTTGGCACGGTGGGGCCAAGGGTATGCCGTTGGCACATGGTGCGGCTAGCATGGCTAGGGCCAAGGCAAGGTGCGGTTTGGCTTGGCATGGTGGGGCCAAGGGTTTGGAATGCCGTTGGCACATGGTGCGGCTAGCATGGCTAGGGCCAAGGCAAGGTGCGGTTGGCTTGGCATGGTGGGGCCAAGGGTTTGGCATACCGTTGGCACATGGTGCGGCTAGCATGGCTAGGGCCAAGGCAAGGTGCGGTCTGGCTTGGCATGGTGGGGCCAAGGGTTTGGCGTGACCAAGCTAGGACCGTGACCAAGCTAGGGTTTTTGGGTTAAAGGTTACCATGCGTTGTCTGGTAACCTTGGACGGCTAAGATTCGCGTCTTAGACAGAAAGATGGCCGTAGATTGTTGCAGGCCTTTGTTTTGGCAACCAACGTCGTGCACGGCGTGTTTGAACGGCAAGCATGGTTGGCATTCTTTAGCGAGAAGGTGCGGCTGGCATGGTTTGCCATTGGCACAGGGGTGAAGCTAGCATGTTTGGCATGCCTTGGCGCGGTAGGTGTGGCTAGCACGGTTTTCCATTGGCACAGGGGTGTGGATAGCATGGTTAGCATGCCTTGGCGCGGTAGGTGTGGCTGGCACGGTTTGCCATTGGCACAGGGGTGCGGCTAGCATGGTTGGCATGCCTTGGCGCGGTGGGTGTGGCTGGCACGGTTTGCCATTGGCACATGTGGCGTGGGAATTAGGGTTTTGGCCCATCGAAACCCTAATTACTAATTAATTAAAAAAAAAGGTGCCCTGGTAATTTTCTCGCAGACATATTAAAGGGTTCAATAAATGCGTTTAAGTCCTGTGACGTCACTGTCTGACTAGGGTTTTACGACTTTACCCCTAATCTAAAAACCACCATCAATACCTACATGGTTTTAAAAAAAAACCCAAGTGTTGATGGTGGTTTTTAGCTTAGGGTTAAAATCGTAAAACCTTGCATCTGATGTGACGTCACTCTGCCAGGAAACAGTGCCGTGAGTGCTAACCTCTTCACCGGCATATTTATTGAGCCATTCAATATATTTATATGAAATTTATCCAGACTGGCGAATGCAGCAACCATCCCAAACACTCTGTAAATTTCGGCACCTCGCCAATATAACTCACTGAGTACTTTCCTGTGCTATGTTCCCCGGCAGAACCCTTAATATCGGTATGGCATGAAGGATTTATGTTCACTCGCAGCGGAGTAATAAACAACATACTCAGTTTTCTTGTCAGATTAACGTCAAATTGGAGCGGATCACTTGCTCCGAAAATTCTAGCGTTGGGGACTGACGCCCCGGATGATCGTCCTCAGATCAACAGTTTCACCACCAACCAGAAGCCGGTGGACCAGGAAGCAGCCTCTTTGGTAGAAAGTTTATGTGAACTTCTACACCTTTCAAAGGATCAGCGAGTAGAGACGTTTGCTGCAATCAAATAGCTCTAAACGCACGTTTGGCTCCTTCACAACCAGAGAATTTAAGAACCTCAGAGATGGAACAAAAATATTGAACCCTTGTCTAAGGTCCGTGCCCCGCCAACGACGATGCAGACAGAGTATGTGGACGTATCCAACGATAGAAAAAGGGAATTGCTAACACCAAGCATGATCAACACCCGCGACACCGCAAACTCTACCACCAACACCAGCGGCGTAGGAAATGTTCCCTCAGGCGTTACATCTCCAATCACCAGAGCCAGAGCTACTGACGCCAACCCCAAATGGAGCTAATGAGGAGTACTTTTAATACTCTTGGCGTCAGTACCTAAGCAGGGAGCGCTTTTATACATGAAGAGGCTCGTTTTGCTCCTGAACATCCGTTGGAGAGGAATCAACAATCCAATTTCATCACACGTGAGGACCAGGAACGACTTCTCTAAAATCGAGGCAAAAGAAATCAGCAATCCTCCTGAGTTCACAGAGACCCTCTTCCCGTCAAGAGCTGTATGATTTCTGGGGACTCTGTCCACAAAATTAAAAGCAGTTGTTTCCATCCAGGGAAGTCATTCCCAAACCCCAACCTCTATTGCACGATTGATAGATAGAACTGGGGACTCATAGCCATTGCTCACTCGAAGGATGTCGAGTTTGACAGCATCTGATTGACATGGCCTTTGACTTCAACATTGTAACCATCAAGACTCTGAGAGTTGCAAGGGAAAATCAAACAGAAGAAACGTATATTTTTTCCCATGAGAAGAAAACACGACTTGCCGACCAGCACTATTTGAGCCGCTTCGACGCTACTTCTTCTTTCCAAGGTTCGTGCCTGTAGCCATCACACTCCTCCCTGTCAAGGATCGTGATCGCAACAGCCAAGGTTCATAATTTTGGCCACCTTCTGTCTCATCCCGCCAAAGCTCGTGGTCGTGGGCAGTTTTACTCGCCTACACATCCAACCAATTCCTTTGCTTCCATGGATGCCCATGTAATTCCATCCGACCTAATTTTTTGCCACAACAATGTAGTCTCTTATGATCACAGCTGCTGCAAAGAACCGTTGCTGCTCGTTTGTTGAAACCAGCCAGAGTTTCACCATAGCAACAACCGCTACAAGGGTAATCCGTACTTCTCCATATTTTAGTTTCACATGGAAGAAGTAATAGAGTCACCAGTACGGATGCAAGATGGTGATATCTTTATCATGGTCAACCCGCCGACCATACAAGATGGAAACATGTAAACCACGCTTGGGGACAGAGGATTTACACGAAATCCCTTCACTGTAAAAGCTCAGAAGACGCGGTCAACCCAAAAGTAGTAGCCACGACGAGGTCATCTACTCTTCAAAGGTGTAACGTAAGAATATCATCACGTCTCTATCTAGAAGGCGCCTGCAACACTTTACGAGGCCATGGCGGATCCCAAGCCTACTCAGAGAAAACAACTTCAGTAACCAAAGAAAAGTGCGACTGGGGACTGCTCATCACGATCCATCCCGAAAACAATCAAGCATTCATGAGATAACTCCAGAGACGCGGCTGGAACATTTTCTTGAAGAGACAGAGGGAGCCACGATTAATGACATAACTCCCTCACTTTTACCTCTTTGTTATCCAGAATATTTTGTCCATGTGATATTCCAAGCATCCCAGCATCACATCCAGGAGAGTATGATAAGATTGTATCAAATCCCATAGGCGTGGATTCAAGGCGATGAAATTTGTAGTAGCAGGAAATCCCACACTACACCCCTCACAAGAATTCACACAATCAAATCATTTTAAGATGAACAATTATAATCTTTATTGATTAAACTCACAAATATTACAAGATGAAAAGGAAATAAGCTAAAGAATTAACAACCGGTCTAAACTTTCTCTCTCTTAATGACTTGCCCAATACTAGAAAAAGATCTCCCTTCTCTTAAGCCTGTTCGGCTCTTTATATAAGACATTACATAGTGGATGACATCTAAGCTGTCCTTTATTTTCGGATCTGACTTGCGACATTCTCGCGAGTATATAAATGTTAAATCTCGCAACACTCCTAAATCTCGCTAGATCTTCACATCTTTCTCGTGTTCAGGCTGTCGTCATCCGTTGCGTCATTTATATTATCCATCTGCCATATCTTCGCAGTGTGTCGTTCATGAATTTCGCAAGGTTGTTGGTGTTGCGATATTCTGATCCTACATCTTGCCTCTTCTCATGTCTTCTCTGCGAAGGAGAGAATGTCATGAGAACTAATACTTTCAGAATGCCGCAACTGTTCATTTCTTTCCATCAATTATCTGCCGACAAGATCCCATGAATTAAGCATAACCGCTTACACGTGTTGAATATTCCCCCATTCACCGGCACATTTAATGCTAATCGGTCATCATTTTCTTGTCTATTTAAGAAGAAATCCATCATGAGAATATTTTATTTCTTTTACTTCGTCTTCTTCATATCTACGTCCTTTTTGAATCTTTTTGTTATCTGCAACTTTTTACTGTTGTTCATCTTTCTGCAAATCTCCTTCATCTTTCTGCTACTGTTTCCATGGAGCCATCAAGGTTTGTTGATTTTGCTGAAACTGATCTTTTTGGAATTGACCTCTTCTACTGAAATTGTTTTATTTGATATTGTTCATCTTTGAATTCTGTTTCAGCAAAAGCAACTCCAACACCAAGTTCACAATCAAGAACCCTAAGGTTCCCAAGAGTTTGCAACCAAAAGTCGTTGTAAACAAAAGAAAGCCTGCGAATAGCAAGGTATTAAGAAACACTTATTTTTTTAATAACAATATTGTTGCCTCTGTTTCTTATTTGACTTGTGATTCGCAGGATGATGAAAATATCGATAGACCCCCCAAAAGATCTCGCCACCCTAAAAATGTTGAAACTTCTGTTTCATTTCCTACGTTTAAACTTTCAACATCTCCTGCGATACTTTCGCAAGCTGAATCCCCTCTCCTTATTCGCGAAAGCATCGCCACAGACTTCTCCCCTGTAACTAACCTTTCTTTAAATGAAATCCCTCGCGATAACCCTGTTGCGAATGAACCCTTACCTTCTTCTACTGTCAATGCCTCTTGTCTTAACATTGCCTCAGCCGTTAACCTTCATCAAATTTCATCTTCGGATGACACTTCTATGGCGAAAGATGATTCAACTCTCCCAACTTCTGCCATCATCACTTCTTCATCTGAATCTCTTCCTTTTACTAAAGAAAATTTGGAAGGGATGGATATTGCTTTCAAGGTTTTATCAGATATTATGGATGATGTCAAGAAAGCTTCCATCGATCCTATCAGATCTGGTGTCTGCGAGATTTTATGTAAATATTTTGGCTCTGACATAATGGTTTCGCAAACATCCTTGGAAAAAGAAGTTGAAGCTTTGAAAAATAACCTCCATGCTATGACCTTGAAATATGACACTCTTCATCTTGAGAATCAAAAACTTCAAAATGTTTCGCTGGATCGTGATAATATTCGCAAGAAGAATAAGGAATTAAAAGGTATAACCCCCCCCCCCTTTTTTTTTTTTTTTTTTTTAAATTCCTTGTTCGCCCTTTAAGCTTTAAACCTGAAACGAAAAATGGAGATATATCATATTGAGTCCGCCGCTGAAGAAGCTCGAATGGATAGAGATGCTTGGATGGATCAATATAACCAATTAGATAATCTTCATACATATTCTGTTGATCAAGTAGATAATCTTACCAAGGAGAATGCTCAATTATTTCAGAAGCAAAACTCATTAAGTAGTGAATTATCTCGTCTCTCTTACTCATTGACTAAAGCTAATCTGGGGTTGGAAACTTTATCAGATGAGAATGAAACCCTATCTTAGGAGAAGCGAATTCTTCTAAATAAGGTGGCGATCTCTTCGCAAGAACTTAACATTTTCCAAAAAGTATGTAATGATCAAGAACGATCCCTCTGCTCATTGAGAAATAAACTCAAAGAAGTAATAAAATCATCATCTGCTGAGAAAGATAAACTTATTCAAGGTAGAATAGCTCTAAGCATAAAGGCAAGTCAATTCAAAGATCAATACTCCAAGCTAGAAGAATCTTATATTTCTCTTACGAAGGAAAATACCTTACTCATTTCTAATGAAAAAAGTTTGTGATCTCGACTGAAAGGTTTGGTTGGGGATAAGTTTGACAATGCCATGCACCACTTGGAGAATAGTTGCTTGGCTTTAACCCAACATCTTATCTCGCAAAAGGAAGGTAGTCATAAAATTTGACTGCCTCATCCATTTTTTCTTTGTCAAGTCTTCTTATGATATCCTCCTCGCGAATCCTTCGCCTGAATAATTTTCTTTGTTTTTTGTTTTTGCAGAATCTGAGAAAGATCTTCGCTCCTCCGTATCTACTTTGGAATCTTTCTATGCCAAGATTCGCAAAGAGAATCCGTTATTTCCCTCTACTCTTGCTCGTTCTCGTGATCGGGCAGAAAGAAGGTTTGATTATCTCGCTTACTCCAAAGATATCCAAAGTAGGAATCACCAGAAGGCACTTTTTCGCCAAGTTCACCTCAGGGCTGAAGTTCTTGTGAATGATATCCTATTGTCCAAATCTCTTTCCCCTGTATCTGTCGAACCTTTGGAAGTAGAGGATGATGAAGTTCCTGGTTCTCCTGATAGTGATTATCATTATGAAAGTGGCGAAGATTTCGCAAATGAAAAGGAAATTCCTCCTAATGATGAAATTGTTGATAATAATCCAGATGAAGAAGAAACTAGAATAAACCAAAATGAAGGAAGGACTCGAAGTTTTAAAAAGGCCGGTGAAACTCGAAAAGTCAAGTAGAGTGATAAAATTAGCGAAGGACGTCTATTATCTCCATCTAGCGAATGAGTCGATGTTGAAGCTTGAACTTCTTTTGTAATTTTATTTCTTTGGATTACTTCACTTGTATAACTTATTACATATGGTGCACTTCAGTCATCTTTGAGATGCATTTACTATTTTATTATTATGTTTGTTAGCGAGAAAGACAATGTTCATTGTTGAATAATTCCCATACTGCCTCTCATTATCTTTCTTGCGATGGATGACCTGCGTAAATGATAGTTAGTGTTTATAAATTTTTTATTGAATCATGTGGTCTTATTTTGCCTTCCTAGTTCAAGGTCTTATTGCGCCACCCCTTGTCATTGCGACAAAATCGCAGGACGTCTTTGTATTTTCATGCAAAAACCCATTGATCTTGCCTTAACTCTTTCTTTGAATTTTTTGTTACGACAATATGACAGGCCTAAAAATTCTTGCGAAAATAAAGTCCCATGACATTGCCGTCTTGCGACAAAATCGCAGGACGTCCTTACACTTTTATGTACTGACCCATTGATCTCGTCTTATCTTTGTCTTTTGTATTATTGCCTTTTCAAGATTGTTGCACAAATATGACAAGCCTAAATTTCCTTGCGAAAATAAAGCCTCATGACATTTGCGTCTTAAGACACTTATCAGCTCCCTAATGGAGGGTGCCGCCCTTATCATCTCCCTGTTTGCCCCTTCAAGGAGGAGTACTTATGCCATACAAGGCTAGCTCCTACCATCCGGTCTTAAAAACAACCAGTTGTTTTCGCAGCTTCTTATCCCTTTTGCCTATAGGGCTTATTGTTACGAGACTGCACCCTAGGTGGAGTTTTTTTCGGGCCGAGTGCAGCATACGCCAAGACTTGCCAAGAATGGCCGAGACACTTCAAATGCCCTGGCACTCTTGGCTCAACCGTACCTCGGCGCCTTGATCATATGTCAATCCTTAGAAGAGACCCTCACTCGTCCAACCTAAGTCATAAGCTTAGGTTGAAAATCCGAGGTACCTCTCCTGGATGCGCTTTATTGACCCCAAATCTCCATGACTCAAGTTCCAGGGGCGGTGTAACCTTTTCCATGAGCCATGTTAACAAGTACCCCCTTTTATGACGCACTTTAGGTCTTACATTTGCCTCTTGTGAAATTTTGATTTCGCGAACTAGGGTATACGCCATAGCAGGTTCGCCCCTTTCTATTATGTCATTGATTTCTGATTTTCTCTTTTTGTTGTCTATGCGAAATTTTCGCATGTTCTTTCTTTATTTTATATAATCTCGCAATAGTTCTTTCACAAGATTTTCATATAGATTCACTTTGCTTCAATCATACATTATTTCGCAGTCTTATCTTTCTCCACAACCTTTTACGGGTAATATCTCTTCAAGTATAATCTGTTCCATGGTTTATCGAGTTTGTGGCCCACATCTTTACCCTCAGGGTCCATCAACTTATATGCCCCTGTTCCAACTATATCCTTGATGATATAAGGTCCATACCATTTTTTCGCAAGCTTGCCACCACTTTCTCGCTGATATATTGGTGTTTCTCGCAGCACCAAATCACCTGGTTGAAATTCGCGTGTTTTAACACGTTTATTATATTCTCGGGCTAATCTTCGCTGGTAATTTTCCATATGTTGTAGGGCTCTTTCTATTTTTTCTTCTAATTCATCTAGCTTGGTTAAAATAATACCCGCACTGAGATTTTTCTCCCAAGTTTCTCTCTTTGTTGTTGGAATAATAATTTCTATTGGTAGCACCGCCTCAACTCCATATGTTAAACAGAAAGGTGACATTCCCGTAGCTTCTCGCCTGGTTGTGTTGTAAGCCCATACTTCATTATGCACCTGTTCACACCATGCTCTATTATGCCCTTCTAATTTCTTCTTCAATATATTTGTTTCGCATCTTCATGCATATATGGCCAGTAATAGCCTTGCATTTTCGCCTTGTATGCCAAAGATCTTCCGCCGCTGTGATTGCCAGCATCCCCACTATGTAACATTTTTAACACCGCTTCTCCTTCTTTTCGTGTTAAACATCTGAGTGAAGGTCCATTAAAGGATCTCCGATACAGTATCCCATCCCTCATTTCATAATTTGTCGCACGACTTTTCAATTTGTGCGCCTCCAATCTATTCCTTGGTGTTTCTCCGCTCATCAGATATGTATGAAGTTCCGCTCTCCAATCTTCGATGTTAGGTATTTGTTCCTCATCTTCTATTATCATTACATCTACCTCTTCTTCTTCTTCTTCTTCTTTATTGACCGATGGTGATAAAAGTGTCTGTATCTTTATGCATCTCGCAGTTGGGTCTGTCATCATACTTGAGATAAAAGCAAAAGCATCCGCGAGTCTATTATCTTTTCTTGATATGTGTCTCCATTTTATTTTTGGGATTTTCGCTGACAATTCCTCAACAAGTTTCTTGTATTTCTTCATGGATGATTCATTTGTAGAGTATTCTCCTTTTATCTGACGAATGACCAGTTGCGAATCACTTGTAATTCTCATATTTCCAACTTCATTTCTATTGCGAACTTCAAGGCATGTATCACAGCCTCATATTCTGTCTCATTATTGGTAGATTCAAACTCCAATCTGAAGGAAAAAGCCATTTTGTTGCCCTCTGGCGAAATCAAAAAAATTCCAACTCCGATACCTTCCCTATTTGATGATCCATCCACCAATATTTCCCATCTATTTGGTTATGTTAATAAATCTCTCGGATTTCCATGTTCCTCTTCTACATCCTTTATCTCTTCCACAACTTCATCATCTTCTAAAGGAAATGCTGCTAAGAAGTCTGCAACAACTTGCGATTTTGGTGAAGATAATAATTCATATTTGATTTTGAAGTGTCCTATTTGTGCATTCCACCTCTCAACTTTGCCTGATCTTTTTGAATTCTTCATTACTGACTCAATTGGTATTTTTTTCAGTACCCTTATTTCATGTGCCTGAAAATATATGCGAAGCTTAAATGTTGCATAAACTAATGCCAAAATTAGCTTTTCAATCTTTGAATAATTTTTCTCCGCAGCATTGAAGGTTTTGCTGATATAATAAATTGGTTTTTCAACTCCTGCGTCTACTCGCAATAACACAGTACTTAACGCATGCGAAGTTGTCGCAAGATAGATTAATAATTCTTCTCCTGGTTCTGCCTTTTGCGAAATAGATATATTCGTCAAATGTTCTTTTATTCCTTGAAAAGCTTTCTCGCATTCGTCCGTCCATCTAAATTTCGTCCCTTTTTTGAGTATGTTGAAAAAAATGTTTACATTTGTCTGATGATCGCGAAGTGAACCTTCCCAGCGAAGCTAAAAGCCCATTTAACTTCTGTACATCTTTTACCGTCGCTGGTGTTGGCATGTCACGAACTGCTTGCACTTTCTCTGGATTAACTTGTATTCCTTCTTTTGATACAATGTAACCTAAAAATTTTCCTGACGCAACCCCAAAGATACACTTTTCTAGATTTACTTTGATGTTAAAATGTCTCATTTGTTCGAAAATTTTCTCTCAGATCTTGGACATGATCTTTTGCTTCTTTACTTTTTATTAACATATCATCCACATACACTTCTAATGTTTTGTGTATTCATTTCGCAAACACCTTCTCTACCATCCTTTGGTATGTTGCTCCAGCATTTTGCAGACCAAATGGCATTTTTGTATAACAATATAATCCTCTTGGAGCGAAAAAAGCAATATGCTCCTGATCTTCTTCAGCGAGAGGGATTTGATTGTATCCTTTATACCCGTCTAGAGAAGATATTCTATCATTTCCTGCTACAGCTTCGACCATTTGTGGAATATCTGGCAATGGAAAACTATCCTTCGGACATGCTTTATTTAGATCAGTAAAATCTATACAAATTCTTATCCATTTTTTCTTCTTTGGAACTACCACCATATTTGCTATCCACTCCTGGATATTTTGCTTGTCTTATGATTCCCGCATCAAGCATCTTCTCAGAAATCTTCTTCTATTTGAGGATGATATGTAGTTGCGATTTTTCTGATTCTTTGTTTGAATGGCCTTGCATTTTTGTCGATCTCCAACCTATGACATGCCACAGACGGGTCTATTCCAGGCACCTCATCCATATTCCACGCGAAAATATCTTTAAATTCTCGCAACAGACCAATAGTTCTTTCTTCTTCATCTGCCTCCATCTTAGTCCTAATTTTTGGTATTTTGGGTTCTTCTTCGGTTCCAACATTCACTTCTTTTGTTGGTTCCGCCGTAGTGTAACTGGCCTTAGGCTCTCCCATAGGTGTAGGTTCTTTTATCCCCTTCGCAAGCTCAGTTCCTTCTTCCGAAATTTCGTTGGGTATCCCTTTTCCTTCCTCTGCTCTTATCATATAAGCTCTAAATTACCCTTCTTTCTTTGCTTCCTTCACCATTTTTCTGTGATTTTTTCGCTTCTTTGCACGTCCTTCATAATGTTTCACTTCAATTTGATAACATATTCTTGCTTCATCAGCCTCTCCTCTAATTTCACCAATCCCACTTGGCATAGGAAATTTAACGCATTGATGCAATGTTGATGCTACAGCTTTAATTGCATGTATCCATGGCCTTCCCAACAGCATGTTGTATGGTGATTCCATATCCACTACACATAGCGTCACTTGTGTCTCAATCTCTCCTATTGAAATTCGCACCTTTATTTCTCCTTTTGGTTTTGTTGTAGATTTTCCAAAGCCATGAATATGATAGGTTGAAGGAGACATCTCTTCATCTTTATATCCCATTCCTTTGTATGCATGGTAAAATATTATATCCGCTGAACTCCCCGTATCAACTAGAGTTCTGTTTACCGCCCATTCGTCTATGGTTTTTGCTGATTTTTCCTTTTCTTTCCGAGTGGCTACCGTGATTACCAAAGGAGATGTGTGGTTTAAATTTTCTCTTGGTATCTCTGCTGCTGTAAATGTAATCTTCTGTTTTTCCCAATCTTTCAAGGGTGGTGCTTTCTTCGTTTTCATGATTTTATTTCCTTCAAAATCTCGTTTATGTATTCTCCCACTGATATTTTCATGGAATTCATTAATCATTGTTTTTGTAATCAAACTACACTCCAACTCTCTATCAAATTCCTTGATTTTAATTTTCTCTACCTTAAATGATTTATCAATTTGTTTCATCGTCTTCTTGATTTGAACAACCTTCTCTAATCTTTAATCTTCAATCCCTGTTTCTGGCGCTGTAGGATTCAAATATCGCACAACATATTTTCTTAGCGTGCGAGATTCAATTATTTCCTTAACTTGCGAGAATGTAGCAAGTCATTAGGGAGAGAAAGCTTGCTAGAATGCGCTAGAAACGGGAAAGTGATTGACGAAGAAATTGGAAAGAATTTGGATTAACAGAGAAGAGATTTGGAAAAGATACTTAAGAATTCATTGAAAAGAAAAATGGCTAGAAGAAGAAATGTACAAGGACAACCAACGATTGTAAGAAGAAGTGGGAGACTTTGAATAGGAGAAATGATGGAGAAGATCAAAATCAACCACCAATTTCCCCTGCAGGATTATGATAGAGTAAGTGTGCATACTTGAGATCGATTACGAAGACGAGAGAGAAGAGGAGCAAATTTGGTGAACAATGGACAAGGAGAGCAAGGGATGAATGGAGAAATGAATCCAGAAACGAAGAAATGGGCAGCGTTAGAAACATTGAGACAAACAATACACGAGGAGAGACGATTAGAAGCAGAGGAGCGGCAAACTTGACAAGACAAAATCATGAACTAGGATGGAAAATATGAGGTTGCAAAGAAGGAGATCTAGAAGTAGGAGATCAAGTTCTAGATCGAACGAGAAGAAAGAAGGAGAGTTTTACCAAAGAGGAAGAAACACAAAATCCGCAGAATCTTCAAAATGAGCGAAAAGGGAAAATCAAGAAAACATGCAACTCAATTTTGTCGAGGATGACATCGAGAGACACTACATTGAACAAGCGTGATAAGAGATGGAAGAAGCAATCCTAGGCAGAATAACCATGACAACCGCGAAAGAAGGAGGGAAACACTTTAATTATCAACGAAGAATATTTATCATCTTCTTCCTAAAAAAAGGCTAGATCTAAACAAATTTCGAGGCTTTTAAGAGAACAAAATGAGAGGATTACTCATTAATGGAATAGAGGAATATCCTAAGTAATGTTAACCAACATCTTTGATGGAACAACTGCAATCATATATGAGATGTATGTTACAATGGGAGAATCATGATGCCATATTGAAGAAAATATTTCCATTAATAGGATGTAAGGTTCCATCACAATCACATCATTTAACCATTTACAAGCCATTCCCTGGAGTATACATAAGTACCACCTGTAAAAAGATGTATTCGGGTTGAAACAAAGGATTGGCTAGAGCTTAAGTCCATTTTATCTCATAATTTGTGAATGCTCTCTTCGCAACTAACTTGTTATACATTCAAATTTTTAATCAAAATACAATCACAATGGCAGAATCATGTAGAATTACAGAAGAATATATTGCCTTAGAAGAAAGACAAATGAAATGAATTCTTATCCGAGTCTAATGCCGCGAACGCAAGTTTGTTACCTCAATTCATTACAAATGGCGAGTACTTCTAGAGGGTCAGGAAGAGAAGATGGTAGCGGGAAGCCATGATCAAGAAGAGTTTGAACGAAGGAATTATTACAACCGTAACAAAGAATAATAAGATTCAGAGGCTAGATCATGTGCAAGAAACTTATGGTGAGGGAAAATAACCGGGGAGGGCAAAGAAGTGAGGGGAGCAAGATTAAGATGCCTCCACCGAATGCCAGCGTTGAAAAGATGTATACTTGTGATGGAAAATGTACCAAAGACCTGGAATGTTGGAATGGAACCTCCACCGGGGGCGATAGAAGTCATGAGTTTTGTTCTTACCACCGCCATGGGCATCAAACAAACGATTGTGAGAAACATAAAGAGAATTATTCTCAGGATGATTGAAAGAATCACTTAAAGGAGAGAAATTTCTTTACATTACCACCACCACCAAATGCAGAATCAAATGAAAAAGGAAAGGAAACGTTTGTGATAGAAGTAGGAACAAAAGCTAAGAATTTGAAACTAACCTATCATCCACTCATATCGCACCATCGAAGATTTTCATGACAACGTGCTCGCATGAGAGTCTTCATAATGATAAAGAAATAATGAGTTCCAAGCAGAACGACGCAGCTAGAAAAGTGCAAACAAAAGACTTTTCTTTCTCTGCAGATGAAGTACCAAAAGGGAGAGAAACACATGATAGCCTTGGTGGTGAAACTAGAGATTAACCCAAGACCAGTTGATGGAGAAGATGATGGCAGAAGCTTGTTGGGCGATCAACCGACCCGATCGATCTTCCTATGAATATACTTTTACCATACCTATAAGACGATGGGAGGAAAGACGAGGATTTGATCCTCAAGATATATGGCTTTAATGGCACCGCAACAAGCCAAACATGAGAATACCTCACAAGGATTGTCAATGATGTTTTATTCTCGTGGTTGACGTGGAATCCCGGTAAACGTACTAATTGGGAGGCCATGGCTTCAATTTTGGGTCGCCTAACATACCATCAATGCAATAAAATTTCACACCCAAATGGTATTGGTATCATAGGAGATTGGAAAGAATCGCAACAATGTCATGAGGTCGATATAGAAAAGCTGCAAAGAAAGAAATGCCAAAAGAAAGGGGAAGGAAGCAACATGAAAATGAAAAGAGAAAGGAAAAATGATGGTGGATGCTATAGAAGCAAGGACTGAACATACCCAAGGTGAATATCCAGTGAGTATTATGATAATAGAGGAGCAAAGATACGAGGAACAAAAGGCATAAGAAGTGAATAATCAACAAAAAGTGTGAGCTGGGAGTAATGATGTGCGAGAATCTACATAGTAAAATGAGAATTCGACTAAGAAAGAAAAGTGAAATACAACAAGTGAAATTTAATCAGCAATACTTCGCAAACAAATATCAAAGTAAATAATGAAACATGAATGATTGAATGATTTAACAAATATAAATGCGAAATGAATGGGACGAACCTTTTATGGCGTACACCCTAGTTCGCGAATAACATTTCGTAAGAGGCAAATGTAAGACCTAAAGTGCGTCATATAAGGGGTATCTCTCGCCGTGGCTCAGGGGAAGGTTACACCGCTCCCCGATTTTAGGGCCCATGAAAGCCTATCCTAAGAGGTTTGGGCGACCGAGGGTCTCTTCCTAGAGTCGGTGTATGCTCAATGAGGTACACGGTTGAGCCCAGTGCCTGGATGGATGAACCTACCCCCTATTCTGAGAAAGTGTAGAGGCGGCGGCACTCTGACCTTGTCGCAAAAAAAGAGAGATAGAATTCTCGATTCATAAAGATACTGCGATCTCGTCGCGTGCTATACAATTAATAATCAACAAAATACATGATGAGAAGAATAACAGAGGCAAGTATGGGAATGGAAAAGATGAAATATTGTTATTCATCTTCTCGATTCAATAATGTTAATCAATTATATTACAAGGAAGAACTACCAAAAAAAGGGGATCAAGATTGAATTCGTCCAAGAAATACACATAATAAGGATACGAAATGTACAGATACTGAAAAAGTTATTTTTTATTCTTCTTCTTCATCGATTCTTCACATTATTCTCATCGCTTAATTTTCTTCACAAACCTCGAAAACGAGAGAAAGAGCCTGAAATGTTGCTAATGCTTGAGCACCATTGTTAGCAATGCGGTCTTTTGTCATCGATTTCTTTAAATTATAAAGTGAGCCTTTATTCTTAAAATCAATTTTTGCCCTTACTTTTATCCTTCGCGCTGTCGAAATTATAAAGAGAGTCAAGGTTTAAAATGGGAAACATACCTCATTTGCTTTATCAGCCATTTGAACTCCCAAGGATGATACCCTCGAGAGAACGGTACAACCCACCATTTCTCATCTTTGAGGGCGAGGAGTATAGCGGGGATCCGAAAATGAAGGGGAATATGAGAAGCTTTGTATGCACGACTAATGGCAAATATTATCGGTATGGGAATGGATGAGAGGTTAAAGGTTAAGATCGATGCTAGAAAATACTGGAGAGAAGATTTGAGTAAAGAGAAATAGGAGAAGATTTGCAGAAAGGAGGAGCAAAATCTCAAAGAAGTTGAGAGAGAAACTAAAGAATGAAAATGAAGGGAAAAGAAAACTATATATAGGAAAAAAGATCCTCGAAAACGAGGACAATTAATGTCATCCACTATGTAGAGGCAAGTGAGCTGTCATCCACTATGTAAACACCTATATAAAGAGGAGTTCAGCGGGAGAGAGAAAAGGGGGCACAATTTTGTAAGAGAGAGGATACAATTAGTAATTAACCAAAATCGAGAGACTTTATTTTCTTTATCATCTTCTTCCTAAAACTAGATCTAGAGCTCTACAAAATACTCATTAATGGAGATTGTAAATGTAATATTAATGTAACCTCAACAATCATAGTGAAGAACCATGGATGTAGATCACATTGATCGAACCATGTAAAAAATCCTTGTGTCCATTTTATAATTTTAGCACTTTAATCTTTATTTTGGTTATGAAATAGATTTAGATCTAGAAAATATTATAAGGGGTGTGTTGTAGGATTTCCTGCAACTACATTTTTGGCGCTAGAAACAGGGAGGAGTAAATGATTTATCCTTCCTGTAATTTATTGGTTCAAGAAGTTTCCATGAAGATTAATTACTGTTCATATTTTTCTAGATCTACAAAGTTTAGGTTCAAAAATGGAAATTTCATGGGAGAAATCACACTTTCAGGGAGTAAACATCATCAACAATTCAAAGATATGAAAAGAGTAAGAGAAAAAATTAATTGATGTGGTAAAATTCAGGGAAGAAAACTAAAGTTTCAATAGAAGATTTCCATGTTCAGGAGAAAAAGCAAAAGGCAAATTGTTGAAGGAAATAAAGGAAAGCGAAGAGAAGATAAGAGGCAAATGCTGTGATTTCTATCACAAACAGAAATTCGCACAGATGGTTTGAGTTGGAGTGAATAAGCAATAGGTCATGGGTTCGAGTTCTCACACATACATATTTTTCATTTTCTTCTCATTTTCAGTGGCGAATAAAAGAATAAAGAAAAAAGTTGTGCATTAATTTCGCAGAGAGGTTCTTGAACAGTTGGTCAAGAGAACAGTATGTGCGTTCGTGGTCGCAAGTTCGAATTCGACTACGAGCATAGTTTTCTTCTTTTTATAGAGGGCGAAAAAATGAATAATTTCTCAATATTGTTTCATTATTTCGCAAACAAGAGGCAACACAGTTGGTCATCTGCGAATTTAATGAGTTCATGGTCGCGTGTTCAAATCCCAACGAACGTGTATTTTTTTTTTGCATGAATATTTCGCACATATATTTCGCACAGAAGAAAGTAAGTGATTATTTCGCACAGATATTTCACAAACAGAAGCCAGCAAAGTTGGTCAGAGGTGGAGACAATGAGCTTGAGAACGCAGGTTCAATTCCTATCTCCTGCGAAATTTTTGCATCTTTTTAGACTACCAGAGGAAGACAAATTTTAACAAGTGTGCGATAATTTTGCATAAGAAGAAGCTTGCACAGTTGGTCAGGAGGCGTGAATGCAAGTAGCAGGTTGCAGGATCAATTCTTGCTTCTCGCACATTTATTTTTGTTACGCGAAATTTCGCACGGACTTTGATTATTTCGCACTGAAGAAAGTTGATGATTATTTCGCAAATTAATTTCCCAAGAGAGGGTTAGAACAGTTGGTATGGTGAGAGAATATGCAAGAGGCGGGTCAAGGGTTCAAATCTCATTTCTCACACTTCTTTTTGTTGCGCGAAATTCATACATTTCAAGGCATTTATTCACTTTCTTAATAACAACAGCGACTCACATGAAAGATAAGTACCACTTCCTTGAACACTTTACTTTATACTAAGAACGAATAAAAAGATTTTTGATTTGATTTACAAAAAGCGATTCAATCGCAAGATTATAAAAATTACTAAGATTTCAAGAGTACAAAGACTTCAAAATTACAAATATTTCGAGATTTCAAATTACAGAAAACTGAGAAAATTCAATTTATATATTTCTCTAGAATTTCTCTTTTACAGAAAATAAAAGATTTTGATTTGATTTACAAAACACGTTACAATCGCAGAATTACAAAGATTTCACAACAACAAAGATTTCAGAATTACAATGTATTAGAACTTCTCTTGAATATTTACTTTGCTTCAAATGATATGATATTATGAGAATGAATGAAAGAAATGACAGAAATGAAAGAATGAATGAAAGAAATGACAGAAATGAAAGAATGAGTGAAAGAAGTGAAAGAAATGAAGGAATGAATGAAAGGATGAATGAAAGAATGAAGACATGCGATAATTTCGCAGAGATAATAGAAATGCGATAATTTCGCAGAAATTATGACTTTAACAAAAGAAAGTCAAAGATTGAATGAACAAAGAAAAAAGATAGAGGCAAACCTTCTATGGCGTACACCCTAGTTCGCGAATAAAATTTCGTAAGAGGCAAATGTAAGACCTAAAGTGCGTCATAGAAGGGGGTACCTATTGCATGGCTCAGCGAAACGGTTACACCGCCCCTGGAACCTGAGTCATGGAGATTTGGGGTCAATAAAGCCCATCCAGGAGAGGTACCTTGGATTTTCAACCTAAGCTTATGACTTAGGTTGGACGACCGAGGGTCTCTTCTAAGGAGTGTTGCATCTGATCAAGGCGCCGAGGTACACGGTTGAGCCAAGAGTGCCTGGGGCATTTGAAGTGTCTCGGCCATTCTTGGCAAGTCTTGACGTATGCTGCACTCGGCCCGAAAAAAACCCCACTTAGGGTGCAGTCTCGTAACCATAAGCCCTATAGGTAAAAGGTATAAGAGGCTACGAAAACAACTGGTTGTTGTTAAGACCGGATGGGAGAAGCCAACCTTGTATGGTAGAGGTACGCCTCCTTGAAGGGGCAACCAGGGGGAAGATAAGGGCGACACCCTCCATTAGGGAGCTGATAAGTGTCTTAAGATGCAAATGTCACGAGGCTTTATTTTCGCAAGAAGATTTAGGCTTGTCATATTTGTGCAACAATCCTGAAGAGGCAATAATACAAAAGAGAAAGATAAGACGAGATCAATGGGTCCGTACATGAAAGTGTAAGGACGTCCTGCGATTTCGTCGCAAGACGGCAATGTCATGGGGCTTTATGTTCGCAAGAATATTTAGGCCTGTCATATTGTCGCATGAAAAACATCTGCGAGAGGAAATAATACTATAGAAATGATAAGACAAGATCAATGGGTCATTACATGAAAGTGTAAAGACGGCCTGCGATTTTGTCGCAATGACAAGAGGTGGCAAAATAAGACCTTTAACTAGGAAGGCAAAATAAGACCACATAAGAAAGTAAGCAAATAAGCTTGCAAAAATGAGTAAGCAAATAAGCTTGCAAAAATGAGTAAGCAAATAAGATTGCGAAAATGATTATATGTAAGCTAAGCTTGCGAATATGTACAAGGAAATGAAAATGAGATAGTGAAACTGACGCACACTTGATATTATGATCATATTATTATGCGATACTAATAATGCAGGAATAAGGAAAGACGAAGCACAAGTAAGAACTTGCGAGGAACAATAAATATACGAAGATGAATGCATATACTAAAGAAAAATCCAGAGAAATGAAGAATGGAAGCAACTTAAAGCTACATCAATTTTAGAGCGGCAAAATGAGCTAAGTAACATAACAATTAGCTATACATTGCAATAGATAAGCATTCTCATCATATAAGCATCACACTTGCATCATGAAAGCATCGCATACGCATTTCATGGCATAAACATCGCATGCACATTTCATAACACAATAATTACATAAGCATTAGATTCGCATAAGTATTTTACAAAATTTTACGGAATAATTTCGCAGGATTCTTCAGAATTTCGAAGAATTTCGCAGGATTCTTCAGAATTTCGCAGGATTATTCAGAATTTCGCAGGATTCTTCAGAATTTCGCAGGATTATTCAGAATTTCGAATTCTTCCGAATTTCGCGGGGTTATCGATTTCGCAAGATTATTCGCGGGAATTATCCGAAATTTCATGAGAATGTGTCAGAATTTCGCAGAATAAGATTATTTCACATGATGTGATTATTTCGCTCAATTATTTCGCACAATTATAAGCAGCTTGAAGAGATTATACTATCGCATGAGCACAAAACATGAGACAAAGGCAAGATAAGAATGAAGAAACAACTCGCTCATTCAACACTTTCTCAAGGATTCTACCCTCACAGATAAATAACATAGGCAACTATGGATTACCAAGAAAACATTTTATGTTCTTTATCTTCTCGGCAAGAATCATTTCCAAAGTGGACGTTCACTAATGAACAACAAGAATCCTCACCAAAAATTTGGAGTAATAATTTCGCATGAATAGAGGCAATACTTATTATTCTCATTCAAAGACGGATACTTCTTATATTTCGAGGATTGAGTACTTCTTATACTTCTTCAAGGATAATTCATACTTCGCATACTTCTAATTACTTCTCAAGTTTTCGGAACTTCACAAAAGAATAGAGGCAAGTACGTACTTTTCAAGTCCAGTATTCTTTCGCTTGTTCCTTCATGAACAAAGATCAAAGACTACTACAACAACGGATTTTTTCTTAAAGATCTCTCTTCAAGCAATATTCAAGAAAAAAGAGGCAAGATGTAGGATTCAAATATCGCACAACATATTTTCTTAGCGTGCGAGATTCAATTATTTCCTTAACTTGCGAGAATGTAGCAGAGCTTGCGAGAATGATTGAGAGAGAGAGCCTGCGAAATTATAAAGTGAGCCTGCGAAATTATAAAGAGAGTCTGAGAGAACGTAGCAGGGGATCCTAAAATGAAGGGGAAAATGATTTGTACTCTACTATGTATGAGCTATCATCCACTATGTAAACACCTATATAAAGAGGAGAGCAGGAGAGAGAAAAGGGGGGACAATTTTGTAAGAGAGAGAGGATACACAATTAGTAGGGAGAGACTTTATTTTCTTTATCATCTTCTTCCCCAAAACTAGATCTAGAGCTCTACAAAATACTCATTAATGGAGATTGTAAATGTAATATTAATGTAACCTCAACAATCATAGTGAAGAACCATGGATGTAGATCACATTGATCGAACCATGTAAAAAATCCTTGTGTCCATTTTATAATTTTAGCACTTTAATCTTTATTTTGATTATGAAATAGATATAGATCTAGAAAATATTATAAGGGGTGTGTTGTATGATTTCCTGCAACTACAAGCGCCATATGTAGTAGCAGGAAATCCCACACTACACCCCTCACAAGAATTCACACAATCAAATCATTTTAAGATGAACAATTATAATCTTTATTGATTAAACTCACAAATGTTACAAGATGAAAAGGAAATAAGCTAAAGAATTAACAACCGCTCTAAACTTTCTCTCTCTTAATGACTTGCCCAACACTCGAAAAAGATCTCCCTTCTCTTAAGCCTGTTCGGCTCTTTATATAGGACATTACATAGTGGATGACAGCTAAGCTGTCCTTTATTTTCGGATCTGACTTGCGACATTCTCGCGAGTATATAAATGTTAAATCTCGCAACACTCCTAAATCTCGCTTGATCTTCACATCTTTCTCGTGTTCAGGCTGTCGTCATCCGTTGCGTCATTTATATTATCCATCTGCGATATCTTTGCAGTGTGTCATTCATGAATTTCGCAAGGTTGTTGGTGTTGCGATATTCTGATCCTACAAATTTAAAGTAGGCTACACTTGGGGACTGAAGCCTCCTTCATGTTTATAAGCTTAAACGCAGTCACTACCTTACCAGTGAATGCAACAGAAGCACATCTTCCACGAGAAAATAGGTTCAGGATATTTACACATGAGGACTACCAGAATGGGATGCCTTCACTGCCCTCAACCAGGTTATTTTCGATTTCAACATCATCACTGTCGAAGTTTTACGAACCTCAATAATTTCTCAACATGAAGCCATACACGCGCATCAAAGACCCCAAAAGTACGCCACAGAGATACATTCACATATCTGGCCACGCCATCGGATCTAACATAAGTATAACTGGGGACTGCTCATCGTATCCCGTTCCATGCAATAGTCCAAGATTCAGAAGACGGTTCAATGGATGTCGCTTGGAACGAAGTCCTTAAATACTTGATAGCAACACATCGTCAACGGAACGCTCTCAGCTTGTCTACTTCACCCAATGTCTCCAGAAGATTTTGACCATGCAAGCATCCATAGCATATCATCATCACAATCAGAAAGTCCAGGCACCAAATAACCTAAAATCAAGGATGGACCAACAACGCGACCACAATCTCCAAGATTATCCCTGACATGATCATTGTCTAGCATATATTTCATCCATCTATCCCAAGATCGCAATGGATTTTGTAAATTTTGAAATCCACTGGAGAGGTTAGATACTCATTCTTCTGGAGTCAGAGCCTTATTACATATTCTGGAGAAGATCGATGGTACTGTTGGGTGGATACATGCGAGAGCACCTACCTTGAGTTCTCCTGGCTTGCCTTGATGTTGATTACAACTATTGGGGATTGCTTTGTTGCCAATAATGCTTGCTCTACCACCGCTAACAAATGACGAAGAGGATCCAAATGCTGCAGATGAAAACACGGAGCCAGACGAACAACAAAAACAGAAGAGGGTCGATACCCCTTTTCATACGAACGCAGTTTCTAGAGTTTGAACAGAATAAGGATTCCTTATTGCTCCATGAACGGGAATAGATGACTAGGCGCACCACACTCATGCTTCATAGCCGAGCAAGTAGTGTGCCAATATCTCCACTCCATGACCAAACCAGCAGCGCGCCAGCACGAGGAACACTAGTCGCTCAACCTACAAACGCTCCATGGCTCTTGCACTCCGTGGTCAAGCCAACTCTCCATGGCTCCAGCACTCCGTGGTCAAGCCAACTCCAGCATTCTATGGTTAAGTTAGCGCCAACGCTCCAGCATTCCGTGATCCAACCAGCAAGCCTTCCAAGTGCCATTTCCACCGTTCCACGGACTGAAAGCCATCAGTGCTATCATCACCGCTTGGTAGCCAAAGTTCCAGTGCCGCATCACCGTTTGGTAGCAAAAGTTCCAGCGCCATATTTTCACCATTCCACAGACTGAAGCCAGTTTCACCATTCCATGGACTGAAGCCAGTTTCACCATTCCATGACCTATCTAGCACCATCTTAGACGTTCAAAGCAGCGCCATCTCCACCAGCCAAGGAAGCGCCATCTTGGCCGTTCAAAGTAGCGTCATCCACCGTTCCACGAATCAGGATCCGGTCGTGCCATCTCTGCTTCTCCGTGATCTAGCCAGCCAAATGCCATCTACCGCTTCACTGACCTAGCCAACAGCACCGCTCCACGGACCTAGACAACAGCGCTGCTCCGCGGATCTAGACAGAAGTGCTATGAACCATTCTTTAACCAGTAGCCAAAGATGCCGCACTTGTGCCAACATCCCATGGCTAAGACGCATTTATTCAAAAGCCACCAACACAAGGATCACGGATTCCTCATGCCTTCCACCAAAGGTTAGTTGAATTTCCTTGGCAATCTCTTCACGTTTTTCTCTTTCGATTTTACTCTCGTCTGTCACCATCTCATGCTTACCCCGCAACAATGCCACTGTTACGTGCTAAGCAGGGGACTTAATGTTGATGGTGGTTTTTAGCTTAGGGTTAAAATCGTAAAACCTTGCATCTAATGTGACGTCACTCTGCAAGAAACGGTTCCGTGAGTGCTAACCTCTCCACCGACATATTTATTGAGCCATTCAATATATTTACATGAAATTTATCCAGACTGGCGAATGTAGCAACCATCCCAAACACTCTGTAAATTTCGGTACCTCGCCAATACAAGACTCACTGAGTACTTTCCTGTGCTATATTCCCCGGCAGAACCCTTAATATCGGTATGGCATGACAGATTTATGTTCACTCGTAGCGGAGTAGCATGAACCTCCAAGTACCAAAGTTAAGGCCATCGCACAAAATGCTCAGACGGAAAGCACACTGCATTCTGTAGATAAGGATTTTTGTGGCAGCATACAAAATCCAGCCAATTATTGTGATAACTCACAAAAAACTCATAAACCCGACTAATTTGCAAAAATTAGGGTTTCGCGCCCCGCGCAGTACACTAGACCCCGTTGGTCGAAACTATGCTTAGCCAAACTAGGCAATTAAGTCCGCCACAGCGCACTGGAAGCATGGCCACGCCCTAGCTTGCTGGCCCTCTTTCCCTCGACCAATCAGGTCACTTTAAATCCTCCACAGCACAGTGGAAGTATGGCCATGCCCTAGCTTTCCGGCCCTCTTTCCATCGACCAATCAGGTCGCTTTAAATCAGCCACAGCGCACTGGATGTGTGGCCACGCCCTAGCTTGCCGGCCCCACTTCCCATCGACCAATCAGGTCGCCCTAAATGCGCCACACGCGTTCCGAATGAGGCCGGCCCCATGTTGCTTGCCGACCCCCTTTTCATCGACCAATCAGGTTGCTATATATTCGCCACAACGCACTGGAAGTGTGGCCACGCCCTATCTTGCCGGCCCCACTTCCCATCGACCAATCAGGTCGCCCTAAGTGCGCCACACGCATTCCGAATGAGGCCGGCCCAATATTGCTTTCCGGCCCCCTTTCCATCGACCAATCAGGTCGCTTTAAATCCGTCACAGCGCACTGGAAGTTTGGCCACGCCCTAGCTTGCCGGCCCCACTTCCCATCGACCAATCAGGTTACTCTAAAGCCGCCACACTCACACCAGAAGTGTAGCCATGCCCATGCTTGGCCGGCCCCTCTCCTACCGACCAATTAGGTCAATTTAAACGCGCCACGAGCACTAGAAGTGCAACTGCGCCTTATGTTTGGCCGCCCCCCTTTTCTTGACCAATCAAGTCGCTCTAAACTTGCCACCATACATTAAAGGCAAAACGCACCCTGCCGCGCCACCATACTAACTGGCAAGCCAAACGCGCCCTGCCGCAACAACATATTAATTGGCATGCCAACATGCCACCCTGCCGCAATAGCATGCCACGAGCCACTTTAGCCTTGGCCACGCCGCCAAACCCTAATTTTGGCCACGACAACAAATCCCAATTTGGCCACGGTGCCTAATTTCGTCCACAGTGCCAAACCCTAATTTGGTCACGACACTAAATCCCAACTTTGGCCATGCCGCCATGCCATAGGCGCGGCTATGCCACTTACGCAACTGTGCTAATGGCATGCACGAGCCATGCCAGCCATGCTGCAACGCCGCCGACGCGCGTTAAAGGCGCCATTGCTTACAGAAGGTAGCCGTAATCGACGGCTACCCTTCCTCCTGAGATGAAATCTCATCCCTCCAAGTTCGCCATCGAACTGATGGACTTGTGGCAACTTTTAGGCGACCAGCCGCCTAAACCCAGCGGCCATGGCTACACCGAGCGCCACTTGCACCATCGTGCCACTGGCATGCACGAGCCATGCCGCAATGCCACTGGCGTACACCAAAACGCCACTGCATCATTATCAGGCGCCAACACAAGGTAGCCACAATCAACGACTACCCTTATTAAAAAGATGCGATCTCGACCATCGAAATTCGCTACCGAGCCGGCAAGCTCGTGACAAGTTTTAGGCGACTAGCCAAAACGAGCCTAGCATCACATATGCTATTTACCTGCGGTAAGCCTATAAATTTTAACTTGCCACACGTAGCAAAGTGCTACATGTTTTCCACGAAAACACTCGAGACATCAAAACATGTCACAAACTTGGGGATACTCATCAGGGTATTGGTCTGGCGGTTTACAGCGTGCGGCGTGCAATACGCCCGTTACAGGAAAGTGTCATAAAGCGAGGCGGTTAGTAATGGAAATAAGTAATGGTGTAAGCGTATCCTTCATTATGGAAACATAAATTCCAGGCGTTACCCGTTACTCCCTTCTTCCACCACTCAATCGTTTCCACTTCTTACGAGACCAGGGTACGTTTTGTTGTGACTTGTATAAATAGGTCTCACCTATTTTCCACCAAACAACAAGTTTTGGTCAGGAAAAGAATACAACATCTAGAAATCATATGATAGCTTTTCATTCAGCTAGCCAGTTCAATTTTCTGATACAAGTCACGAAACACCCACACTTCCAGAATCAACTATTCTGGTCTCAACACTTTCTTCGCTTCCCTCCCTAAGACCAACCCTTCTCCTTCACTTTGTGACCGAAGCAAGCCTAGAACGACCATTTCTTGATTTAGGCCAGGATTGTACAGATTCATCTGTCGAATCAAAAGTACTCCCGTGCAGTACATTGTTTAGGGTTTAGACTCGTGTAGTTGCAGGAAATCCCACACTACACCCCTCATAATATTTCATAGATCTAAATCTATTTCATAATCAAAATAAAGATTAAAATGCTAAAATTATAAATGGACACAAGGATTTTTTACATGGTTCGATCAATGTGATCTACATCCATGGTTCTTCACTATGATTATTGAGATTACATTAGTATTTCATTTACAATCTCCATTAATGGATATTTGGTAGAGCTCTAGATCTAGTTTTTTTGGAAAGAAGATGATAAAGAAAATTAATAATCTCTCTCTAAAAATATCTCTCTCCAAAATATCTCTCTCTCTCTTACCAAAATTATCCTCCCCTTTCTCTCTCCTGCTCTCCTCTTTATATAGTGTTTACATAGTAGATGACAGCTCATGTACAACTAATATTTCCCCTAATTTCGGATTTACCTTGCGACATTTCGCGGGAGTATAAATGTTAAGTCTCGCAGACACTCTAGTTTTTGCAAGATCTTTGCGTTTTCTTCATGTTTCTATCACCACCATCTATTGCGTCATCAGTCTGCGACACTCGCAAAGTGTCATTGGTTAGGACTTCGCAAGTATGTCCTTGCTGCGATATTCTGCTCCTACATCTTGCCTCTTTTTCGTTGAATATTGCTTGAAGAGCTATCTTTAAGGAAAAATCCGTTGTTGTAGTAGTCTTTGATCTTTATTAATGAAGGAACGAGCGAAAGAATACTAGACTTGAAAAGTACGTACTTGCCTCTATTCTTTTGCGAAGTTCCAAAGCTTTGTGAAATAAATAAGAAGTATCAACCCTTGAAGTATAAGAAGTATGAAGTATCCTTGAAGTATAAGAAGTATGAAGTATCCTTGAAGTATAAGAAGTACTTAATCCTTGAATGAGAGTAGTAAGTATTGCCTCTATTCATGCGAAATTATTACTCCATTTTTGGTGAGGATTCTTGTTGTTCATTGGTGAACATCTTCTTTGGAAATGATTCTTGCCGAGAAGATAAAGAACATAAAATGTTTTCTCGGTAATCCATAGTTGTCTCTGTTCTTTATCTACGAGGGTATAATCGTTGAAAAAGTGTTGAATGAGCGAGTTATTTCTTCATTCCTATCTTGCCTCTATATCATGCTTTGCGCTCATGCGATAATGTAATCTCTTCAAGTTGTTTATAATTGTGTGAAATAATTGAGGGAAATAATCACATCTTGCGAAATAATCACATTCTGCGAAATTCTGAAGACTCCTGCGAATAATTAGCGAATAACTCTGCGAAGTTTTGTAAAATACTTGTGCGAATATAATGCTTATGTAATGATTATGTTATGAAATGTGTATGCGATGCTTATGCCATGAAATGCTTTTGCGATGCTTTCATGATGCGAGTATGATGTTTGTATGATGAGAATGCTTACCTACTACAATGTATAGCTAATGTTTGTGTTACTTAGCTCATTTTGCCGCTTTAAAATTGATGTAGCTTTAAATCGCTTCCATTCTTCATTTCTCTGATTTTGTCTCTAGTATATGCATTCCTCTTTGTGTATTTATTGTTTCTCGTAAGTTCTTACTTGTGTTTCATCTTTTCTTATTCCTGCACTATTAGTATCGCATAATAATATGATTAGAATATCAATTGTGCGGCGTTTGCATTGCCTCGGTCTCATTATCATGTACATGTTCGCAAGCTTGTCATTTAATCATTTTCTCAAGCTCTTAGAGATTATCATGTAACCTTTTTGCGATAAAAGAACCGTATTACCTACATTCAAACATGTTTTATGTTGAATTTTGTCATTGCGACAAGATCGCACGACGTCTTTACATTTTCATGTAATGACCCATTGATCTTGCCTTATCATTTATCTTGTGTGGTCTTATTTTGCCTTCCTAGTTAAAGGTCTTATTTTGCCACCCTCATTATTGCGACAATATGGCAGGCCTAAATATTCTTGCGAACATAAAGTCCCATGACATTGCCGTCTTGCGACGAAATCGCAGGACGTCTTTACACTTTCATGTAAAGACCCATTGATCTCGTCTTATCTTTTCTTTAGTATTTTTGCCTCTGCTGCAGAGATATTTCATTTATGACAATATATGACGAGGCCTAAATGTTCTTGCGAATATGAAGCCCCATGACATTGCCGTCTTGTGACACTTATCACGGCTCCCTAATGGAGGGTGCCGTACATCAGCCATACAAGACTAGCTCCTCCCCGTCTCAACAACTTGTTGTTTACCCTTATCATCTCCCTGGTTGCCCCTTCAAGGAGGCGTACATCGGCCATACAAGACTAGCTCCTCCCATCCGGTCTTAACAACAACCGCTTGTTTACGCAGCCTCTTATCCCTTATACCTATATGGTTTATGGTTACGAGACCGCACCCTAAGTGGAGTTTTCTTGGGCCTCCGAGTGCAGATATACCAAGACTTGCCAAGAATGGCCGAGACACTTCAAATGCCCCAGGCACTCTTGGCTCAACCGTGTACCCCATTTCAAAAATCTCTCAAGACTACAAATTGAACGGGATGCGCCTTGAGCATACATCTTGACTCCTTGGAAGAGACCCTCGGGCGTCCAACCGGGTATAACCTTATATATATAGTTGGAAATCCAAGGTATCTCTCCCGGATAGGCTTTAACCTACATGGGCCCCAAATCTCCATGACTCGGGTTCCGGGAGCGGTGTAACCTTTTCATCGAGCCATGTCAAGAGATACTCTCTCCTAATGACTTGCCTCACCATTCTAAAAAGATCTCTCCTTTTACAGACTATATGACGCACTTTAGGTCTTACATTTGCCTCCTCTTGCGAAATATCATTCGCGAACTAGGGTGTACGCCATAAAGGTTCGTCCCATTCACTCACTCATTCATTTTTGTCAATTCGTTCAATCATTCATTTTTGATTATCTCTTCTCATTATCGTTGCGAAATTATCGCATTTCCATTATCTCTGCGAAATTATCGCATGTCTTCATTCTTTCATTCATTCCTTCATTTGTGTAAATTCTTTCACTCATTCTTTGATTTCTGTCATTTCTTTCATTCATTCTCATAATATCATATCATTTGAAGTAAAGTAAATATTCAAGAGAAATATATAAATTAATCTGCGAGATTTTTCTCAAATCTTTGAAATCTTTAAGATCTTTGTAATTTAGAAATCTTTGAAATCTTTGTAATTCTTTATAATTTTGAAATCTTTGAAGTCTTGAAATCTTTGTAATTTTGATTTTTTTTTTTTTTTACATCAAATCAAAAATCTTTTATTTCCTGTAAAAGTAAAACATTCAAGGAAAGTGATACTTAGCTTTTATGTGATCCGTTGTTGTTGTTGTCTCTTGCGAAGTATATGATTTGCTTGCGAAGCTAGCATTCTTGAAATGTATAAACGTCACACAAAATATAGTTATCTCGCAGCAAAAAGAAGTGTGAGAAATGAGATTTGATCCCTTGACTTGCCTCTTGCACATTCTCGCACCATACCAACTGTTCTAACCCTCTCTTGCGAAATTAATTTGTGAGATAATCATCAACTTTCTTCTTTGCGAAATAGGCAAAGTCTGTGCGAAATTTCACATAATAAAAATAAATGTGTGAGAAGCAAGAATTGACCCTGCGACCTTCTGCCTGCATTCATGCCTCCTAACCAACTGTGCTAGCCCTGCCTCTGCGATGTGTTTCTGCGAAATAATCACCTACTTTCTCTTTGCGAAATAAGGAGTATTTTCTCGTGAAGAAAATTTATTTGAAGCAATCATTTGCGAGGTGTATGTTCATGCAGCCAATGTTTGCGAAGTAAACATCTGCAAAGCAAAAAATTCTTTGCGAAGGGGAAGACTCGAACTCGCGACCTCTAGTTTGCATGCCCCTTCTCTAACCATCTCAGGCTACTTGTCTTTGCTTGAAAGAATCACACAATACTATAACTTTACTCCACTTCTTCGCTCTTGGAAGTTCAAAAATATGAAAAAAAAATATGCAGAAGGTGGGATTCGAACTCGCGACACCAAGCTTGTTCTCTTCGCTGGGAACCAACTGTGCTATCGACTGTTTATGAAAAAGTGGTATTATTCGCTACTTATTCTCATATTCCCTTCCTTCATGTACTCTTTCTTCGTTTTTTCTTCTTCTCCCCGACTGTTAGCATGCTGTGTAGACTTTTCTTCGCAATGAATTTCTGAGCTTCGCCCCGTCCTAATTAGTCTCTTCTCATTTTGTCAATGATGTCCCTTTTTTTTTTTTCTCTGTTTCTTCGCATGGAGCAAGTCCTTTCTTTCGCTTGATCTCTCTTGATTTCGTTGCAATGGATTTACAAAGCAATTGAACCATCGTTTCTTACTTTTTAGCTCCTTGCTTTTATTCTTTGCAGCTTTTTGTTGTTGTTTTTGTTGGAGTTGTACTCATCCATTTCCTTACTTTGCTGGTAGCTTGTCTTCGCCTGAGAATGTATTTGCACGTAAGTTGTTGGCTTCGTCTACATTTTCTCGCTTCTACGCGATTATCTAACTTGCTACTCTTTTCTTCTTAGTGGGTTTCTCTTCACACCGTTGGCTGATAGTAGCTGCATCTCCTCGCCTCCATCTGATTTATTCTTTCAACTTAAGCTCATGCTCGAAGAGGGAATCAACCAATCATCGTTGCAAGCAATCGATCATTGTTGACGAAATTTTCATGCACTTGCCGTCTATCTTCATTTGTCTTCGTTTATCTTCGCTGGAACTGTTGAGGAAGTAGACGCCGTCTCTCTTCTTCTTTAACTAACCTTCGCGGAACTATCATCAATGCTCTGAGAAACTCATTCTTTCTTCCAAATGGCAATGATCTCTAATCTCGCCTTGTCGGTCAAGTGGGTTCGTAGCTTACTTGCGAAATCAGAACAATTGTTTACGAAGTAACACTTCGTTGTCTTGCTTGCTCGTCATTGGTTCTGAAGACAAAGTATGATGTATCTCTTTTAATGCTTCGCTAGTGATATGATTGTGCAGGTACCAAGCTGTCTAGTTTTTGCCAAATTACTTTCTTTGCGAACAATTAAATGTGTGTCATGTTCTTCTTCGCTAGTTCACTGACTTGGTATTTTTCTTTTCATCGCAGCAGCATTCACTGGATATTGGTAGGATTTAATCTTTGAGTGTAAATTCGCTATCATTCCCAATAAGTTGTTTCTTCGTGAACTTCCATTTTCTGGCATATTCAAAAGTTGTTCTTCGCTGCAAGCAACCGATTAAGTCAGTATCAATCTAGAGAACTTTATATAATTTCTGCCTTACGAAGAGTGAAACCGTCATATTTTGTTCATGGGAAGGAATCTCCAAACTGATATCCAAAATTTTGAAACATAAATTTTCTCAAAAGTCTCATATGGATTTACATTAGAAAAACATTTCTCCATTAGAAATTAATAACTAAATTTGTTAATCAAACTTTTGGTAGAAGAATCGGTAATTTATTGAAAACAAGATCTGTTTTTCTGAAATGCTTCTCTCAGAATTTTGGTTTTAAAATTTTGGATCTAAATAATTAATAACATAATCATCAAATGAAAGGGGAAAAAGATTGTCTTTCAGGGTTAATCGTTGAGTAAATCCGATTAATTTCTCTGTGGTTGCACTTCCTTCGTAATCGTCCCTCTTTTGAATCTCAAATCATCTGTTGTTGAATAGATTATCTCTTATCACCGAGTTCCATTTTTATCCTTTAAATTTCAGGATCCGGAGAAATCCATCACCGATAGTAGCTTTGCTTGACTGAATTTTTGAACCAACAAGTAGAAGGTAAAATAAATCCTTTACCCCGTCCTGTTTCTAGCGCATATGTAGTTGCAGGAAATCCCACACTACACCCCTCATAATATTTCATAGATCTAGATCTATTTCATAATCAAAATAAAGATTAAAATGCTAAAATTATAAATGAACACAAGGATTTTTTACATGGTTCGATCAATGTGATCTACATCCATGGTTCTTCACTATGATTATTGAGATTACATTAGTATTTCATTTACAATCTCCATTAATGGATATTTGGTAGAGCTCTAGATCTAGTTTTTTTGGGAAGAAGATGATAAAGAAAATTAATAATCTCTCTCTAAAAATATCTCTCTCAAAATATCTCTCTCTCTTTACCAAAATTATCCTCCCCTTTCTCTCTCCCCGCTCTCTCTTTATATAGTGTTTACATAGTAGATGACAGCTCATGTACAACTAATATTTCCCTAATTTCGGATTTACCTTGCGACATTTCGCGGGAGTATAAATGTTAAGTCTCGCAGACACTCTAGTTTTCGCAAGATCTTTGCGTTTTCTTCATGTTTCTATCACCACCATCTATTGCGTCATCAGTCTGCGACACTCGCAAAGTGTCATTGGTGAGGACTTCGCAAGTATGTCCTTGCTGCGATATTCTGCTCCTACAACTCGTTTCTCATCCACACACACGAAATTACCGAAAATAACAGAAACCGTTTTCACCCACAAACACTAAGGTTAAAGGAGAATCGACTCTATACTACAACAAAACACACGTTTAGTGACAAAATTTTATGTGACCAATAAAATTTTGTCTATAAATCTAGTGTTTAGGGAGGAATATGAGCACTTTCATATCAACTTTATTCATATTTATCATAACTAGTTCAAATGACTCAAAAGAAACTAGTTAGAGAGTTGTTCAATTGTTTATATTCTCGTAGAAGT
Source organism: Papaver armeniacum (assembly GCA_023531295.1). Lineage (NCBI taxonomy): Eukaryota > Viridiplantae > Streptophyta > Magnoliopsida > Ranunculales > Papaveraceae > Papaver > Papaver armeniacum. The sequence goes on along the minus strand of JAJJWW010003982.1, from coordinate 29,089 downwards.
ATACAAGACACAATTGAAGCAAAATCAATTTTGATTCCCACGAATCATTTCATGAACATTATAGCCACGGTTTGCAAAAGATTGCATTCCTTAATATATAAATGTATTAGTTCATGAACAAACCGATTTTAGAATGTAACCTACTTAAGTATGCAAACGTGTACGCATACCTAAGTAGCCGGACTGAGTTTGGTTACGCCAGTACGCGTACGGGTACGCATACCATTTCACCTTTCAAACTCCAGCAGAAATTCAAGGCAATTATACTTCCGCCAGTACGCTTACGGGTACGTATACTTAGCTCCCGGACTTTCATCAACCAACCAGTACGCGTATGTGTACGCATACTATGGTTCTCGGTTTTGGAATTTACACAAATGTGAATACACACCATGTTTATATCCAATCTTGGTTACATGTTCTAAACTCCCATTTCAATCATTGAAACATTCTTGGAAGACGACAATAGCTATCTCACACAAACTATTAGCTTCAAAGCAATTTTCAAGTGATCGAATGATCAATACGAAACATTCCGAGTCTACATCAAATGACCGTCTCACACAAATCATGTAAGATGTTACAAGGAGATTTTCACATGATCATCTTTTGACTTGCGTCAAGAATAAAAGATGAACTTGGTTAAAGCGAAAGCTTACCAACACATATTTCGAGAAATAAATAAGCGAGATAAACTCGGCTCGAAATACTAAATGTGTATAATTGAAGTCTATATAGCAATACGACTTTTTGTCTCAAATAGGAGATAGAGTAGATAGACTTTTGATTGATATATGAGTTCAAGTTTCCACATACCTTTTTGTTGGTGAAGTTCCACAAGTTTCCCTTGAGTAGTTCTTTGTCTTCATTCGATGAACGCCGTGGAGTCTAAAGCTCAACTACACTTATTATCCTAATCCGTGACTTAGCTATAAGTACACTAGAAATCAAGACTTATAGTTTTGGCAACTAAACTTGACAAACAAGCTTGAGATAGCAACGCTTGCGAGTTCGATCGAGCAGTGCTCTAACAATCTGCCCCTTTGTCAATTTTAGTGAAAAAACTATCAATACATATGAATTAAAAAATAAATAAACTTTGTAGCTTCTCCTCCAAATGCTTGATCTTCTTGGTTCTTCAACATTACTCGAAATCTTCGTCACTTACAAGTACTCCAATGATTCCAAATGTGTTCAAATCAGCATCATCGTTGTTGAAGATCCGTAGCTATAACAATGAGAAAACACTAGCTCTCAATCATTGTTATACAGTGTCATAATATTATTACACAGCATCAAAGTTCAATTGTATCACAACTTTGACAACAATACTATGGTGATATGTATCACTCCCCCTTAGTCAGATACTTCATCTCACATGAAAACCACTCCCCTTACATAATGATCCGTAAACCATATGTATTTGTAGTGAACTACACATTAATTCTCCCCCTTTTTGTCAATATAAATTGGCAAAGGTACGAAAACTAGTGGGATCCTAATGAAATTTTCATAGATACTTCATGACCAAAAAAGAACAACATATCAAATTTTTTAGATGTAATCATATAGCCGAAGCTAAATGCATTCACCAAGGAGTTTATAAGATACAAGATAACCCCTATAATATTCCACAGCCGCACTCCCCACAAAGATATGGCAATTAAGCACAAGTTCAAAAAGAACTATCCCCCATAAAATGTCATTCCCGAAAGAATAACAAGAGCGACCTTACTTTCACAAGAAAAGAAGGATTTCTTTGGACATTAACAAATTTCATGAAACATGAATTTGTATCCAAAATACTCAATCAAATTAACCACAAGAGAACCCATGATTAATTTAATCGGAAATGCTCAACATAAGAAAACTTACGGAGCCGCACAGTATTTACAAAAAGATGTGGATCAAGGAAGATCAATACTGCGGAATAAACAAAGATTCATTCTATATTTCATCACTATTTGCATAATTACATAATAGGCTTAACTTTTGTTTGTCAAAAGTTCATGCAATCTTTTATCAATACTTGCATATTGACATATGAAGGACTTAACTTTTGACATCGTATGGGACAATCATAGTTCACGGACGCAAACACCCATATCCCATAACAAGTTGCAATACATAAAACCATAAAGATTAATACTTCAAAATCATCTTCCAAATAAACTTTAGAATTTAAATAAATAAATCTAAAAACATTGCAAGATGAAAATCATTGGAAATAGCTATGTGTACTCACAATAATGGTTATTCCAAACCCTAGTTATCATTCTTAAAACACAAGAATAAATTCTCATAAGAAGTTTCCTAGACAAAATAGATAAAGCACGAAAATCTAATCATCATCTTCATCATCGGAGACCATAAATGTGGCACAAACCTTATCCATGTCCTCCTTGATTTCGGGAAACTTAGTAGCAATCACAAGTAATTGTTCTTGCACACACCTTATCTTGGCATCAATTTTACGAACACCCTTGTGAATTTGATGAAGAAGCTTCTCAGAGGAAGAATCACATGAGTCAGCAAGAGTGTCACATCTTTGTCTTTTGCAAGCATTTTCCTTCATACGTTTGAACGTACAAGGGCGAACAAGCTTGGGAGTTCCAATAGAGTTGCCAATGAGAGCAAGGGAGAAAGTTCGACAAATTCGCTCAATCAAGAAAGGATAGCCTAACTTCTTGTTGGAAGAAGTCATCGACAACATTTGATAAATGATAAACCCACAAATGTTGAGACTTTGAGTTCCCAACTCAAGGAAATAGACCAACTCCGCAAACTCACGACTCCAACGAGAATTCTCAATCATTGAGGTACAAAGTTTAGAAATATCAAGTTTTCCAAAAGACATCAAGGCAAGAATAAGATGAATAGTAGGAAATTTCCCTTCGTTCTGATCAACACTCTTACCACAAAGACCAGTAGAAATGGTTTCATAAGATGGTCTTTCACGACTAGGTCTTGGAAGGCGAAAACTCCCTACGGGAATTTTAGTGATCCTTGAAATCAACTCTCTATTAACAAGAAAGCTTTGTGTATTTATCATGGTCTTGAATTCCATGTCATCATAATTAACATCATAGATGTTAGCATAGAAGATTCTTGTAAGAGTATCAAAACCTTCACCAAGACCATCAAAGATACATCAAAGATGTTCCCAAGATTAAATTTTTCAAAACATACCAAATCTTTCTTATGTCCACTAACAAAATCCAATTTCTTTTCTAGAATAAACCCATTAGAAGAAATCCTTTCAAAAACCTTTCCACATGAATCATTGACAAATCTAATCCTAATTGAACTTAATTTGATCTATAGATAAGTTCATGCTAGAAAAAAATGAAGAACCCAAGTTTTTTGAAACTTCTTTTGAAACCTTGAAATTCCCCATGAAATTTAGAAATTGAGAGAGATTAGAGGAAGAGAAGACTTACTTGATATGTCCCTTGAAAACCCTTATCACTTTTTGATCTCCAAAGATGATTAATGGAGAAAACTCATGAACCCTAGAAAAGTTCATGTACGCGGACAAAATGGGAGGTAGAAGAAGGGTACGCGTACCACTACTTTTATAGACCCAAAGATGGGATTGGACCCGTTCCTGAACCGCGACCCACAAAAGAGAAATGTAGGATTGTTTTTAAGTGTTCAGTACCAAGGATAGCAACCTGTGAGGACACAGTAGTGCAAAAAAGATGGTAGAAAAGACCACATGCTTTTATCCTCGGGTGAACAGACTGATAACACGAAATCAGTCAAGGAGTTTTTTTTTTTTTTTTAAACAAAAACAAATTAACCCAATGTTCAAAAAAAAAATACACCGTTACTTGCCCCATCTCAAGTTATATACAAATGAGGTAAAGACAAACTTGTTACCAAGAGCCAGTATGTGCAGAGACAGTTTCATGCACAGTTTCGTTTATATTTGTGAATAAAAGACCCAGTGATATAATCATAATAATGATGATAATCAGGGTTAATAGAGCTTTCTAACTCATTTTTCTTATGATTAGGAAGAAATGTTTTCTGACATTTAGAACCTACACCAAACCGACAAGAATTCCATTTATTGAATTCATATGGGTTGATGGAATATTTAGTTCGTACATCATGCTTGCATGATTTGACAGATACATAACTTTTATCAGAACAGTTCTTTTCCTCAATCAAATTAAATTTTCTAAAAATTTGAATATTATAGCCATGCCAAAACAATAAATCGTGTGTCTATAGAGTACTAGTACTTAAGTTTTTGGGAAACTATATAGCAACGCCTATATGGCTCTGGCGTGTCTATTTCATGCAGAAATAGACACGCAAGGCAAGCGTGGCTATAAGCTACCTAAAACCACGCCGTGTTACCTAAAACCATGCAAGCAGAAGTCACGCCAAGTCCAAACCAAATTGGCGTGTCAAGACCCCTATGGACACGCCAATTTGGCGTGGCAAAAGCGTCTGTCTGTACTAGTGTCCTTTCATTTCTAGTTTTTAAAGTTAAGATTATGGATGTTCCGTACCTTCCATTGCTCGATTAAGTGTCGCCAAAGCGATACTTTAAGAGTATGAAGGTTTTTAATGAGAATGAAGCTTTTTTGGTGGTTTAGCTGTTTGCGAAGTCGTTACAGAAAGTGTTGTGATACGAATTTTCGATTGCATGTGGCTAAGTGTAGAGAAAGAGATGAAGATAATGTTCCATGTATGGACTGCAACCAAGATTGGAGGGTTTTGGTGGTTATGCACCAGATGTTGAGTCAAGTAGTGGCAGAATGTCTGGTAAAAGGAAAAGATGGTTTTTATAGTCCCACAAAACTATCTGTCAAGAAAAAAATTGTGCTGGCTCTAATGGCTGCATGATAAAATCAGTCAAGTTCAAGGTATTGTTTTACCTTTGAGGTGCATATTTGAACTTACAGGTATATCTGATTTTCAGTCTTGAAAAATCATGATTATAGTTATTTTCTGTACTTTTCATTACTCGACTAAGTATTGCCAAAGTGATACTTTGATAGTAATGAAAGTGTTCTAATGAAAAGGAAGTTTTGTGGTTCAGTAATTTTGGAGAATCGCCATAGAGAATCAATGCTTAAAGTTCTGCAATATAAGGCTCTGGATATGTGTGGCTAGGTTAAAAAAGAGATGAAGATGCTTGTGGTGTAGACCACGAAGACCAGAAAGTAGCTAAGAATTCTTCATCAACTACGGTTAAGGAAAGGTTTGTTTATGATTTATTTCGAATGCTACAAGTATGAGTTTTGCCCAAAGGTAATTCACACTTGTAATATTTGAAATGAATCACGTCTCGTACTTTTTTTCTATGCATGAAATGTTGATCTTAAACTCGTTAGGTTAGACTCATGTATGTCGCAATTCTGCCCAAAGGTGTTTTGCAATGATACCGAGTCTTGTTTTTGGAGTTTGAGATGTTTATTACTTGGCAGTGTTTGAGATTCTGGCATCATGGTTTACCCAAAGGTGAACCAATGATGGTATTGAGTCTATTCTAATGCTTCATTGGTGTGTAGATTAAAGTATAAACAACATTGTAAGAAGGCAGAGCCCTGGAAAACAGTGGGAGCATGATAACATTTGTTTTGATTATCATCTTAACTGTTTAACTTGTGTTGTTGTTTATGTTTTACAAGGAATAGAAGATCAGTGGGAGATCAATGTAGAAAGTCTTTTTTGAGACAGCTTGTAATAAGCACAGAATAAGTCTTTTCGGAGACATAGCTCTTTGGGCACAGATAAAGTTCTCTTTAGAGATCAAGGTCTCTTTTGAGACACTGAATAAACCTCTCAGAGATTAATCCAATAAAGAGATGAATTAAGGGTCTCGACGGGGACATGTTTCATTTTGAGATAAAAGTTTTCTCTTCGGAGATATATCTCTTATTGGGCAGGTCTGTATACTTATCTCGACGGAGATGTTACTCATTATTGAGCCAGTTAAATGTCTTGTCAGACATACCACAATTGAGCCAGTTATTCTCTTCGGAGATGTTTCTCTTAGGAGATGTTAAATGTCTCGACAGAGATGCCTCAATTGAGCCAGTAGAATCTCTTCAGAGATGTCTTTTCGGAGATGTTAAATGTCTCTACAGACATGCCTCAATTGAGCCAGTAGAATCTCTTCGGAGATGTTAAATGTCTTGACAGACATACTCAATTGAGCCAGTAGAATCTCTTTGGAGATGTTAAATTTCTTGACAGACATACTCAATTGAGCCAGTAGAATCTCTTCAGAGATGTTAAATGTCTTGTACAACATATCTCAATTGAGTCAGATGTATACTTGTTATATGTTTCGACGGAAACATGCCTCTTGATTGAGCCAAATGTATACTTTTCTCGACGGAAACTATCTATAAATAAGATTTGAATGCGGTAAAAGCATAAAAAGTTGCGGCGAGAACATATAAAGATTGATTCAGGTTTAGGTTTTCTGTTTTCAAAAATTAAAGTTTAAAGTGCAGTTTATTTGGGCATAAGGTCAATCCATTTAAAGTGTATGCATAAAGTTTAAACTGCAGTTTACTTGAGATTATATGGTCCATCTAGTTTTATGATTATAGAAATGGCGTATGCATATCTTAAATGGTGTATGGGTCTCTATGGTCGAATCCTAGCGTACTTTTAAGATACAAACATACAGTTTTAGAAAAGAGTTTTGTTGCTAACCAAAGTGGGAGAATGTTAGACTTAATGTTGGTTTAGAAAAAAATCTTGCTTGCCTTAAGGTAATCCTGCTTAGCTTAAGGTAATCATGTTTTGGTTAATTCAGATTAGTGCAAAGCTGGATTCAAGTCAGCTGCTTAGCTATCCTATGACTCACCTAGTGAGGTGTCAACCAACTAATGATGGACAGGTTGGTTGACACATAGGCTATGACTAAGCGCTCTTCTAGCCTCTTATACATATATGTTTTCAGTAACTATTCCATCTGAGTAATGAGAGGAAATAGAAGTAGAAGCTAAGTCATTGAACTTAATATGATTCAATGATAGTTTTATTTCCTTCTTCTTCTAATACTTTTTTAATGTTTGGTATCATGTTCTTGTGATGCACTTGCTGATTTTGTATAATACACAAACAAGGGTCTTACAGTTTTGAATTGATTCTTATATGATAATCTTGTGTTTGAACCTGAACTCCTATGATGAATCTTCCATGTTTGGTATGTATATGGTTTTTTCTGGTTGTAGAGCATGTTAATACTAGGGATAAGGTTATGTTTCAGCCTAAGGGTTCTTTTAATCATTTTTAAGCATAAAGTTTTATGATTAAAATGCTGAAATTCCAACAGCTACGACCCAAAATCGGAGACTTGATAAACAAACCTGTATCACACAGAAAAGTCTATTGAATAGATAAATCTGTCTCCCACAGATATACCTACGAATTTTGTTCCGTCTTCTGATAAATCAAGGTGAACAGGAACAAATTGATATACCTGTTTTGGGGTAAAAACTGATTCTGCTGTTTTTGGTAAATTTTGGTGTGTTGATGAGAAACGAATTCAAACCCTAAACAAATGTACTGCACAGGAGTACTTTTAAGTTTGAGAGATCAATCTGTAAGACTCTGACCTAAACCAAGAAATGGTCGTTCCAGATTCAATTCGGTCACAAAGTGAAGCAGAAGGGTTGATCTTAGGGAGGGAAGCGAAGAAGGTGTTTGAGATTAGAATGTTGAATTATGAAGGTGTGGCTGTTTTATGACTTGTATCAGAATGTGGAACTGGCTTGCAGAACGTAAGCTATAAGTTCTTGGTGTTTTCTGGATACTTGTGTTGATAACACTTGTGTTCTTTTTTGTCGAAATAGATTGAAAACCTATTTATACAAGTCATTGAGCACACCTTGATCTTATAGGAAGTGAAGGAGATTAAGTAGTGGAGTTGTGTAAGAGGTGGTGATCATCACGTTTCCATTATGAGGGAAGACTGGTCACACCTTCACCCACTACTCTCATCGTTGTTAACCGTCCGTCCTTTCCTAACACTTTCTCGTAGTGGGCGCGTTGCACGCCGCACGCTGTAAACCGCCAGACCAATACCCCAGTGAGCATCCCCCATTTTGTGACACGTTTGATGTCTCGAGTAAATGGGTCAAATCGTGGGACTTGCCGCAAAGAATAGCACGCGGCGCTATTAGGTTAAATAACTAAGTTATTTGTGAAGCCGATATTCATAAAATATCGCATGTATTCGATGCATGTAAAGCATCGCTTTTAATTAAGCAGCTCAAAATAATCGTACATGAAGCATCGTTGTTTTAGAGCTTGTCTAAATTAGTCGCTAGTCGATCGTCTTAAAAAGAAGAGCGTGACCGGACACTTTTGGGCGATCGTTTGGTAGCTCTAGGGGTGAGCTACTGCTTGGATGATCGCTCCCTGTAGGCGAGTGACGGATGGTAGCCATTCTAAAATCCTACCGGTTGATCTAAATCATACCTGGATCGTTCAAATCGGCTAGCCAAGTTGAGTGGCCGAGACGATTTTGCGCAATCTATCACTCGTTGAAGCAGAAAGAAGGGGCCATCTTTCGGCGATCGTTTGAGATCGCACGGGCGAGTTATAGCTTGGCCGATCGCTCCTTACGGGAGGGGGTGGCCGATGATCATAGCGGCACCCCATCGATCATCTAGTATCCGATCTAAGACGTCCGACCAAGCTAGCGAAGTTGGACGGACGAGATGGTTTTGTAGCAGCTGCTTGCCGTCGTTGATTTAGGGTTTGGAAGCCGTGTGGCCAACCCTAGTTTGGCTAATCGAATCAAAGCGCTGGGCACTGATTTGAACAGGCCGATCGGCCATGTGCAAATATGGGATGCTTGTGGGCACGCTGACATCTCCTGGTCCATCTAAAATTAGATCTAAGCCACTCGATTCGGCTGGCGAAGATGGGTGGTCATGATCGATTTACGACAGTAGCATACTGCCGAAAATATAAATTAGGGTTTTAAAACGGCCGCGTCCACCCTAGTTCGATCGAACGGTTTGATGCGTCATTGACTTCCCATGAGCAAGTCGATCGACCGGGAATAAAATTGGGTCGGCGGTGAACGCATTGGCATCTCTTTGATCGTCCGGGACACGATCTAGGCCATCCAACTTGGCTAGCTAAGTTGGATGGATGTGATGATTTGCAATAGTTGTATGCTGTCGCAACCCAAATTAGGGTTTTGGAATAGCGCGTTCGCCCTAGTTTGGGAAAACGATTGGATGCCCTCGGGACTTGCCACGGGCAGGTCGATCGACCAAGGGAGAAGTAAGGCCGCCAATGGGTATGCCGACGCCTCTTTGATCATTCCAAGGAGGATCTCGCCGTCCAACTAGGCTGGCTATGTTGGACAGTCATGATGTATTTGAGACCGTTTTTGCGGTCTTAGCTCGTTTGAGCTTATTTTTTCAAATAGCGTGAACACCCATATTAGGGTTAACGTTCGAAGTGCTTGCGGGTGTACTAGATGGAATCCATTCGGCCGGGGCGTTAGAGGGCCCACCGGCGGTCATCATGATGATCGCCTAGTTCCGCTAGGAGTAGGCTAGGCTTGTTGGATTACGTGGCCAAATTGTGTGGCCGTGATAATTTTTTGAGACTGATATGAACAGTCTAGATTTTCCTTTAGGAATTTAAACATGTTCGATCGAGCTAACTTGTAATTAAAAGTGCGTCGATACGAAAATCTCTTTGTCAGAGAGTGATGCAGCCCGTATGAGTATTTTCATGTAGATCTCAATACTGACACTTCGGAAGATTTGTGTTACTCCGCTGCGAGTGAACAATAATCGTGATGTCATGCCAATATTGAGAGTTAAGCTGGGGAACATAGCATAGGAAAATACTAGGCGGGCTCCGGCATTAGTGAGTAATGCAGCTAAGAGCTTAAATACTCATTAGGCTCTATACTAATGAACAAATCATCCAGGAGCTTGAGTTTTAATATAATATGAAGAGAGACATAGGCGCTCATCAGATTCTGATATATTCTCCAAATTCTGCGGAATATAGATATATCAAGGTCTACTACTTATGATGCTGGGTCAGTTAGATAGACTTTTTGTTTTCGCCCTAAGCTAAAAACCACCATCAACAATACCGGACTTATATTCCCGAAGAACAGCCCAGAAATATCAATCACCTCACAATTATCTTAATCGATTAACGAAACAAGATATTGTGGAATCACAAACGATGAGATGAAGATGTTTGTGACTACTTTTCAATCTTGCCTATCGGAGAATAAATCTTGAGAAAATATTAAAGAAGATAGTACTCAATCACGATAGAAAACAGCAAGATCAGAACACGCAACTACAGAAATAGTTGGATCTGGCTTTACAATCCCAATGAAGTCTTTAAGTCGTTAACCTACATGGTTTTAGAAAAACCTAATGTTAACGGAGAATCGACTCTAGTCGCAACTAGTATCACACAGGAGGTGTGGGGATTAGGTTTCCCAGTTTCTAGAGTTCTCCTTTATATAGTCTCCAAATCAAGGTTTTGAATCAATGCTACCTTTGTAACAAAGCATTCAGTATTCACCGTTAGATGAAAACCTGATTAGATACAAGCTTAATATCTTTCAACCATTAGATCGAACTTAGCTTGTTATACACAAATGAAATGTACCAACATTTAGATAAAGGTAACCTGTTGTAGTAGCAGGATTTCCCACACTACACCCCTTACTCGATTTTACTTAATTAGTCCATTGAAAAATGTAAGATCAAGAGTATTTATTGATTGAATTCATGAATGGTTTACACAAAGAAATAGAATTACACTTAGAAATTAATACTCTCTTAAACTTTCTCTCTCCTAATGATTTGCCTAACACCTTCAAAGAGATTCCCCCCTTCTAACAGATCTATTTAGCTCTTTATATAGGGTAATACATAGTGGATGACAGCTAAGCTCCCCTTATTTTTGGGAATGTCTCTCTGCCAAGTGTCGCAGATGCACAAATATTTGCTCTCGCGATACTTCTTAACTCTCGCCAGGTCTCATGTCTTCTTTATGTTTTGCCTGTCGTTATTCATTGCGTCGTTTATCTTATCTATCTGCGACTTCCTCGCGACATCGTTGTTTATTAATCCCGCGAGCCCTGTTCGTTGCGATATTATGATTCTACATCTTGCCTCTTTTTCCTTGAATATTGTTTTGAAGAGTGATTTTTAAGGAAAAATCATTGTTGTAATAATCTTTGGTCTTCGCCGATGAAGGAACAAGCGGAAGAATACCGTTCTTGAAAAGTACGTACTTGCCTCTATTCTTTGTGAAGTTCAAGCTTCTTGAAATGTACATTTAGTATTGTTTCTTGTCTTTCCTCATACTTCTCCCGAAGGGAAGAGTATCATGAGAGTGATTCTTTTGATTTGCCGCATCGCTTATCTTTATCTTTTCGCTTTCAGTATTTTTACACGGATTTTGATTATTAATGTCTTTTCTTGACACGTCTCTTTCAACCGTTTATTCTTGACCGTTCATGTCTCTTCTCGCATTAAATGACCTCGTTTTTTCTCGAGGATCTTTTTCCCTATATATAGTTTTCTTTTCCTCTCCTTTTCATTCTTTAGTTTCTCTCTGCAACTTCTTTGATTTTCTCCTTCCGGCAATTTGCGCCTCGTTGCATCGTAAATCTTTTCTTCGTCTTTTCTAACGCCGATCCTAATCTCCAACCTCCCATCCATTCCCATACCGATAATGGCTTTCATTAGTCGCGGGGCATATAAAGCTTCTTTTGAGGAAGTTCAACAGGTTGCTCGAGAAGGGTTTCACTTATCAACCATTCCCGATCAAGAATCTTCATCCATTCTTTATGCAGTTATTTTCTCGATCATCAATGTGATGATCAAAGGATTATAGTCTCTCGCTTAGGTCGGCCTTCTCGCTGACTTCCCATTCCCTTATACGATCCAGAGTTGCCTCTATTTTATGAAATCTTGGCCCATGAAAATTCTCTCGGGCTATTTATCAATTGAGTGGCGATTGCATTCGCTTAATGCTTGAGTATGCGAATCGTGGTGCCGGCAAAGGATCTTTATACCCTACTACCGTTAGAAACCCCGAATTCGCAGACTTGGAAATAGATGCCAGAAATACACCGTAGAGAACTTTTTTTGAAAATTATTCAAAGGATACGGATGGTTAACGCGAATCTCATTGGGCATTCGTCTGAAAAAGAAGGATAATGTCCCCGAGGATAAATTGCTCATGCAGGATATTGATTGGCACCCGGCAATAACACTACCCTCGCCACTCCAAAGATGAGAAGTGGTGGGTTGTCCCCTTGTTTTTAAATGGCCCTTATATCGCGGGTTCAAGCACGTTCTTCCTGCGAATCTCGCAGGGTATCATCCTTGGGAATTCAAATGGCTCCGATAGGCAAAAGAGGTATGTTTTCAACCTCAAATCTTGCTTTCGCAATTTTCTTTTTATATTTGCTGAATTTGTGGAATTTTTTCAGATCAACAAATTGAGAAGAAGCTACAAGGATAATCCGTTGGAGAGCACTCTGATGAGACTTCGATCGACATGGGCGAAGTAAGAAACATTTCCTTTATCATTTTTACAATATTGTCACTGCTTTCTTATTTTTAACCGTATGCGAAGGTTGGAGTTGAAGAAGTCAGAGTATGGGTAAAAGTAAGCAAAAACTGCCGCTGCAAAAATAAATCTTCTGCTCCATTAACTAAAAAGCGAAAGATTCAATCTTCTTCTCGCCTTAACTCAAACTCCGAATCTTCTGATGAGGATGACCATGATTCGAATCGCTCTCTTGCTAAAGAAACTCCATTGGCTGGTTCTCCTATGGATCGGTTGTCTAGCATCTTCTCAGACTCTTTCCAAGGAATGGGAGATGCTCCCTAGCTTCTCTTTATGGACTCTCGCAAATGTGTGTAATCTTTTTACTAGAAGGCAATGATTCTTTTAATGGAGCTTCTAGAGTCGTGTCTCCCGACTTGTTGAATGCACTTGGATCTTTGGTACGTATGCACACATTTCCCTTTTTATATTTTTAAATATATGTATATTAATGATTCTTCTATCTTCTTTTATAGGTTGGAAGAACTTCCTTTGTAGTCGCCCGATCTCGAGAGAAGACGCAACAATCTTGAGAAGAAGAATTCCGCAATTGAGCAAGAAGATTCGAGAATTAGAGATCGAAGCTGCGTCATCTCGCGAGATAAAGATGAGAGAATTCAAAAGTTAAATACCGAACTTGACTCTCAAAGGGATAGGGTGTCCACTCTTCTCGTAACGCGAATCAAGAACTTTATGGTATAAGATTTTTCCTTTATTATTTCTATTTTATCGATCGCATATTGCCACCTAACTTATTACCTTCGCAGATGTATATAATCTCTCCGATGAGGCTATTCTTCTCCATACATTTCCGAACCTATGGATAATGACCTTCTTCTCGCCACCTCAATCAATCTCTAAGTAGCTCCTCGATAAAACTAACCTCCTTTAATGAAAGGATCTTCAATCCAAATATCAGCTTCTAGAAATCGAACACATATCTAGTTTAAATTTAACTAACCGCTTTAAACGAATGTACCTTGATTCCGAGAATAAAATCAAGACTTTAAGGAAGAAAATTAGTGATCTCACAGATGAGAACGACGCATTACTAACAGAGGTGCACAGGCATTAGCATTAATTCCACAAATCTCTTCTTGGTGTGCAAGTTGAACGAGATGAACTCCTTCATCAAAATACTATGCTTAAGCAATGAGAAGAGCAAGTTCTGCTCTCTTCTTGTTATTAATAGTGATGATGAATTCGCCTGGCCGCGAAAGTTTTAGATAATGCCAGAATAACCTAGGTGTTGATGTTAGTCTTCATGCCGAGCATACTTCCTTGATTAAAGATATGATATCTCGATAGAGAGAAGGTTACTTATTATACCTTACCGCTTCTTACTGTAGTATTGCTTGTAAATTATTAACTTGTTGTTACTTATTTGCAATCCGAGAAGAGGCTTCAGATTAGAATTAGAGAGCTTGAATTCGAGAAAGAACAACTCGCCAGAATTTTCCAAATGAGAATTGAAGAACTTGAATCAAAAACAACAAACCGCACAGAGTCTCTCCTTCGCAATAACAAGTATTCCAAGTTGAAGAAACAATTTGAAACGACCGTGGGCGAATTTTAATAACGATGCGTCATATCGCAATGGAGCCATGGAGTATGTTTGTAAAGACCACAAAATCCCTCTTCATTCATATCCCCGGCTCCTCGAAAAAGGTCCCCGAGAATCCGCCCTGCCTCGATGTTTCGATAGTGAGGCTAGCGAAGGAGAAGCTTCGCGATGAAAATAATAGAATCAAGAATCGGGATTGAAGGAGAAGAATCACCCAAGAGATAACTCTTTTTGTTTCTTTTCACTGCTAATATCTCGTATATTTCGTATCTTTATTGTAGTGTACTTTTGGATTTTTCCCCCGAATTCAACCTTCACTCCCTTTTTGGCAATTCTTCCTTGTAATATAATTGGCTATCCTTATTGATGTATAACTCTTTCATCTAAGATGAATAACAATATTCCATCGTTTCCATTCCCATACTTGCCTCTCGTTATTTATCTTCGATGGAAGATTTTAGTTGCCATCATGCATTTTGTTAAATAATAATTTTATTGTTATTGAAATGGATCGTCGCGACGAAGTCGCGGGTATCTTCATGAATTGAGAATTCTATCTCTTTTTTGTTGCGACAAGATCGCAGACCGCTTTATCATTTTTGTGTGGTCTTCCGAGTTAGACCTCCCTAATTAGAGGTCTTCCCCTGCCATTTTTTATTGCGACAAAATCGCAGGACGTCTTTTTACACTTGCATGTAAAGACCCATTGATCTTGTCTTATCATTTTCCAAGTATTTTTGCCTCTGCAGATGTTTTAGTTAGAGACAATATGACAGGGCCTAAATATCCTTGCGAACATAAAGCCCCATGACATTGTCGTCTTGCGACGAAATCGCGGGACGTCCGTACACTTTCAAAAGACCCATTGATCTCGCCTTACCCTCGCGTTAGTATTATTGCCTCTGCAGATCATTGCACAAATATGACGAGCCTAAATTTTCTTGCGAAAACATAGCCTTATGACATTTATGCCTCTGCTTTGACACCCCCTAACGGAGAGTGTCGCCTTATCATCTCCCTAGGTTGCCCCTTCAAGGAGGCGAAACATCGGCCATACAAGACTAGCTCCTCCCATCCTGCCTTAACAACAACCAGTTGTTTTCGCAGCCTCTTATCCCTTATACCTATATGGTTTATGGTTACGAGACCGCACCCTAAGTGGAGTTTTCTTCGGCGAGTGCAACGCATGCCAAGACTTGCCAAGAATGGCAGGGTAGGTTCATCCATCCCGGCACTGGCTCAACCGTGTACCTCGGCGCCTTGAGCATACACCGACTCTAGGAAGAGACCCTCGGTGCCCAACCGAGGTATAACCTACATATATAGTTGGGAATCCAAGGTACCTCTTCCGGATAGGCTTTCATGGGCCCCAAATTTTCATGGTTCAAAGCTTCAGAGCGTGTAACCTTCCCCCCCGAACCATGGCGAGAGATACCCCTTATATGACGCACTTTAGGTCTTACATTTGCCTCTTACGAAATGTTATTCGCGAACTAGGGTGTACGCCATAAAGGTTCGTCCCATTCTTTTGCGCATTCATCTTTGTTAAATCATTCAATCATTCATGTTTCAATATTTGTTGATACTTGTTTACGAAGTATTCGCATAGTTTTGTTTCACTTGTTGTATTTCACTTTTCTTTCTTAGTCGAATTCTCATTTTACTCTTGGTCATGCGAGATTCTCGCACATCATTATCAATGCTACTTTGCATCCCGCTTTTATTGATTATTCACTTCTTATGCCTTTTGCTCCTCATATCTTTTGTTCCTCTATTATCATAACATTCGCTGTCTCTAGGTATTCACTTTCATGAGTGTGTTCAAACCTTACTTCTACAACATCCACCATCGCTTTTTCCTTTCTCTCATCATCTCTCACATGTTGCTTCCAACCCTTTCTTTTGGCATTTCTTTCTTTCAGCTCTCTATATCGACCTCATGACATTGTTGCGACTCCTTCCAATCTCCTGTATGATACCAATGCCATTTGGGTGTGGAAATTTTATGCATTGATGGTATGTTGAGGCGACCCCCAAGATTTAATGAAGCCATGGCCTCCCAATTAGTGCATTATACGGGGATTCCACATCAACCACACAGAATAAAACATCAGTTGATAATCCTTGTAGAGGTATTCTCATGTGAACCTCTCCCTTTGGCTTGTTTGCGGTGCCATTAAAGCCATATATCTGTATGTCGAGGGAATCAAATCCTCATCTTTTCCTCCCATCGTCTTGTAAGTATGGTAGAAGAGAATATTCACCGAACTTCCTGTCGATTAGAATTCCTGCCGATCGCCCAAGCCAGCTTCTCGCCTCATCATCTTCTCCATCGACCGGTTTCTGGTTAATCTCTAGTTTCACAACCAACGGCTATCGTGGTGTTTCTCTTCCTTTTGGTACTTCATCTGCAGAGAAAGAAATAGTCTCAACTCCACTTTTCTAATCACACAGTTCTCGCTGCACTCATTATTTCTTTATCATTAGCATCTCTATAAAGACTCTACCGAGCACGTTGTCATGGAAATCTTCGATGGTGCGATAGGAGTGGACGATAGAGTTGCAGTTCAAATTCTTAGCTTTTGTTCCTATTTCTATCACAAATGTTTCCTTTCCTTTCACGACACCTGCCGTGCATCTCTCGGTGGTGGTGGTAATGTCTGGACTGTTTCTTCTCCCTTTAGAAAGTGATTCAGCTTCCCCTGATCAATCATCCTGAGAATAATTCTCTTTATGTTTCTACAATCGTTTGTTTGATGCCCATGGAAGCGATGGTAAGAACAAAACTCATGACTTCTATCACCTGGCGGTGGTTCCATTCCCACATTCCAAGGTGCTGGTACATTTTCCATCACAAGTATAGCTTCCCGGATCTTTTCAACGCTAGCATTCAAAGTGGAGGCATCGTAACTGCTCCCATACTATTCTTTGACTTCTCTCGCCCTCCACGGTTATTTTGCCTTCGTCCACCATAAGTTTCTTGCACATGATCTAGCCTCTCAATCTTATTATTGTCATTACTGTTGTAGTAGTTCCTTTCACATTCAAACTCTTCTCTGATCGTGGCTTCCCATGGCTACTATCTTCTCGCTGTCCCTCATCGCCTCCTTGCTCGCCGTCCTGCTTGAAGTGCTCGCACCAGTATTTATGAATTGAGGCAACAAGCTTGCGTTCGCAGCAAAGATTCGAGTTTGTGTTCTCGCGATCGGGTAAGAATTCATTTCATTTTGTCTTTCTTCTAAGGCAATATATTCTTCCTGTAATTCTCGCAGTTCTGCCATCGTGATTGTATTTTTGATTCTAAAAATTTGAATGTATAACAAGTTAGTCGCGAAGAGAGCATTCACAAATGAGAGTATGAGATATCTCTCCTCAACCCGTCCCGCCATTTCGCTACACATGGTCCTCCATCTTACCTGTCAACCGCCTTAAGTTCTCGCCAACCCTTGTTTCAACCCGAATACATCTTCAATACCTCTGTCGCAAGAGTTGTTACTTATGTATGCTCCCAGGAATGTGGCTTGTAAATGATTAAATGATGTGATTGTGTTCCTTGCGACCTTCAAACCATTTTAATGCTTCTCCTATTAAGCTTGATGCGAAATATTTGCACAAGATGGCATCATGATTTTCCCACCGCAAATACATCTCATATAAGCCTTGATATGTTGTACCGCATGTTGTTCCATCAAAGATGTTGGTTAATGCAGTAGATTGCACTTAGGAGGTATTCCTCCCATCTGTATTTCTAGCGTGAAGGGATTCTTCGCGTTTCCCGATGGCTTCGTCCGGTTGTCTCCTTCCTCCTTCCCTTCTATTGTTCAAGAATCCTCTCATCTCAGCCTAGTTCTCTTAAGATTTGTTCATTTGCTTCGAATTTGTTTCTACCGGTCTTTTTTAGCTCGCTTCTCTCCTTCTTCGCTCGTGCCTATTTTGACCTTCCCCGCTCATTATTTTCTCCTCTTCTTTCCCCGCGATGCTCTTCTTCGTCTCTTTCGTTAATTCGCACGCCATTATATCCAGTTGTTCTCTCTCTTCTTGGTTGCCTCTCGGCTCTCATCATCTGCACCCTCTCATATTCTTCGTTAATATTTCTATTGGTACGATTTTGTTCCCTCCTTCTCTCGCGTTGTCATGGTTATTCTCGCAGGATTGCTTCTTCCATCTCTTGATTTTCCATTTCGCTCTTATTCTTTCTCTTTCGCGAGCTAGTCGCGCTTGTTCAATGTAGTGTCTCTCAATGTCATCCTCGATCTCTCGGTTTCTTCTCAATTCTTCTCTCCGTGCAAGATTATTCTCCCTTCAGCAGCTGGGTTATTCGGTTCTTGAGTTGCATATTTCTTGATTTTCCTATTCCGCTCATCTTGAAGATTTTGGCCGGGAATATAACGATCTTCTATTTCCCGCCTCTCTCGCCATGCTCGTATTCGGATTTTGTGTTTCTTCCTCGGTATTTTCGTTGGTAAAACTCTCCTTCTTTTTCTCTGTTCGATCTAGAACTTGATCTCACGCTACTTCTAGATCTCCTACTTTGCAATCTCATATTTTCCATCCTCAATTCATGATTTTGTCTTGTCAAGTTTGCTCGCTCCTCTCGCTTTCTAATCGTCTCTCTTCGTGTATTGTTTGTCTCAATCTTTCTAACGCCGCCATTTCTTCGTTTCCTGGATTCATTTCTCCATTCATCCCTTGCTCTCCTTGTCCATTGTTCACCAAATGCCCTCTTCTCTCTCGTCTTCTTAATCGACCTCCAAGTATGTACACTCACTCTATCATAATCCACACCGCGTTTGCTACCGGGGAGATTGGTGGCGATTTTGACCTTCTCCATCATTTCTCATATTCATCCTTGATGATTCTCCTCTGTTTCATTCCTCCTTTCTCCAAAGAAGTCTCCCACTTCTTCTTACAATCGTTGGTTGCCCTTGTACATTTCTTCTTCTAGCCATTTTTCTTTTTTCACCGAATTCTTGAGTATCACTCCAAATCTTTTCTCTATTAATCCAAATTCCTTTCGATTGCTGCGTCAATCCTCGCTCTCTCCTCGTTTTCTAGCGCATATGTAGTAGCAGGATTTCCCACACTACACCCCTTACTCGATTTTACTTAATTAGTCCATTGAAAAATGTAAGATCAAGAGTATTTATTGATTGAATTCATGAATGGTTTACACAAAGAAATAGAATTACACTTAGAAATTAATACTCTCTTAAACTTTCTCTCTCCTAATGATTTGCCTAACACCTTCCCGAGAGATTCCCCTTCTACCAGTATCTATTTAGCTCTTTATATAGGGTAATACATAGTGGATGACAGCCTAAGCTCCCCTTTATTTTCTGGAATGTCTCATGAAGTGTCGCAGATGCACAAACATTTGCTCGCGACACTTCTTAACTCTCGCCAGTCTCATGTCTTCTTTATGTTTTGTCTGTCGTTATTCATTGCGTCGTTTATCTTATCTATCTGCGACTTCCTCGCGACATCGTTGTTTATTAATCCCGCGAGCCCTGTACGTTGCGATATTATGATCCTACAACTGTACCTAAACGTGTGCACTTAGTTGGTTCAACAATAGTTAACCAATGGTTATCCATATGAGCACTTTCATATCAACCTTATTCATCTTTATCATAACTAGTTCAAATGACTCAAATGAAACTAGTTATAGTTAGGGAGTTGTTCAATTGTTTATATTCTCGTAGAAGTATACAAGACACAATTGAAGCAAAATCAATTTTGATTCACTCGAATCATTTCATGAAAATTATAGCCACGGTTTGCAAAAGATTGCATCCCTTAATATATAAATGTATTAGTTCATAAACAAACCGATTTTAGAATGTAACCTACTTAAGTATGCAAAAGTGTACGCATACCTAAGTAGCCGGACTGGGTTTGGTTATGCCAGTACGCGTACGGGTACGCATACTATTGCACCTTTCAAACTTCAGCAAAAATTCACGGGAATTATACTTCCGCCAGTACGCGTACGGGTACACATACTTAGCTCCCAGACTTCTATCAACTAACATGCATACATGTACGCGTACTATGGTTCCAGGTTTTGGACTTTACACAAATGTGAATACACACCATGTTTATCCAATCTTGGTTACATGTTCTAAACTCCCATTTCAATCATTGAAACATTCTTGGAAGACTACAATAGTTGTCTCACACAAACTATTAGCTTCAAAGCAATTTTCAAGTGATCGAATGATCAGTACGAAACATTCCGAGTCTACATCATATGACTATCTCACACAAATCATGTAAGATGTTACAAGGCGATTTTCACGTGATCATCTTTTGACTTGCGTCAAGAATAAAAGATGAACTTGGTTAAAGCGAAAGCTTACCAACACATATTTCGAGAAATAGATAAGCGAGATAAACTCGGATCGAAATACCAAATGTGTATAATTGAAGTCTATATAGCAATACGACTTTTTTTGTCTCAAATAGGAGATAGAGTAGATAGACTTTTGAGTGATAGATGAGTTCAAGTCTCCACATACCTTTTTGTTGGTGAAGTTCAACAAGTTCCCTTGAGTATTTCTTCGTCTTCATTCGATGAACGCCGTGGAGTCTAAAGCTCAACTACACTTACTATCCTAATCCGAGACTTAGTTATAAGTAGACTAGAAATCAGACTTATAGTTTTGACAACTAAACTTGACAAACAAGCTTGAGATATCAATTGACCGAGCAGTGCTCTAACAGTACTTTTACGTGTCATGAACTCTCTAAGTGTTACAAGTACAAACATAAAATAAGATATGTCAATAAACTTCAACGAAGAGCAAACTGATTAGCAAACAAGCTCAAACTTCAGAAGCCTAATTCACCTAAGGTAAGTAAAAAACTCAATTCCTCTCCGAAAAAGTTAATTTCTAAAGAACTATTTAGACCTCTCCGGAAAAGAACAAGGTCTAAACATTTTGTGAAAAGGGGTATTAAGAATTCCGTACAAGAAGTGTATGGTGGATAGATTATTGTTCACCCCAACACAGTTTAATTGTGTTGAAAATGCATCTTGTCTCATGTGCCTGACTTCAAAGAGACAAGAGGTTGCACAGTTTAGGCTTTAGGAAAATATTTTTTGTTTTTTTTGAATTATGTTGATCTTTTCATATCATAAATTGGTATTGAAAAGGATTTCCTTTTTCTCATCAAAAAGGGGGTTAAAATCGACAATTCTACCTTCTTTAGGGTTATGAATTTGTCGTACGTGAATCCTACTCTGTATATAGGTTCCGTAACCCAACATTCCTTTTTCCTTCCTTAAAAACTCTTTTTATCACAAGTTTTCTTGTAGAGCTTGCTTTGAGAATTTCTCTCATAAACCCATATTTGTATGGAGACTCCAACCATTATGACTTCTAAAGAGGTTAATATGATTGTTAAGCCATCAATCATGAAGGAAAAAAATATATCTCCTGTTTCCTCTTCCTTGAAAAGAAAACGGAGGAATGTGAGGAAACTAAGAGATGTCCCTTCAAATCTTCAGAAATTTTCTGGTGTTCATAAAGAGTTGAAGGAAATAAGAAAGGAGATGCAGCAATTAAAGGCTATCGTTTTTAGGACTCTTGAAATTCAGAAGGCCCTGGTTCGACATCAGTCAAGAAGGTTTGTTGAAATTGACTCCTTTCTTCATGAACCCTATGTTCCAATGGCTATTGACGACAAGGAGTTCGGGGACGATAAATAATTCTTCAAAGGTCTTAATGTCTAGGAAACTTCTTATGAGAATTTATTCTTGTGTTTTAAGAAGGATAACTAGGGTTTGGAATAGTAATTATTGTGAGTACACATAGCTATTGCCAACGATTTTCATCTTGCAATGTTTTTAGATTTATTGATTTAAATTCTAAAGTTGATTTTGCAGTATTAAACTTTATTGGTTTTATATATTGCAAATAATGTTATGGGATATATGTGTTTGCGTCCGTGAACAATAATTGTCCCATATATGTCAATAGTTAAGTCTATTATATGGCATTATGCAAATATTGATGGAAAATAGAATGAAATTTTAATAACAAAGATTAAGTCTATGATATCATTATGCAAATATTGATGAAAATAGAATGAATCTTTGAATATTCCGCAGTATTGATGTTTCCCTGATCCACTACTATGTGAAAGTACTGTGCGGCCCCGTAAGTTCTCTTATGTTGAGCATTTTCGATTAAATTAATCATGGGTTCTCTTGTGGTTGATTTAATTGAGTTTTCTGGATACAAATTCATATTTCATGTAATTTGTTAATGTTTAAATAAATCATTCTTTTCAAGTAAAAGTAAGGTCGCCCTTGTTGTTCTCTCGGGAATGACATTTTATGCGGGAGAGTTCTTAATTGAACTTGTGCTTAATTGCCAAATCTTTGTGGGGAGTGCGGCTGTGAAATATTGTAGGAGTTTTCTTGTATCTTTATAAACTCCTTGATGAATACACTAAGTTTCGACTATGTGAAATCATCGAAACAAAGTTGATATGTTCTCTTTTAGTCATGAAGTATCTCTATGAGAATTTCATTATGATCCCACTAGTTTTCGTAGATTTGCCAATTTATATTGACAAAAAGGGGGAGAATTAATGTGTAGTTCACACTAAAAATACATATGGTTTACAGATCATTATGTAAGGGTGAGTGGTTTTCATTGTGAGATGAAGTATTGACTAAGGGGAGTGATACATATCACCATAGTATTATTGTCAAAGTTGTGATACAATTGAACTTTGATGCTGTGTAATAATACTATGACACTGTATAACAATGATTGAGAGCTATTGTTTCTCATTGTTATGGCTACGGATATTCAGCAACATTGATGATGAGTTGAACACGTTCAGAATCACCGGAGTACTTAGAAATGACGAAGATTTCGAGTAATGTTGAAGAACCAAGGAAATCAAGCATTTGGATGAGAAGCTACAAAGTTTATTTATTTTGTAATCCATATGTATTGATAGTTTTGTCACTAAAATTGACAAAGGGGGAGATTTTTAGAGCACTGCTCAGTCGAACTCGCAAGCGTTGCTATCTCAAGCTTGTTTGTCAAGTTTGGTTTCCAAAACTACAATTCTTGATTTCTAGTCTACTTATAACTAAGTCTCAGATTAGAATCGAAAGTATAGTTGAGCTTTAGACTTCACGGCTTTCATCGATTGAAGAAGAAGAACTACTAAGGAGAGCTTGTGGAACTTCACCAACAAAAGGTATTTGGAGACTTGAACTCATCTATCACTCAAAAGTCTATCTAGTATATCTCCTATTTGAGACAAAAGTCGTATAGCTATATAGACTTTGATTATACACATTTGATATTTCCAGCTGAGTTTAACTCACTTACATATTTCTCGAAATATGTGTTGGTAAGCTTTCACTTTAACCAAGTTCATCTTATATTCTTGACGAAAGTCAAAAGATGATCATGTGAAAATCGCCTGTAACATCTTACATGATTTGTGTGAGACAAATCATTTGATGTAGACTCGGAATGTTTCGTATTGATCATTCGATCACTTGAAAATTGCTTTGAAGCTAATAGTTTGTGTGAGACAGCTATTCCCGTCTTCTAAGATTATTTCAATGATTGAAATGAGAGTTTAGAACAAATTAACCATGATTGGATATAGCACAGTATGCGTACTTGTATCCTAACTGTTGCAAGTTATTCCAAGTCCGGGAACCATGGTATGCGTACCGTACATGTACTGGTTGGTTAATGAAAGTCTGGGAACTTAGTATGTGCACCCGTTTGTGTTCCGGAATTCAACTGAGGTTGGTGGTATGCGTACATGTTCGCGTACTGGCGAAACCAAACTTAGTCCGACCACTTAGGTATGCGCACCCATTCGCTTACTTGAGTAGGTTATGTCCTAAAATCGGTTTGTTCATGAACTAATACATTTATATAATAAGGAATGCAATCTTTTGCAAATCGTGGCTATAATGTTTATGAATTGATTCGAGTGAATCAAAATCGATTTTGCTTCAATTGTGTCTAGTATACATCTATGAGAATATAAACAATTGTACAACTCTAGAACTAGTTTCATTTGAGTCATTTGAACTAGTTATGGTTAAGATGAATTAGGTTGATATGAAAGTGTTGATATGGCTAACTTCGGTTAACTATTGTTGAGCCAACAAGGTGTACACGTTTAGGTACGGTTACCCATATCTAAATGAAGTCACTTTTCATTTGTATGTAACAAGCTAAGTTCGATCTAATGGTTGAAAGATATTATATTGAGTCTAATCAGGTTTTCATCTAACGGTGAATATTGAATGCTTTCCAGGTAGCATTGATTGCAAACCTTGATTTGAAGACTATATAAGGGAGAACTCTAGCAACTGGGAAACCTAATCCCCACACCTCATGTGTGATACTAGTTGCGACTAGAGTCGATTCTCCTTTAGCCTAGGTTTTTCTAAAACCATTTGGTTAACGACTTGAAGACTTCATTGGGATTGTGAATCCAGAACCAAATACTTTCTCTTTAGTTGCATGGTCTGATCTTGTTGTTTGCTATCGTATTGAGTACTATCTTCTTTAAGATTTGCTCTAGATTTATTCTCCGATAAGCAAGATAAAAAGTAGTCACAAACATCTTCGTCTCATCATTTGTGATTCCACAATATCTTGTTTCTCTACCATACGATTAAGATTATTGTGAGGTGAATGATATTACTTGGCTGTTCTTCGGGAATATAAGTTCGACGTATCAATTGGTTCTTGTTCACCTTGATTTATCAAAAGACGGAACAAAACTCATAGATATTTCTGTGGGAGACAGAAATATTTATTCAATAGACTTTTCTGTGTGTGATACATATTTGTTTATCAAGTCTTCGACTTTGGGTCGTAGCAACTCTTAATTGTGGGTGAGATCAGCTAAGGGAATCAAGTGCATAGAGTCTTGCTAGGATTCAGAGGCATAAGTAACGTGACTATACCTTTATCAGTGTGAGTTGGTCAGGGCTCAACTACATTCCAGTCCGAAGTTAACTTGGAGTAGGCTAGTGTCTGCAGTGGCTTAATACAGTGTGGTGTTCAAATCGACTAGGTCCCGGGGTTTTTTCTGCATTTGTGGTTTCCTCATTAAAAAAACTTCCGGTGTTTGTGTTATTTCTTTTTCGCATTATATTTTCTATATAATTGAAATATCACAGGTTGTGCGTAGTTCAATCAATTAGATAATCCAACCTCTGGTTGTTGATATAAATTGATTGACACTTGAACATTGGTCTTTCGTACCGTTCAAGTTGTTTCGCATAATAATCAGGCTCACGGATTTCTATCTGTTTGATTTGCTGATTACATTGTGAAATAGAGATATAACTCTTAGATATATTTCTTGATTGAGCTCGTTTTATTAGTTGGTGCTCTCGGAATTATATTGGAGTTAGTCCATACAAATTGCTAAACGAAATATTGGGTGAGGTTGTTAGACACCCTCCTTTTCATTTCCTCCCCCAATCATTGATTTAAAGCTCATCTTATCAAGATCAACATCATAAATGTTCGCATAAAATACTCTAGTAAGAAGATCAAATCCTTTCCCAAAAACACAAAATATGTTTCCTAGTTCATATTCATCAAAACATGCTAAATCTTCCGTTATAATATACACTTCTTCTAATTTCTTTTCTAGAATAATTTCTCTAGTTGAAATTATCTCATAAGTTTCATGACAATCCGTGTTAACAAAACGGACCCTAGGTTCTTCCTTAAGATTGGGTTCAAGGATTTTCTTAGGTATGGGTTTTTTACTAACTCCTTTTGTTCTTCCCATAATATGTCAAATAAGCACAAAGAGAATAGATTTGATCTTACTTCAATAGCTCCTTTTAAAGATGATTGCTTGATTTGCTCCCTCTTGATACACTTCCATGAAATTAAGAAAAAGAACAATAATTGTGAACAACAACTTAAATCATGAAGATATCACACCAGTTTGGAAACCACAACCTCAACTTCTAATCCCGTTAGTGAACTCATGGAAGAAGAAGGATTGGGGAATTACGCGTACTCTTTTAATAAAGCCTTAAAGGGCTTGTCCGGGTTCGGGTGCGGAACTTCAACTACATCCATTTTTTTTTTAGATATTCCGTTAGAAGATACAATTATACCATGTTTTTGATTTCCGGGTCAATCCAAAAATTGATAAAATTATCAATTTAATAAGATGATTAATCATATTCTTAGCTCAATGAACAATTTCAAGAACACAAGATAATAGATTGACATTCATAGAAATAGAAGACCCGTAATTTATATTGATCTTATGACATCGTGAAATTGGAGCCAGCTCAACAACGTGTGATGTTATGATCATAATTTATTACAAGATTCTTGTTTTACCAGGAATAAATTATATGATCATGGATTTCAAACACTTGATAGATATATTACGGAACATAAAACGACAACCAGAAACAACCCCTTACGACAAATTTCCCCATCTCAAATAAATACATGATGGGGTGAAACTAGAATCTTGCTAACAAGAGGTCGGATGAGCAACCAGCTCATAGATCAATCTGGCTTGATAGTTTTCTGGTTTAGTTTCTTCATACTCATGGTGATCAAGAGATGACATTCCGAAATCATCTGTAGTAGTCAAAACTGTAGCATATGTGCAAGTTTTTCTGACATGCCCAGGTTTCCCACACTGATAACAAGTCTTACCAGGGACTAAAACACGAATAGGCACCTCCTTACTTATGATCACTGCAATGTATTCCAAGAACTTAAATGCTTTTTCAAAAACCATAAAAAGATCTTCGTCAATAGACCCTCTTATGTTGTATTCCTTAAACAGACTGTTAAGCTATCTTTTAAGACAATGAAGCTTATTACTCTTAACATGACGTTTCATGTTTTTAGCAATTGCAGAAGAATTATCAATTTTTCATGTCGATTCTTTACAATCACTCAAGGTATTTGAACTCTTGAGTGAGTCAAGAGTATCCTGTGAGACACTAAGTCTTGAGGAAAATAGACTCTGAAGAATCGTTAAGGAATTCTGGTGTACGTCTATAGAGATTTCGTTTCTGTCCATATAGTCAGACTGCTTCAAACCAATGTAGTTAATCTCGGCCGAGATGGCCGAGATACTACCGATAATATCGGTTTCGGTGTTTCATCGAGATGCCGATATTGCCGGTATTGGCCGATATTTCACCGGTATTCACCGAAATATCATGTCTCGGTACTCGACCGATATTCACCGAAATCCAATATTGACTACATTGCTTCAAACACATACTTATTAGGTCTTAGCGTGTTTGCATGCTCTAATACCAATTGAAAACATTGGGGGTACCAAAATACACCACCAACTTTATTGTAGGCAATCTGTATGGAAAAACTCAACACAACTCCGAGAGTAAAAACTAAACCAAGGAAAGTGTCTAGAGTTATCTCTCTCTCTCTCTCTCTCTCTCTTTTGTTATTAAAACATTTACATAATTGAATCTGTGAACCTAATTACAAGGAGAGTTCTTCGACGGTACCAAAGACCAATATCCAAGGATCAATCAAGTCATATCCAACAAACAAGGTCGGACGTATCTACTGTGATTGATCAACACACAACCTGTGATATTTCAACTTTAAATATAAACAATATAATGCGGAAAAAGAAATAACACAAGTACCATAAATTTTGTTAACGAGGAAACCGCAAATGCAGAAAAACCCCGGGACCTAGTCCAGAATGAACACCAAACTGTATTAAGCCGCTACAGTCACTAGCCTACTACAAATTAACTTGATGCGGAATGTAGTTGAGCCCTAAAAGGAAATCCACCGACAAAATACAGTCGCGCTCATTACGCCTCTTGAATCCCAACAGACTCGCGCAATTGATTCCCTTAGATGACGTCACACCAACTAAGAGTCGCTTCAACTCAATTGAAGACTTTAAACCAAATCTGCTTCCCAATAGATTAAGCCTATAATTGATTTCCTGATTTACAATCGAAACGGATAATCAGATCAAACGTAGGATCAAGGTGATGGAAATCGATAACAATTTGACAATAGTCTAACTATCCTCAAAATCCGGACTTATGCAACCCGAAGTGCATCCTAGATTATTATTCACCTCATAAGTATAAAACTTACGGAATCACAAAGTTTGATACGAAGAGAACTTTGTGATTTGTATCTATCTTTTTCAAGTGATAAATCAACAATGGAACAAGATCATTTATCAAGATAAAAGATAACTGGACCTAGTTTCAGGAATCCCAACGAAGTAGTGTCGAGATTCAAAAATCGAGATAAGTAGTCCTCTCCAGAAACCCTTTAGATAAGTAGTGTCCTCTCCAGAAACCCTTTAGATAAGTAGTGTCCTAAAACGGTTTCTGGAGAGGACGACTCTAGATACAACTAGGACACACCAAAAAGTAGTGACGGGATTCAAAAATCCCAGTTGCCAAGAGTTCCCCTTATATAGACATTCAAAGCATAGGTTTCTTTAGGTTTAAACTAAGATAGCTTTGGAACCAAGGAAACAATATTCATCGTTAGATGAAAACTTTGAATCATAATCACATAAACAAGATATATGTAGGATCAGAATATCGCAGCATTAATATCTCGCGAGATTAATAAACGACCGTATTGTGAAGATGTCGCAAGGAAGTATAATTAATGACACAATGAATGACGACAACTTGAACATGAGGAAAATGTGAAGATTTGGCGAGATTTAGGAGTGTCGCGAAGATGAACATTCATACACTTGCGATACTTCGCGAGTTATTCCCGAAAATAAAGGATAGCTTAGCTGTCATCCACTATGTAATACCCTATATAAAGGGTTGAGTAAGTTTGTTGGAGGGGGAATCTTTTTGAATTGTTAAGCAAGTCATTAGGAGAGAAAAATTGAGAGTGATTGTAATTTCTTAGC